>CM053758.1:21020127-21120586 GCA_028658305.1 Pachyuromys duprasi
AGAGACCCTGTCTCAAGAATTAACTTGGAGAATAATTGAGGAAGTTGGTAACATTCACCTCTGTCCTCTACATGCACATATGTGTCCTTGTATACACACATACATGCTGGCTGGAATTTCATTTTATGCATCAACAGTGAAGGGTATATGCTCTATTTCTATTAATTTAATTACATTAAACATTTAACTAGTCTTGTTTTGCATACACATTGTCCTAAGTACTATAAACACAGGAACACAGCATTCACGGGGGGCCTGTTGCTAATATTTCAGTATTTGTCTAGGAAATGTTGGAAACCTCCAAAGTAATGCAGAGAGACTGGAGGTCTGACTTGTTAGAAATGACTGGGTCATTCGGGGCATATGCTCATGGAGTCAGACTTGCTAAACATCTCAATGAGATTCTATCTGCCACATTCTGCAGCAGGAGGGAGCCCTCAACAAATGCAAGGCATATCCCCATCACCATCCTCTTAGATGTCCAAGCCTCCCAACCATGAAGGACATCAGCCTCTATTTTTCAAAAATAATGTCGCCTTGGGTATAGATAGAAAATGAACCAAGTTATCTGTTCAGTACTTCTATTATTCCCCTTTCGCAGACTGAAAAAAGGTTAGTGACATTCATCAAAAGACATACAGTCAACAGATGATACCCAGTCTCTCTCTCTCCCTTTCCTTCCTCCAGCTTCTTCCCTCTTGTTTCTCTGTTGGCACACATTACAATTGCTTGGGGGGAGAGTTTGTTTCTTTTTATTCCAGTGTTCATGATGCAGCCCAAACCAATTAAATCAGAATCTCTAGAGTAGAAAGCTGGCTGTGGTGTTTTATTTTTAAGGAAAAGCAACTTCTTGTTTAATTATCACTTACAGAAAAAGAAGCTAAATCCTAACGGAGTTAGGTAGTCACTAATAACAGGATAAATGAGGAAGTAGAGAGATCAATATTTGAACCTTAACATGAAGAATCCCAGAATTGGGGTGTAATACAACCAGCCTATAACTAGGAGCTTAAGTTCTCTTTCTGTACCCAAGGTGCCACCTTAAAGAGCTATTTTCAACAACTGAGGCTAGGGCAGAGGTGGTACCCTTGGATTCATCAAGATGCCCTGCCTTCCCTAATCAGAAAACATATGGAGACATGTCAGTACCTAGTCTAACAAAGACGCACCTGGGGTGGCACATTTGAGTGTGTCCTACCTTTCACCCCAGACTCTTATTCTCGTGCAACCTCCATGCCTCAGACTTTGATAAGGTGGTCCTTCGAGGACTGAAGCTACTTCATGGTACCAAAAAAGTCTCACCTTTCATCTACCTCTCAAAAGGGTCCTGGATGATTTTATTATACCAAGACTCCAAAGTGCACACTGAGCGAGGGTTAAGTGATGCTCGTGGACCAATGAAGGAAATTTTGACAGAGAACATATTACAGTTAGAGAAGGCTGGCCAGAAAAAAATAATAATAAACATGCTTACGAGTAATTCCTTGCAAATTCTTCTTGTCCAGAGTGCTAAAAGACAACAACAGGTTTGTGAACCTGGTCAGTCAGAGGTGCCTCACTCACTAGTTCTGGCTGTGGAGAAAATCTACGCAGCTCTTCCAAGCATGCACTTAGAGCTACACAGTGAGGGTTGAGTCTAACTAAATGCAGAGACATCTATAAGGCATGTCCCAGCACCTCGCTGAATTTTATGTGTGAGAAGCCGGGAACGATGATGAAGGTTCTATTGATGCATCCCTCCTCAGAAAAATGTGTTTACTCCCTGACGTTGTGTGCTCATCCACTTTCCAGTCCCCTGAAGGCTCTTCCTTTGTTATATCTAAAATGATGCGCATGCCATCCTGGCACCAGATTCCCTTTACCACCCACTCTTGAAATTCAGATGAAATTGGCAAAGACACATCCCATATGCCACGGAGAAGCTCTACATCCTTTCCCATTTCTCCAGATCCCTGAGATGAGAAGGTATCACAGTCGACTGGATCTTTTCCAGCTAGGAGTCCCACCATTCAGCTGAGGCCACTAAGTCTGTGGCTCAGCTATGTTTAGCTTTGCACTGACCTCTACCATTCATCTGCGCTAAGAGGGTATCAGACGCTTACTGAATATTTGGCCCACTAAAAAGGAATTTTGACACAGTTTAGGGAAAAAAATCCTACCACTGGAGTACCTTGTGGGCCTAAAATGCCAACATTCGCTTTACCAGACAACAGCAATTCTCAAGGGGCCCAGTCACTCAGCCCCGCTTCTTCTCTCTCCCCTTCTTTCTCTGTCTCCGCATCCCTCCATCCCTCTGCCTCTCTTCAGCTCAACACTCCAAGTTCACTTTAAAAAGTCAACCAGCAGGTGATACCTGACCTTTGCCAGACAGTGACAGATCTGGGGATACAGTCGTGTGTGTGCTAGGGTGGGGGTGTTGAAGTTGCCAATTTCATCAGATTCCCAGAAGAAAGTTGAAAAATAACTGCCCGTTTGTTTGTTTGTGAAACTATAATAAAGCCTTCTGCATGAACAAATTTCTACATCAATGCTTGAATTTTCCATTTTCTGTATGAGGAGGCTGTTCAAGGGACTCCTTTCTTAAACCGTAGACCTCAGCTGTAGAAATAGGGGTCCAGCCAAGCCTTCCTAAAGCCACTTCATAGCCCCCTGTCTCTACAGAACGCCCTGCCTGCTCTCTACAGAAGGCAGAGAATACAAGGCTAATAAACAACTCCAATTCTTCTGCAGGATTTACCAGCTAACTACCCATTCTAGCTACATCAGCGAAGCATGCTTCTGCAAATAAAAGCAGTCTCTCCTCAAGTGGGCTCTAAGGCAAGCTGGTGAGAAAATAATTCTGCTTCCTTCCCCTTGCATGATGATGACTGGGTGCCACAGGAAGACTGCCAGAGCTACAGAAAATTTACTTCCTCCGGTTGCCAACTGTGGCCAAAAAATTCCCAAATTACAAAAATAATTGTTAAGTAATGTTTTTTTAAATAGCATTTAATTATGTATTTTCTAATGTGTGTATGCCCAGTTGTGAAATCAGAGGACAACTTACAGAAGTCAGTTCCTCTACAATGGGGCAGAAGGATGTGGTCATCGGGTTCTACAGCAAGAACCTTTATCAGCTGAGCCTTTCACCAGCCCCTTATATAGTTTTTATCAGTTACATATTCCTAAGTAACAAAGGCCACAGGTGTTCAATAGTTTAAAACTGGAGAGATGGCTCAGTGTTCATGAACACTGGCTGCTCTTCCAGAGGACCTCCCACCTACAGCCCCAATGCCCATGTGGCAATTCCCAACAGCCTGAAACTTTATATGTGAAGTACATATAAACTCCAACCCCAGGAAATCCAGTCCAAATTTTTTTGCATCAGTGAGTCTCAGGCACCCACATAGTATACAGGTATACATGCAAACAAAACACACACACATATAAAATAAAGAAAATTTAAAAACAATAAGATTTTGTTATTTCTCATTGGTGTATGAGTGGCTGGAAAGCTTTAAGCATCCTGTGATTGGTTGACTATTGGCTGAAACAAAATTTTGCATATTTTGACTTTGGTTAACTGTTTCTATCTTGTGATTGTTAGTTCAGGGGATTGTCACATGTGTTTTGTGATTAGCCAACTGTGGGAAGCAGCAAAATCTTACATGCCTTGTGATTGATTAGCCTTTTGCTGGTAATCCACATAACCCTTCCATTGGATGTCAACAGGTTTGTTCATACATTCTGAGTGGAGTACCAAGAATGCACGTAGAAGGTGCTCAGTACGCCTGTTGGACTCATAGGTCAACATCTGTCACGTCCACTACATTCTAATGGCTGGAATAATTTCCAGAGTGTTACATACAAATTGTATCCCCTGCCATTTTATGTTGACACCCTAACCCAAAATGTGACTGTATTTGGAGGTAGTGTCCTTAAATAGGCAACTGATATTAAATAAGGTCATAAGGGTAGGGCTCTCATAGAACAAGACTGGTTTCCTTGTGAGCTGAGTGAAGGCCACATGAGAAGCACAGAGAGAGACACTGTTCCAGCAGCCAGTCAGAGCAGCCAAGGCCTGCAGACTCTGTTCTTCAAGACCCTGGGTCAGTGGTAGTCTGCTGAGCTCTGGTACAAGGCAGACCAAGGCCAGGAGGCTGGAGACAGACTCTGTGTCTTTGTGAAGTGTTTGGGAAGTTGCAAAGCAAAGAACTGGAAACACCAAGGAGAAGACTCGATGCCAGTGCTTTAATCTGAGCAGTTCAGAGACTGAAGCTTTGCTACCAACTCTGTATCAGAATACAATTCATCTGAGTTGCATTGTAATGGCCACAGAGATCTCTGTGTTTGTAAGGTCTGTGGGTGGCCTTCTTTACTGGACACAGACATGACTCATGAAAGATTGCTGCTGCTGCTGCTGCTGCTGCTGCTAGCTGTGAGATCGCTCAGCATGTAAAGGCGCTTGGCTCCCAAGCCTCACAACCTGAGTTCTGTCACTCAAACCCATGTAAAGGTGGTAAAGAAAACTGACTTCAGAAAACTGTCCTCTGAAAGCCATGTGTGTACTGTGGTATGTGTGCCTACACATCCATATATATACATATATGTACATATACATATATGGGTGCCTACACCCATCCATAAACTCACGTGGGTTCACACACTTATACCTCATTAACAAACACTCCCCCCCACACACAAACACATCATTCATAAACACACATATATAGAAAGCACATATATACACATATACATACACATGTACACAAGCATATACATATATACACATTCATACACTTAAACACACAATATATATACATTCATACATTTATATATGCACACACATCCCACACATACACATATGCACAAATATATTCACCCATGTAGACATGTATATGCATTCACCCACACTCACACACACACATACATGCACATACTCACACAGATGCACAAATATTCACAGATACGCACACATGGTCACACACACACACACACACACGCACAAATTAAGCTCCAGAAGTACGAAGCCCTTTATATGAGTGACACATGCCACTGTTCTGGTGGGAATGATGGGGGAGGAAAAAGAACACAATCCTGAATGTCTTTAAAAAGAAAACACATTAATGGCTGTAAAAGGCCAACATGAGAAAAAAATGGAATTTCAAGAGTGCAGGTGCAGAGAAAATTTTTATCCACGTGCTTCCTTATACTTTCTTACAGATCCACCTGGCCCCCGGGAATTGTGTGCTAAGAGCAGAGAGGAGAGAGATTCCCTACTCAAAATGTACTGCCCACCTGGTGGGATGATGCTGATGTCCAGAGAGAGTGGAGGCCAGCAGGGGAGGATTAGGGAAGCCAATCCAGTATGGTGGGTCACCTGTGAAAGACCAAGTTAGCGAAAACCAGGGAGAAACCAGAAGACAGGCAGGCTCGCAGCCAGTCACTGAATAGCAAAGGCGGAGTAGGCATGGTAAAACAGCCCTCTGGCACCTTCCTGCTCTGTACAGCTGCCACCCTCAGAAGCCCAGGTGACTGAAAAGAAAAACAGAAGTGAGACATTCATGGGCTTTGGAAGCAGAGCTGGAGAGAAGAGGACTCCCCAGGATCCCACTGAGCTGGCATGTGTGTGGCAGAGCCAAGGGTTGCATGCCGAGAGCTGGCAACTCTGCCCTGGAGCCCCGGGAGACAGGAGTGACGCCATCATCACTCACATTCAAAGTCCTGTGAAAGGAAAGTTGCTCCCGTGTACACACCATGTGATTCCAGGGACGAGTAAAGCCCAACAAAAGCCACAGCAAAGCCTGACTAAGCTGAAGGGCAGGATCAGGCCCTCCTCTACTGGCCTGCAAAGAGCAGGCAGTGCAAACCCAGAGCCAAATAGCAACAAGGCCAGAGCAAGAAAGCATCACCCTGCCTGGTTTCAGCACATACTGTGAAGCTGTAGTAATCAGAAAGCAAAGCGCACACAGACAGACACATTGGGCTGGGTGACGGCTCCATGGATGAAGTGCTTACTATGCATGCATGAGGATCTCCCGAACCCATGTAAAATCTGAATGTATTGGCATTTGTCTGTAAAGTCAACCCTGGAGGTCAGTGGAGGGCAGGACAAACACAGGTGCATCCTGGGGATTTGCTGGCCAGCCAGTCTAGCTGAAGCTATGTTCCAGGTTCAATGAAAGACTGTCCCCAAAAATCAACTAGAGAACCCTGATAATGGTCTCTGGCCATCACATTCACTTACACACTTGTACATGCACAAACACATACAGTGTACCTGAGCACACACACAAACATAAAGCCAGATACACAGACCAAGAAAACAGAATAGAGCCCAGAAACAGCTCCATGCATTTATGGTTAACTGATTTGTGACAAACACACCAGATGTACACAGTTGGGAAAGTAGTCTCTTCAACAAATGGTGCTGGCTTGGCAAGTAGAAATGCTAGGCTCTGATGGTTGCATGAGATAGCAGACTTCTGAGGGTCTTCCAGACGTGTGCAGTGACTCATGGACACATACACACAGACATACTCTCTCTCTTTCTTTCTTTTTCTAAATAAAATGAGTAAAACTTAATGGCACTAGGAAAACAGAGTATCAACATTTCTAAGAATAGAATTAGGCCTTGTTCTTATACTACATACAAGGTTCAACTCAAATGGATTTAAAGTTAAACACTAGAATTGAAACTGACAAATGAATAGAGGGACGCAGGGCCAATGTCCTGTGCTGTTGCTCTGGGCAACGATTTTTTATCTATCCCTAATGCCACCAGCAATAAAAGCAGAACTAGATAAATAGGATTACATCAAACTGAAAGGCTTCTCACAGCCAAGGAAATGATAACTAAGAGACGACCAATGGGATGAAAGAAGACGTTTGTGAGCCTCACAGCTGTTAAGGGATTAATATTCAAAATCTGCAAAGACCTCAAACTCAATAACAGAAAACGCAGACTTTTTAAAATGAGCAAATGTCCTGAGTTGTCAGTTCTCAAAAGAAGACATAGAAACGGGCGATGGGCACTGGAAAGAATTCTTAGAAATGCTAGGAGACGCTCACTACACCACGGGGAGATGCTGACTCACGCTTTCTAGAATGGCTGGTGCCCAACAGCAGGAAGATAGCAAAGACCATGGACAGTGGATGAAGGGAGTCCTTGTAGACTAATGGACTAAAGATTCTCACAGCTGTTATGGAAAACATGGTGGAAGTGCTTCAAAACTTAAAGACGGAGCGACAGTATGGTGCTGCAGACCTCACACTAGCAACACAATCTGAAGACTGTTGCATCGTTAGATTAAGCAACACCCGCTCCCTCACGTTCTCTTCGGCATTATCCGTAGTAGTCAAGGTCTGGAAGCAGTGTAACTGTCTATCACAGGCTTAGTGGATAAAGAAAATATGGTGCGTATGAGTGATAAAATACTTTTATCCTTAAGATGCAAGGAAATCCTGCCATGTGTCACAGCACAGATGAACCAAAGGACTCAAGTGACATAGGACAAATCTATAAATATGGATCCTGTGTGGTCTCATATATATGAGACCTCTATTCTAAAAAAGTTGGGCCTGGGGAGTAGAGATATATCGGTCCATGTCAATCAAAGTTATAAAATTTCAGCTTCCCAGAAAAATAAGTTCAACAAATCCACCATCCATGCTGATGGCTACAGCTAAAGCAAAAGTACATTATGTATGAGAAAATTGCTAAGAGTTCTTGATGCAGAAAAATGTGTAGGGGAGCTAATATGAACATTCATTATATTATCACACATTAGCAATTCCACAACATGCAATATGTCAAAATATCATGCATACCATAAGTATACAGAATTTAAATTTTTAAATTATAAAAAATAAATATAAAATAGTCAGAATTCCAACATACTTTTAGGACATTAAAAAAACATCCTTGATAATCGCCATTATTTACTGATGTTTACCTTTTGTAGTGTGGCCTTCTTGTGACTCCAACAGTTTGAAGGTGAAAGTAAGAGGGTCATAAGTTCAAGGACAGTCAAAACTACATAAAGAGACCCAGTCTCAAAACAAATAATCACAAACAAACAAAAATGCCCCCAAAAGAATAATGGGACCTATTAAAAGACATAGGAACCAGTTTGAAGGTGTGTCCATCATTGAAACAGGAAGTAATTTGAACATTAAAATAAAATATGATAAGTTATTAAATCTATTAAATAAGTATGAATGTATGGTCCTACAGTGGTATGGAATAAACTTTGATGACAGTCAGGACATCCTCAAGTATGACAGCATCCAGTCCTTGTTTCAAGGGAACTAAACATTCAATTTGCCATGTCAAGCCTAACAGAAGCCATAAGAGCCACCCCATTGCCGTGACCATCAGACCACACAAAAGGAAAACATGATAACGGCCAATTAGCCACAACACCAGGACAGCCTCCTGTGTGTGGTTTTCCGGCCTAGCTGCATAAGCTTAATTAACCAAAAGGTAAGATCACACTCACGCTGGGTACACAGAGCCATGTCACATCCTGTCCAGGTACAAATGCAAAGGGCAGATGAGGAACTTTCTCAGATGACTGTCACCGATTACTGTGTTACTCGGGGGAAGAGTCTTTCCTTACAAAGGGAACTTTGAGGACAGCTGACAGGACTCAGGATGAAGATGGTGTGTTCACAGCGCAGACAAGTCCTTAGCATCCAAGCCTGCACAGTGACGGTTCAGGGGGCTAACCCCATTCTTGGGAGATGTGTTAGGTGGTGATGCAGTGTCCTGTGAACCCTTACTTGGAATACATGAAGAAAAACATTTCTTTGCTCCTCTATGGTGCTGGAAATGTTTCGAGCTATTTTCAAATTAATAAGATGATACTGTTTTTAATAACCTCAAAGCATCAATGTAATGAATTTCGTGAACCACATATACCATCTACCTATTAAAATCACAGAGTGGGAGCTAGAGAGACACCACAGAGCCCAGTGGTAAGGGGACTTGCTGCTAAGCCTGATAGTCTGAGTCCAACCCTTGTAACACACAAGGGAAGAACCAGTTCCCACAAGTTGTCTTCTGACTTATACATACCCACCATAGCATAGGTGTGGTGTGCGCATGCACGTGCACACACAAAGTAAATAAATACAAAAAATATATTTTTATTTAAAAATCTCACAAATTAGGACATCAAGATAACTCAGTGGATAGAGATATATACACAAGCTTCAAACCCTGCTTTCAATTCCTGGTTCCTGTGGTGAAAAGAGAGAACCAGCTCTCAGGAGTTGTCTCTGAGCCATCACATACATGATACGTAACACATGTGTGCCTGTATTCACACCTCCTCATCAAATGTGTAAACAATAATAATGAATAAAATATCAAACCAAATCACTGGCAAAAAAAAATTTAGAAGCCTGAATAAATGGGACTGTTTGACATTGACAGATTAGAAGACTCAGCATATATGAGAGAAATTCCTGCCCGTAAATTGGCATGTAACTCCACCATGACTTCATGCGATAATCTACCTGGCTACTGATTTGAAATATACAAATCTATAAAATACGTGTGGCCAGTTTACATACCTAGGCTAACTGAAACAGTCTTGTAAATGATTGGCAGGCTGGAGACTGACAGGGCCTGAGTTTAAGTCTTACTCTAAAGCGACAGGCAATGAAGGCAGTCTGAAGTGAACCTAGGGAGGAAAGCTGCACTGGGGGAGCAAGTATGCCCTACGCGTAATGTCGCTGGGTTTCCATTCTCTCTGTACACAGCAAGTAACATACCGAATAGTTTGTAGGAGAAGAACTAATCAGGATACCTGTTAAGGTTTAGGTATGGTTGGCCCCCAGAAGGCTTACGTTGAAGGCTTGGTCTCCACCTGGTGGCATTATTAAGAATTGACTGGATCCTTGGTACGGTTTCATCCATAGAGTAACTCCTGGTGACTCATAGCTGGTGGCTATTTGAAAGTGGAGCTAGTGGAAGGAAACAGGTCACTGACGCTTGCCATGGAGGGACACTTCTTGTCATTCTTTGCTTCCCTCATTTTCTTAAGGTGAGAAGCTCTAACCCATGATATCTCTGCAACACCCTATCTGCCATGATGCTCTGCCTATCAGCAGATAGGAACTGATGCAGCCAGCCTACCATGGACTGAAATCATGAGTCCAAGTAAGCCTTCCCTCCTTTAGTTAATCTGCTTGGGTATTTTTTTTCAATGAACAGCTAACTAACAAAAGACATTTTTCTCCCTGTGCAAACATTAATTCAAGGTGGCAGTATGTACTTGGGCGCTGTCCTAGTTGCCTTTCTGTTCCTATAATAAAATATCATAATAAAGCAACTTAGGGGAGAAAGGGTTTATTTTATCTCACAGTCCTGGGCTATAGTCTGTCAGGGCAGGGAAGCCACAGCGGAGGAGCTTGAAGCAACCAGTCATGTCATATCTACAGTCAAGAGCGGAGAAAATGAAAGCATTCGTGCTCATTTGCTTGCTTGTGCTCAGTTTGATTTCTCTACTCTAATACAGGGTCAGGACTCCCTGCCTAGAAAATGGTGTTGCTGAGTGGACTGAGTCTTCCTACACCAAGTATGTTAAGACAATTCCCTATAGACATGCCCATAGGCCAACCCCATGTATATAATCCTTCACTGAGACTTCCTTCCCAGGTCATTCTAGGTTGTGTCAAGTTGACAATTAAAACTATTACTTACAAACAACCATAGTTTAAAAAACAAACAAGCAAACAAAATAACCTATAGTTGTCTGGGGTGAGGAAATCTCAACTGAAAATAATTGCCTCAATCAAATTGCCTTGTGACCATGTCTGTGAGGCACCTTCTCAATTAGCAGTTGACGTGGGAGGGCCCAGCTCACTTGGGCAATGCCATCCTTAGACAGGTGGGCCTAGGCTATCTGAGGACGGTAGCAGAGTAATCCGAGGGAGAACGCTAGTAGTCAGATCCCTCCATGCATTCTGCTTCAAGCTCCTACCCTGAATTCCGAACTCAGCTTCCCCCAGTGACAGACTGTAACTTGAAAGCTAAAGAAATCCTTTCTTTTCCCAGACTGCTTTGGTCATACTGTCTGTCACAGTGATAGAAAGTAAAATAAACTAGGACAATGACCTTGGATATATAAAGTGGTTTTTTTTTTTCCCTGACAGGATACAAAAAATTTCAAAACATAAGTTTTGAAATCTTGGAAATCTTGGGCTCCATCAAACTTAACTTTTTCTGCTCATCAAATGTCACCATTAGGAAAACGAACAGACACTTCACATATTTGGGAATACATTTATATCTATCTGTGAGCACGGACTTGTCCCCAAAATAGAGCAGATCTATGCCTGCACCCCAACCCCGTCTGAGGTTTCACTTTTAGTGGATTAAGTTAGCTGATATCAAGCACAATCTGAACATTTTAAGGGGAAATTTCCAAGAAAAAAATTTTAACTGTACATCATCCATTTATCAGGATGAAGCCTTTAACCATTCATTCCGTCCTACTAGAGAATCCTTCCTTCACCCAGTGTGTACATGCTGTATACACTACCTTCCTGTTGGACCAGATGAACCTCTGTTCTCACAGGGCCTGTGATCAATAAGTACAAACCCTGCTGAAAATTCCTATTACAATATGTCATTACAACTGTTCTGTTTTATCAATGTGTCTAATTTGTACCTTAAATTTTATCCCAAGAATATACTTATTATACACAGGGGAAAGCGGCCTGCATAGGATTCCGAACTTTCCATGCTTATGCTAAAGGTCTGGAATGCATGCCCTGCAGATAAGGGGACAGTTCTCTACTCGAGAAAATGATAAATCAATATTTTAAATGAGAAACAACTTTTCTTCAAAATAGGCAAAACAGTTCAATAGATTGTTCACAAAAAGATAGCTCTTTAAGGAAACTTAATGTCTCCTTCAATTTAGTTCTACAGTGTTTTAAAGTTTGCATCATAGAAACCATTTATCTCTTTAATTATGTTTATTACTAGGTGGATTTTATTTTGAGGCTAATGTGAACAAAATGGTTTTTTTTTCCATTTCTTTCTCAGAGTATTTTCTATTGGGGCAGACAGAGATAACTGGTAAGTTGTACCCTGATTTCAAATTAAGCTACTTCAGTGAAAATATTTATCAGTCCTAAGAGCTTTCTGGTAGAGTATGAGCTCTGAAACTTCCAGGGAAAACACCTCCACCTACAAGCACAGGTAGGGGTTTCCTGGAACAACTCGACTAGCTCAGAAAATGATATTAGGAATTGGCAAACTGAGCTGAGTAAAACTAAAATTCTCCTGCACAGCAGAAAAGGTGAAGGGATGAAGAAGCTACCCACAGGACAGAAGACCATCTTTTCCAGCCACACACCTGCAGAGGATTGATGTCTAGACCATCTAAAGAACTCAAAAATTAAACAGAAGCCAAGCAATCAAGTCACTGAACAAACAGAGTAAAGAGAGACTTCTCAGACGACGAAGCACAAGACACACGTAAAAATGACAATATGCTCAGTCTCCAGGGAATTGAAGTTCAAGACTATACTGAGATTCCTTCTCACCCTTTCCAAAATGGCTGACACCAAAAACAGTTGCTGGCCAGGGTGAGAGGGGAAAGAAATGCTCCTAAGCAGTTGGAGGAGTTGTAAATGAATACATGCGCTGCAGAAGTCAGTGTGAAGGTTCCTCACTAGACCAAAACAAACAAAACAGGAAGAGCTGGTGCAGTCTTAGAAAGGAATGTAAGTCGGAAGAGAGGCATCTGCTCTTCCATGTTCACTAACACACTATTCACAATAGCGAAGTTATAGAATCAGCTTAAGTGCCCTTTATACAAAAAGAAAAGAAACACATGGGCACACACACACACACCATAAAAAAATGAAAACATGACTATTTGGGAAAAGAAAGAGACCAGTTAGAGAGGGAAGGAGAACAGGAGAGGGCAAAAGGAAGGGCATATGGTCAAAAGAAACATGATACCCTGAAATCAAACTGTCATCATAAAACTTATCACACATGTAATGAATATATATTAATAACATTTAAATTTCAATTGGATCATCAGCAATGTTAATATTGGTAGTATACATTTTGAAAGTTAGAAAAAGGGATATTAAGTGTTTATACCACAAGGTATTGATAAATATTTGAGGAAATAAATATTGATAAATATTGTTAAAATATTATATAAAATATTTAAATTGTATATAATATTTAAATATTATATAATTTAAATTAATTAAATTAATTTTAATTTAAATAGTATATAAAAACACAATGTATATATTTTATATGTATCCTATGTTTTTATGTATCAGTTTAAAAATGAAGAGTCAGATATGGTGGTGTATGCTTATAATCCCAGCACCATGAAGGAAGAGGCACAAGTATCAAGAGTTCAAAGTCATCCTCAGCTATATAGCAAGTTTGAGGCTAGCCTGGGCTACATAAAATACTCTGTCCTATCTCGGTGTGTGTATGTATGTAAAACACTCAATATCAACATACATCAAGAAAATGTAAAATAAAAGCCATAATCATGTCATACTTGACACCCAATGGAATGAATCAACAAGTAAGTGTTGACAAGAGTGTGGCATTCCTGGTTGACAAGGTGATGGCATTCTCCATTACCTGGGAGAAAATATAGTGGTCACACATGTAAATTATGTAAATTCTTACAGCGGTCTAACATACAGTACTGTGCAGTGAATCTGCTATTCTCCTAAGCACTTAAACAAAGGAAATGAAAGCACATTTACCAAAGTCCTCTTCAAGAATGTCCATGGCAGCCACGTTAACAACTGATCAAGACATTGTAAATGTCATCCAAAGGAAAACCCAGATTTCTTCTGGTGAGACACTAAGATCAGCTGAGGGATGGGTTACAGATACACACAGCTTCAGACATCTCAAAACAGTACAGAACAAAACCAGCCAGGAATAACAATGAAAACCCCAACCATGAGCCTGTCCATACAAATGGACTCTTCTACAGACAGACCTAAGGTAGCAGTGTCTGGCCATGGAATATGGAGAAGAAATTGGATGGAAAGGACCCAGAGTATTTCTGGGATAATGAACAACTCTGCTGTATGTCATAGGGACACAAGCTTGCCAAAATTCCCTCAATAGAACACTTCCTACTCGTGAATTTTATTTAAGTATATCTAACTAAATAAAGGAAATCTCAAATACTTAGCATAGTACCTTTTCAGAATAGTAAAACTGTCTCTTTTTTCCACGTGTGTGTGCACTGCACATACTTGTGTGTATATATAAGGGAGGGTGTAAGGTCGCAAGTGTATGTGTATATATGTGTTGTATGCATGTGGAAGAGTACACATCCATATGTGAGAGAGAGTGAGAGAGAGAGAGAACTTTCGGAGGTAGACATGCAGTATCTTCAGTCCCTCTCTACCATGTATTTGGAGATCGTGTCTCTCACTGAACCTGGAGTTCACTGTTTTGTCTAGACTCACTGACCACTGAGGCCCCAGAGTCCACCCTCCAGTGCCAGGATGAAAGGTGTGTGCCACTGCACCTGACTTGTCTGTGTGCTGGGGACCTGAACTCTGGAGGGTTCTCATGCCTGCACAGCCATCATTTTACCCACTGAGCCATCTCCCCAGCACTGACTGATGCAACTTCAATGCTGAAAAGTTTTATCCCCTAACAGTACATCTCAACCATTCTGAATGACTGTCATCCAACAAAACAACACAGCGGGGAAGGTTGGGGCAGCCAATGTGCAATTAATCAGACTCCAACGATGCTGTGGCCTGTGCCCAGCTCTAAAAATCATTGTGCCCAGGATTTAGTCACAGCTAGAGCCATATACCACAGAATGGCCCTTCGGTCACCTATGGGCCACGTATAGATGAGTGGTTCAGTTACATCATGTGGCCTAGGGATGCCATATTTGTCCAGGCTTAACTACATCCTATAGTGGTGATAGTAAAAAAAAATTGTGAATCTGAACATCACTGCATTCAATAACCTGTGACTCTATGTCCCCGCAGTTAGCAACACCAGCTTTGAAGTTAGCCAGATCTACAGGCAATTTCTACTTCATAAATTTTCCTACACACATCATTCTTTGATTTGTGTGGATATGTGAATGTGTGTGAATGTGTGAGTGAGAGTGTGTATATGTCTGTGTGTGTGTATGTGTGCACACGCATGTGGAAGCCAGATGCAAATCCTAGGTGTCATTCCTCAGGTACCTCGATTTGGGTGATGAGAAGTCTCACAGTCCAGTGAGCCCCAGGAACCCACCCTTCTCTACCTCCCTAGCCCTGGGATTACAAGTGCACGCCACCATATTCAGCTTTCTAACAGAGGTTCTGAGTACCAAACTCAAGTTCCTCATGCTTTCGGAGCAAGCGCTTTCCTTCCTGAGCTGCCTCTCCAACCTTCCATACACTCGTTTTCATCTCCAAGCCACAGTCTGAAGTATAAACCATATGTCCCCTTACCGCTGTCTTTGAAAGGCTTGCATTGGGTGTCCTCACTTCAGATCCAACCCTGAGGGCCATAAGGTTTACCACAGGCCTAGTGGTACAGGCATCACAAGGGGCAAATTGACATTTTCTTTTTTTCTTTTTCTTTTTTTTTTTTTTGAGCCATGCATGATCGAGGGTGTCAGTCTTCAACCACAAATTCTCATTTAATGCCCCTTGGGGGTGCAATTGTTCAATGGGCTTAAAAAATGTAAATCAGTTTCCAGAGACTGAGACAGACATCAAGGACCCACTGTCAGAGTGCATAAAAGACATATCAACCAGTCTCCGTGGTGGTGCACCAGCCTCGTGCACGTCATCAGCCGCTGAGTTTGTTGTAGAGCCTAAGCAACACCAGGGCGCCTACTGACATTTGAAACTTGCTATCTGCATCCTCCCCTGACACTGCCAAACTACCCCAGATTTCCTCAGCAAAGCCCCCAGACACCCGTCTCTTTTCTCACTAGTGAACATAAGTATGACCTTTTTCTCTTACTATGAAGCAACGGTAACATCTGCAGACTTAGTAACTAACACTCCTGGGATCTCAAATAGTTCACTAAGCCAGAAATGATGTCACTCCGGGTAGCAAGTGCCTTCCCTTGGAAGCTGAATGCTTGTAATCCATTCTCACATTTTTCTTCTGAGTAAGGCAACAAGCCATCTAGAATTGGATGTGGGCTTCCCTGGAGTTACAAAAATAGAAGTGCACCCACGTTTGAAGATGACTTGCCCCTGCATCCTGAAAGGTGGGAAGTTCGAGACAACAGTAGAGCTGTGACCCAATAAGGGTTTTGTTTCTAGTTTGCAAGGTGCTATATGCTCCTATATCCTCATAAGAGTGGGTGAGAGAGAGAGCATCCCCTCATCTGCTCCTTTATGGTGATCAATCTCCTTTACAAGAGCTTATTGTGGTTCGGTCCCCTGAGCAGGGCTATTGAGCCTGGAGCCTTTAGGAGGTAGGATCTTATCTGAAGTGCTTAGATCACCACAGGAAACCCTTAAGCCAGAGCATTGGTCTCACTTCTATTCCTCAGTTTGAGCTTCCTGGCTGATGGGATATGTGGTTTTGCTCTATCTTGGACTCCTCCTAAAAATGTACCATCTCACCTCAGGTTCAAACTAACAATTTCAATTAGCATCTTGTGCCAGAAATTTCAAAACCGTAAACCAAACCTTTCTCTCTACAATGACTTCAGGCGTTTTGTTATAGTGATGGAAAGCTAACTAAGCATAGGATTCCATCTTCATAACTTCATGACCTTGCAGAAGTCCTACCTCCAAACACCACTACACTGGAGGTCAAATGTTAAAGTTGTTAGTGTTATATGACCGTGACCAGGATGCCTAAGAGAACAAGTTAGAGGAGGAAGGATTGATTTTAGTTCATGTTTGTAGAGGGGCTAGTCTATGATTGCTTGGCCTCTGTATGTATGGCTAGAAGGTGAAATAGATCTGATCATTGCTTGGCTAACAGGAAGCAGAGACACAGACAGAAAGTGGTCATGGATAATATACTCCAAAAGCCTTGCCCCTCAGAAACCAACTTCCTTAATCTAAGTCCCACCTCCTAACGTTTCCAGAGCCTACAAAAATAGCACCACAAACTAAAAACCAAGCATTCAACAGACTAGCCTGTGGGGGACAGCAAGGCCATTACCATAGTGAGCTAGGTCTTTGGAAGCAAGGACCACAAATCACCCCTAAGCACCCAGTATGCACCATGTGCTATAGACCTTTCCACAACTTTACATTAACTCAAGAGACCTGACCTATGTTAGAAAATGATATGCAGAAAAACTAAAGATAGATCTCATTTCTTATTTGTTTCCTTCCCATGGTTTTGTGTTTCCTTCTTAATGTTATTTTGAATTTGTTTGGCCTCAAATCATATTACATCCTTGTCATCTCCATTAGCTAAAATGTATTTACGGCTGATTATGCATGCAGAAAATAAATTAAATATCTGAATAACATTACGAGTAATTGGTGAAATTGCCTTATGTTTTCACATCCTTACAACAAAAAAGGCATCAACAAATGACCAGGAAAACAAAGGAATAATCCATTATAATTGTCCGTATTGCCGTAGAGAGAGGACAGACACAATTATGGGCAATTTCAGTGTCTAAAAATCAAGTGTGATGAAAATTATATTGAAGTTAACAACAAGAACAAGAATTTACTTTAGCTGCTCCTTCAAGGCAACTGCCAATCAGGGTGAACAAAAACACCCTGCTCTGAAACACCCGCTGCTGACCTCAAAGTACACATTGCATTGCTTAAAGTTTCTCCAAAATAGAAATCCTAGCTGAAGTGTTCACTTCGATTTTGCTTGGGTGATTTCCCATAATGGGGTCTCCCTCCAAAGGTGTCTGGTTCATCAGTGAGACATTTATGTTGATTTAGAGAGAGATTTGTGCCCAACTGTGTTTCTAAGCAGGAGTCTCACCTTCAGTATAGTTGATACAGAGTTACGTTTCAGTCAGCTGTATTGCTCTGCCATAATGTAAGCTGCTAATTGGTGTTCTGTGGGGGGGGGTATATACATTTATCATCTTGATAGCTGTGACATCCGTGGCACAGAAAACTGTGTGTTTGAGCACGTGACCCCCAGACTGTGACATGCCAGTGATACTTTGGTAGGCTGTAACGAATGTCCAAGGGTAGAGAATGTAGGCGACTGGGGTTGGGTCTTGAGCTAAATCAGCTACCTTTTCAGCGGAGGTGAGGAACCCAGAGCCGCATACTCTTCCACCATGGAGCTGCACGCCACTATGCCTTCCTCACAGCGATGAAGTGGACCCCTCAAACCATGAAACCAATAAACCCTTCTTCCATATGTTGCTTCTTCTCAGGTATTTGATCACAATATTAATATTTCATCCAATAGGAAAGGATGGCAGCCATTGCGTTAGAACAAGGTCTTCTATCCCCTTTTGCTTAGAACCAAGGAGCCCTAATAACAGAGATCCACTATTTACAAATGAATATGAAAGTACCTTGTCCATGTTCCAGTAGACAGCCCTACACCCATGCACATATCCACAATCATGACTGTACTCAATGGGTTATAAAAAAGAGGGCATGAAAGTGGGAGGAGTTTGTGGGAGGAGATCTAAGAAGAATCGAGTAGTGAGAACTAGGTGGTTAATGTGATCAACACTGAAGTCATTGTATATTCTATGAAAATCTTAAAGAATTAATAAAAACCATTATATTTTATACCAAAAAAAAAACCTCCAAGTACTCAACTCTGAGCTGTCATTCACCCAAGTGAAAAGAAAATGTATGCCGACACAGTCTGGCATACAAATATTCTTAGAAATTGTATTGGTGTGGCTACTTGTCAAGTATGACTGAGGCCCTAGGTTCAATCCACAACATAAGAAAAAATTAGTATTTATAATAGCTTTTGAAAGTGAGAGATATACATGTTTCTATTTTAAACACTGGTGAATTGATGAACAAATTATAACGCAGGCTATTATTCTATGTAATAGAATACTACTCAGCAATTCAAAAAATTTAAGTGAGCAATTGATATGTGCAATGGTGAACACAGTTCTCAGACTGATGATGTCATTTAACCACCACAACAAAAAAACACAACCACAACGAAAGGATGCAGACAATATTTGATGTGTGTTATTGCAGCTACAGGAACATCTAGAAAGTGTAACTCAGTTGATAATTAGAGAATTGAGGTCTGGTTTTCATGAGGAACCGGAGGAGATTGACAGAAAAGATGGACTGTGTGGAGAGGGGTGGGTGTGATCACCATTTCAGTTGTAACGACAGCTATGAAGGTATCTGGATAACTGAAGACTCACTGGGCCCCCCACTTGAAATGTGTGATGTTTGTTGCTTTTCAATTATGTTTCAATAAACCTGTGAAAAGGAGAATGGAAGAAAAAGAAAACTGAAGAGGGGTGCAATTTCTGTGAAATTATAGTTTGAGTAAATTACAAATGCACAGGAAGGGTGCATAGCAGGGCTGCACTCAGCAGCAGCAGCATCTCTTCCAGAGGATCTGAGTTGGTTCCCAGAACATCAGGTGGCTCTCAGCTGCCTGTGTCTACAGCTACAAAGGACTTGATACCTCTTCTGGCCTCCAGAGCACTACAGTCACATGGCATATGTACACATGGACAAATGCACATACACACACACACACACATACACACACACGAAAATAACTTTAAGGGAAAGGTGGCCTCCCCTAAGAAGAGCACACCAATTAGTTGTCCAGTACCAAATGGTCAATGCTAAAAAAAAAAACAAAAAAAACCAGACATGCAGGTAGCATCATACAGACTGAACAGGTTATATTTAGGAACATATGTAAACCAGTATCCTTATATACATGCAATCACAACCAGTAAATAAAAGAGGCCATGAACTGGAAAGAGAGGAGAAAATGTTGTATAGGAGGTTTTGGAGAGAGAAAAAGGACAGGAGAAATGCTGTAATCAAATTAAAATTCCAAAAATTTTAATATTAAAGAAAAGCAAAAATTAATACAAAAAGAAGGTTAAAAAAAATAAAAGACTGGTTGTGGATGAGTACAAGACATACTGTGGATGCTAACTCTTTAGAATGAGGAGGAATGTAAGTGGGAAGAGTCTAGTGTCAATCTGTTCCGTGCTGACACAAATTATCATCACTGTGCCCGGTGGTGGCGGTGGCAGAGCCTGCCTCTAGTCCTAGCACTCAGGAGGCAGAGACAGGTGGGTTTTGGAGTTCCGAGACAGGCAGGGTTGCACAGAGAAACTCTGTCTCGGGAGTGGGGATTAGTGTAAGAGAAGCCCCATTCCCTGAATATATCAAATTGATTATTATTAGGATCCTAGAAGTGGATCCTTGCCCTGGCTAGCACATCACCCCCAGGAGTCTGGTATTCACTTATTCCTATGATGGTATTGGCACGGCTATTTGCTGACCACAAACACCCTATCACTGATGTTCAGAAAAACAAACACAAAGAAGTCTCTTTAAGAATAAAAGAAGTGAAAATAATTCAAAGGAAAATGACTTCAAAGATGTTGAGTTGAAAGGAAATCGTTTCTTCAGATGCGGGCATCATAGGCCGGTACAAAGAGGGCAGTGAGGGACCGAGCTCCAGGGAGGGAGGGTGTCAGTGAAGGACCTGAGTTCTGAGAGGAGGGTGGCAGTGAGGGACTGAGCTGGGGTAGGGATGGGGGAGAGACAGGCATGAGGAAGCTGTGGCGAGGATGGGCAGTTGGGTCAAAACTTAAAATGTTTTTTTTTTTTTCTGGGTGGAACCAGGCATGTAAGTAGGGATGGGAAGCCGGGGCCTGTAGTTATTTTCATCACAGGTGCTTGATCTAGAATGATCCTCTAAGAAACAAAACACCTGCACATGCAGAAATACTCAACAGCTTTCCAGGGCCTCGGAGTGTGGGGGTTTCCCATCACTGAGAGAAAATCTTTTCATTTTCTACGGCAGTTGCTTGGCTCATGAAAATTAGAATACTTGATTTGTGTTTGTAAGAGTTCCGGGATATTATTTTAAATAAATGACTATCCAATGATATAATTGTTGTGGAATGTTTAAGTAAATAACTTCCTGCCGCCATTGGGAGAGCAGGAGAACACAGACTAAAACATTCTTGCTGTGTCTATCTGTTCTAGGAGAGTTTTCACACAGGACATGGCTCTCAATAATGACAGTAAATTACAGTTCCCCTCCCAAAGTGGTCCCAGGTCCTGCTCTAGCCGGTCTCTGGCATATGGTGCTACTGCAAAGGGGGCACAGGGATAATGGCTGGAAACAGAATGGGTCCAAAGAGGAGCAGCTGTGGTCCCTGCCAGCCCCTGGGATGAAGCAATTACAGGACTGAGTGACTAAGTTAGTAACCAGGTGCCAAGAAAAGAAAAAACTCGAGGGGGTTATTTCCCTCATTCTTGAAACCCAAGGTGAGTGTGAGGGCCCACAGACACTCTGAACCTCACAAAAGGCTTGAGGTCTTTCTTCTCTTGTGGGAAGGAAGTGACCTCTCTCCACACTCCTTACTCATCTCCATGAAATGAGGAAGGAACAATGCAGTGCTCCGGAATGCAACCTCTCCAGCATCAAGGTTTTGCTTTATTTTTTCTTTCTTTCTTCCTGAGGCACTGGGAGTTGAATCCAAAGCCTCCTGCAAGCCAAGCAAGTACTACATGGCTCTCCATTCCATTTCTATTTTGAGACAGAGTCTCCCTAAACTGTCAAATTGACCTTCAACTTGCAACATTCCTGACTGGTCTCCTGATTACCTGAGATGCCGCTCCTGTCCAGGGGAGGATCATCGTTTATAACAGGGCAGGGATATGGTGTCTAGGAGTCTCTCACCAGGCAGCTCTCTCCCTTTATCCTTCAAGTTCACAGTCTCCACTTCAAGGAGGACTAGGAAATGACTGCTTCTATTTGTGACACTTTGTGTGTCCGTGTGGTAATCTATGTGTATCTATGTGTGTGCGTGTTCACGTGTACATGGATATGTTCCTATACATACAGGATCATGAGTGTGTGGGAGGGAACAAACTAGAATAGCATTCCTTCTTTGGTATTGTCAGCCATGTTTCAGATTGGTGTTTGTTTTTGTTTGATGAGATTCAGGGCCTCATGCTCACACAGGAAGCGCTTCGCCCTCTGAGCCATAATCCCTGCACCTCTGTTCATGATACTTCTGATGTCAAGTGTGTGTGAGGTTTCCATGCCAACAACCAATTAGCACAGTCCCAGGCACGAGCTACAAACACAATGATTCACTTTAATTCGGCTACTCAGAATTTGCATCAGGACCCCACAGGTGAAGGGCACAGGCCCACAAGACTGCCACTTCAGTAGCAGGGCAAGAGCTGGGTCTGCTGTAAGTCTGAACAGCCTCATCAGCTTGAGCAGTTTGCTGGAGTGGCTGGGATAACAGATGACCATCTCTGCTTATTGTGTAAGATGCAAATGAACTCCAGATGAAGAAGTACATGGGTGGGGCCCAGAAAGATCTGAACACAGGAATCTCTATCCCTCCGGAGTTAGGGAAGACCAACTGCCTTGCCGGTGGATTCATTCAACCCCACAACTTTCCAAGTCCCTCTGGCTGAAGGCTTTTTATGAAGTTCCACTGTAGCCGGCATAATTGATTAAACCACTGGCTGTGGGTAATCAATTCCTGGGCCCCCCCTCCTTCTCTAAGAGCAGAGGATGGAGCCAAAAGGCTCAGTTCTGATCATGTGATAAGTTCCCTTAACAGCCAGCCCTTACTTTGTTGCTATTTAGGTAGGGTGCGTTGGGAATGCCTTCCTCAGCATACATTCCGCTCTGGCTGGAGGAGTATATTCTCAACAGCACCATTACTGCTCTCATCACTCAGAAGATACCACAGTCTGAGAGCCTATGATAGGAACCAGGAATGGAGATCAAATACGTCTGTGTCACATCACAAGAGCAGCCTCAGCCTAGCCATGTTCCTGATGGACAATTAGCTGGGACTGCAATAATTTTGGCTTGCGCAGATCCTCCACTAGGAGTGTTGGAAAGGCCATAACACTCTCCATGAGATGAAACCATGTGGGGCCTCATCTGTCAGAATTCCAGGGGTGAAGAGAAGGAGATAGTGGAGTCTTTCCAGTGCGAGCCTTCAAGCAGTGAGAAGACCCAAAGGGCTTTCTATGTGTGTGCATCAAACTCAGGTCCTCATTTTTATACAGAAGTGCTCAACCCACTGATCTTCCTCACAAGCCCCTGTGTAATACTTTTGAGGTCAAATTTTTTTGGGGGGGAGAAGCAGTTCCATACCAATATCTAACCACCCTCAGAGGAGGTGGTAAAGTGGGCTTCCTGTAAATGCCCACCATATACAGTCTTTTCCGCCTCAAAACCACTACCACTACACATCCTGCTGTTCCTGTACTACATACCAGTAAAAGGAGACACGAGGAGACTAGCTAGGCAGTTAGTGGTAGGACCAGGAGAATTTCAGAGCACTTTTAATCACCGCACTAGTGCACAGCTCCAGATACACGAGACTGTTTTAATTAGCCTTATGCTACCTTTCAAATCTTTCAAGAGGGAGATGGAAACCCAAGAGGACACATCTCATTTAAGTCAAAGGCCAAGTAGACATGTGCAGAGAAGCCTAAGGAGCAGGAGCGGGCAGAGCTCAGCTCATGGTCGCGTAAGACCTGTGCCCAAGACTCAGTTCTACCGTGACACTTTACTTTGGAAACTCCTCATCCTGCTGGCTCTCATACACATGAGAAAGCACGTTATACATTCAATTGTCTGTTTGGACAAGCAAACAATATACAGGACATCTTGTCCTGTACATCATGGCAGATGGCCAGCCATGAGCTAAACCAGTATTTTCCTCCATTCTAGGGAGTTTATCCCACAAGCAATAGCACATACATGTCAGGGAATGGCAGTGCTAGAGGCTGAACCCAGAGCCTCACACATACTAGGCAATTCTGCTCTACTGAGCTACACCCTGTTCTTACTGGGAAACATTTTTTTAGAGAGTTGTTGTGCTACTGACTCTCTTTTAGGGGATAGAGGTCCAGGATCTGGTAACCATGCCGCACTGCACAGGACAGCCCCCAGTAGATAAAGGCTATACGTCACTGGCAATGGGGCCCAGAAGCCCTGCTTCAGCATGGATTGATGCCTTATAGTAATTCAGGAGCAGAGCTGATGCTCAATAAATGTTTATTGACTATATGAATAAATAAATTAATAGTCAAGATCTATAATGCAGTTACTGTGAGCAGTGGTGTTGGAATAAGTAAGCAGACCGTGTACGGAGACACTGAAAGGATGGTCCGTCCCTGCTACCCGAAGTGTGGGCCATGGAACAACACTCCCAACCATCCTGGGCACCTGTTACAAAGGCAGCAAGCAAGGGGATGGAGAGATGACTCGGTGGCAAAGAACACTTTCTGCTCTTGGAGGGTATCAGTGTTTGGTTCTCAGTTCCCACATCAGGCAGCTCATGACCCCAGTAACTCCAGATCCAGGGAACCTGCCACAACCTTCTCTCCTATGCAGGCATCCATTCACATGTGTGCACACACACACACAGACACATAAGATATTTTAGGTCTATTAATAAAATCCTATTTCCAGTGAGTTAGAGATCAGGATTGTAGCTCATGTCTGTTGGACCACAACCAGCACTTGAACAAGCTCTCTAAGTGGTTGAGGGGCACACTAGAGTTTGAAAAACACTGTCCTAGAGTTGACATGCCGTGATGGTACTTAACCAGTGCCAAGAACTGTGGTCTAAAAACAGTCAGATACAGTGTCCCTCTTGGCCATATAACCCAACGCTCTCCACAGATAGCATTCCTGCCTGAGGCCTCACCATTTGGATAGCGGAGTTCCCACTCCCCGGGTACTAGTGGGGCCCCCTCTTCCTTCCTGCTCAGAAGGATCAGTGATTATAACAAGATACAGCCCATCAGTGACACCCCAGTGCAAACAGAATGGGACAACTGGGATTCCAGAGAGGGCAAAGAGAAGTTCCCCTGCAAAGTTGATAGAACTTGATAAAACGTGATAGCTTCCTCATCTATTGCCTTCAAGGTGAAGGGAAGCATCCTGTGTGATGCCCTGAGCTTCCATGCTTTGCTTTGAATGCTATTTAAACTGTGTTCTGTTGCACCAGGAGGGGGTATGGGTCCCTACATTAGCCCTGAAGCCCAACATTATCCAAGTCAGGACCATCACAATCTTCCTTCAAGAAATAACAAAACGTGATAACTTCATATTTATAGTGTGGACTCTACACAGTACAAGATACTGTTCTGAATCTATTATACTCCTTGTGTGTGTCTTTGGTAAGTGTGTTTGTTGAAAGACCCCCGCCTACTCTGACTTAGCTAAGGCAGCGCTATCTACAGAGAACCAAGCCGGAGACTGGAAAATTACTGAGAAACCCAGATGTCCAACAACAGGATATCCCAAGATAAGAACCGAGTACGTGACTCAGCTCACATCTGCCTTCCCGCCCTCTCTGTTCCGGTGGCTTTGTTCAAACCGCCCAATCAGCTCCCCGTAACTACGCTTCTCGCTTCTGTAACCACGCCTTCTGCTCCCAAATCCTATATAAACCCGCCGCCCCCAGCCGGAAGGCGCGCAAAGTCTCCGAAAGGCTTTGTCTTCCCGGGCGCCCGTGTATCGAAATAAACCTCTTGCTGTTTGCATCCGAAAAGACTGGTCTCACTGATCCTTGGGGAGGGGTCTCCCTGATGGAAGATACCCTCCGGGGTGGTCTTTCATTTGTATGTGTGTGAGTGAGTGAGTGTGTGTGTGTGTAGTGTAGGCTAGTGGTAAGTCTTGTTTTGTGAGTATGCCTCACCAGCCTGGAGCTTGTCACAGATCACATGACAAGGTCATGACAAGGTCATATGGCCAGTGAGCCCTAAAGATCTTTCTGTTGACATCTCCCCAGCACACACAAGCACACACCACCATACCTTGTTTTCTGTGTGTTTGTTTTCATGTGGGTTCTGGAGATTGAAAAGGATTCTAAGGCATGTGTGTCCGTCCAACTGTACTATCCCAAGACTGAGTGTTCAGGAAGTGAGTTATAATGCAAAATTTGAACCCAGGAGATCTGACTTCAAAGCCAGTGTTTTCACTCCCCTCTGCCAGATCTAATTAACATCAACAGGACAACACATTTGCCCTTTCGGGACCTCTGGGCTGCTGAAGGGAAACACTTGAGCAGGTTCAGGACGTCGCGCCAGGCACTCGGGACACAGAAGTGCTCTTTTCTCTGCCTGCTGCCATCACACCTTCCTTTGTTCCCCATCTTTAGTCACCTTTGATTCAATGGCTTAGAATCAAGTCACAGATTACAACAGAGCAGGTACCTTCAGGTACTCACTAACTACTGCTTGAGAGAATAAATAAGTGAAATATTTGTCAGATGAACAAACGTGGTCCCATAAGAAGGACCTGAGAAACAAAGGCACCTCAAATAAAAATATGTTCCTTTCATTTAGTTTGTTTTGAATTTGTGTGTATGTGTGTGTACACATGAGCACTCAAGGTTACACATAACATGCATACATGGGTGTAGGTGCTCACAGAGTCCAGAAGAGGATCCCAGATGCCCTGGAGCCAGAGCTACAAGCAACTATCTGATGTGGGTGCTGCGAATCAAACTCCAGGCCCCTTCCAAAGCTGCTAGCTGTTACCCACTGAGCCATGTCTCAAGCACCCACAACATGCACTTACATTAGGGATTGTTTCTTTCCCCAACTCTACTCACTATCCTCCCACTGCATTACAATATCCTTAGTGAGCCGCCAAGACGTGACGCCTGAAGCATGCAAGGCCGGCCAGGTCGTGAAAGGCAGTAAGAACAATCTCTGCATATCACCAAAGCCACACAACGGAATAAGAGAGATGGGGAGTATGCCTATGTGATTTCATCCATATTTTCCATCTGAGAGAGGCAGCATGTGCGCCTCGAGGGAGCTGCATAAAACCTTATGCTAATATACAGCCAAGAGCCAAAGATGAGAGATAGAGAGAAATTACTTCTGACACCATGCAGGTCCCTGTTCACAGACACTTAACCTCTCTGAGCTATCATTTCTCTTTTATTAAATGTTGTGATGGGGCCAGAGGAGCCGTTACATCCCACAAGGCTATAGCCCACCACTGCTCCAGGAAGAAGGGGTTCTCATCAGACAGCAGCAATGAAGCAAGAAGAAAGATGACGGTCTCCTATTCTCTTACTCACCAGCCCCAAGCAGCACAGCACGGGACCAACAGGCAGGAAACCAGCTCCTCCTGTGCTTGCATTCTATGCAAGGCAGACTCCTGACCGTATGTTTTGCGCCTTTATTGGTGAAATTACAAGGTATGCCTTTATTGGTTAGTTTTGATTGTGAACTTAAAGAACATAGAATCACGTAGGAAGAGAGTTTCCATTGATGAATTGTCTGTATCAGGTTGGCCTGTGGGCATGTCTACTGGGGACTGTCCTGATGATCATTTGGGGTAGAAAAACCCACCCAGAATGGGGCAACACCAGTCTCTAGGCAGAAGATCTTGAACTGCAGAAAAGTGGAGAACGCTGACTGGGCTGGGGCAGCACCAGGCAGACAGCCTGGGGGCACTGGTTTCTCTCTGCTCTTGACTGTTGATGTGATGCTTGATTGAGTTCCTGCCTGGTCTTTCCCTCAGTGGTTGGCTGTAAGCTGGAACTCTGAGCTGAATAAACTCTTTTCTTCCCTGTGTTGCTTTTAATCAGAGCATCTTACCACAGCCACAGAAATGAAACTCAGACAGCCGCCATCTCAGCTGCATCTCATGTTTCTCCTGAGCAGACTGACATGTTGGATTTGCATATCTGCCTCCCGTGTTTGGAGAAAATGCCACAAGCCAAGCAGAGTGTCAATATGATTTCCAAGGGGTTAAAACACCACACACTCACTTGGCTTTTCCCAGACTTTCTGGCCTAAACAAGGTGGTTTTGCATAGTCATCATCAGGCTAGCAGCTCTTCACTGAAGATGCTCGGGAGCACAGGTGAGTTCCAGAAACAGGATGGCCCAGTGGAAGGGACCATATGGTTTCCTAGACCTAAGTGTTTTTCTCTTACTTTAGCATACTTATAGACTGCCCTAAAGGGCTCAGGAGATTGAGTTACATGTTTCTTTCCCAGAATTCTGCCATTATGCTTTGTGCCCTTGGGGTTTGCATATGAGATGCACTCTGACACGTTCCATTTTGTTTCTTTTAAAAAGGGGGGTGGGTGATCATGTACTGCAGCATTAACACCATGATCCCCTGATGGGTCTAGCCTGTTATTTAAAGAGCCTGGCTCTTCCATGGCTACAAAGCCTTCTCTGCTGGGATTTGCATCAAATGAGTTCATTATGTCCAAGGTCACAAACTTATTATCAGACACAACACGAAGGTATTTATTTGATCTGAGCCTTGCATGGTTGACTAACATGTTTTAAAAAAAAACAGGGCTGGAGAGATAGTTCTGTGGTCAAAGTGTTTGTTTATTACACAACTCTGAGGACCTGGGTTTGATCTGCAGAATCCACATTTTGAAAGGCCAGGTAGAGTAGCACATATGCTTTCAAAACCAGCACCAGGGGAACGGAGGCCCCAAGATTCCTGTGGTCTCTCTCCAGCCAGCCTGGCAAGTTCGACCATGATACTCTGTCTCAAAAAATAAGGTAGATAACACCCGAGAAACAACAACACTCAAGACTGTCCTTTGACCTCCACATTCACCCTCAAACATAGGAAAACACACACACACACACACACACATACACACACACTTCATTTCCAGAAGCTTTTAATGGAGACAAGCTGTAGGGCTCTTCCTTGGGTGGGTAGACACATGGACAGAAAGTCACAATGCAGGGTCCTTAACCCCATCGCTAGGACAGGCTGCACTGAATCAGTGTCTTGCTCACCCCTTGCTCCAACAGCCTTCCCCAAAACATGGATTTGCAAAGGATGCAATTCCAAGCCCACAGGCTCACCCCGGGGTCTCTCCTCCCTACCCTATGCTGTACCTCCCACCTTTCTGTGCATTCCACAAGGAGAGCCAGCTCTCCATTTGATAAATGCCCCCTTCCAAGATGCAGGTCAGTGTAATTTTCCAAAAGGTTAGGAGGAGTGACTGCCCGGAGAAAGCGTGCTTATTATTTCAAATGCCACCAGTCCCCTTCACTAACATTTACAAAGTTATTTACAACTTGATTCCTGCTACACCTGCCAGTGTGTCTGACCTGCTTCCCTGGCCTCCTGTCATCAGCCCTCCAGCCCCCTGGGCTTGCTGGTGCTCAAGAGTTTTGCCTTCCAGAGCCAAGGTGGCCTCTGACTCAAAGAGAAGCCACCATTATAGGCAATATCTCTACCTAAGCATACTTTTTTTTAAAAATCACCAATGAAATTTACCTGTCTTGAAGCATGGAGAGTTATTGATTGACTCAAAGTAGCTCTGGTTGTTTACTTTATTTTCAACTTGTTCAGCCAAATTAAAAATTCAATATTAATGTGTTAAACTAGCGCACTAAAAAAATCATCTCTATATACTATGGGACATTTTTTGTGACTGGGTCATTTTAAGCAAAGACACTTTGTGGAACAAATAGTCATCCCATAAGCCTAAGAAATTAGAATAAATATAAGGGCTGGTGAGATGGTTCAGTGGGCAGAGATGCTTGCTGCCAAACCTGAGGACCTAAACCCACTCCTTGTGACCCACATGGAAAGAAAGAACTAATTCCCTCAAATTGTCCTCTGACCTCCATTAGCATGGTGCCATAGAACATGCATAATTAATAAATAAATTCGATAAAAGTTTAAATGCTAATAATGAAGGGAAATATAAAAATAATAAATACAAAACAGTAAAAAAGTAAATAAATAATAAAACCTGTCATCTATTTAATTTGTGCCTATAGAGCATTCAATTCATGACATTTTATTATATAAAATTACTTATATACTTTTCTATATAGTTTCTATATACAGTTTATATGATTTTTACATAATTAACAGTTTTTTATGTATGGGTAAATCACTCGAGTCTCTGCAAGTTAGATGTCAGAGAATTTTCTCCTTACCAGCAGGAAAACTAAGGATAAGAGCTTTAGTGATTTCCCCAAGGCCACTGTTATTAAGAGAGCGGTGACTGGACTTGGGGATGGCCCACACTGTCTATTCTACCCACTGCTTTCATGGGTATCATCTTGCAACTAGCCCCTGTGCCCATCGATGAAGCAAAGCATCTAAATTACTCAACAAGGGGACTGCAAAGAACTACATTGTCATGAATTCTGGTCTGGAGTGCAAAATTCCAGACTTAGATAAAATCCACATTCCTTCTCAGGAAACCCAATAAAACTTGATCTCATGTCCTGAGATGGTTGATCAGTTTGACACTAGGGTTAGATTTAATAGGTGTTAAATTCTGTCTCTTTTATTGACTACCTATGATACACTTGGCAAGATACTGTGAGTCTCAGTTTCCCCATCTAAAGAAAGCAGGCTATCAGTGATGCCTGCTCCATAATATTCTGAATGATACAAAGAAAAGAAATGGACCTCCAGGAAGACAGAGGGCTGGTTGTCTTTGCAAGTCCACTTCACATGGGACAAGGATCCTGCCTGGGGGTGCTGGCACCCATTGTCCATTTTCTCCAGTCAACCAGAAGTTGTGGCATAGGCAGACACAAATGTTTCCCACAAACTTGTTTAAAACAAAAGCTCTGTTTTCAAATCACTCTAAGAAGTGCTGAATGAAGTCAGTCCAGGCAAATTTCTTTCCTGCAGCATTTTCAGAGCTCTTCCTTGAGTAAACCCTGAAATGTGTTAAAAAAAACAATGTTCAGCATTTCCCAGAATTAAAGAACCAAAGACTTCTTGGCCTGTGAGGTGTCTAGTGGCCACAATGTTACCCCAAATATTCAATGGAGTATTCTTATGTATGTCATTCTATGTACTTAAACAGCTACTGGAGCCATTAGAAGAAAAGCAAATTTACAAACAACAACAACAAAAACCAGTAAGTTACCACTTCACACAAATCAGGATGGCTTTGATTAAAAAGACATGCAAGGGCCTGTATGATGGCTCAGCAGATAAATGCATTTGTCACTAAGACCAACAGCACAGAGTCCAATCTCTGTGGCCAATATGGGACTAAGAGAACACATTCCCACAGGTTGTCCTCTTGCAAAAATAAGTAATAAATGTAATAAAAGTCTTTAGAAAATGATAGAACATGACAAGTATTGACAAGACTGAAACTCAGTGATCACCCACATACTTGGCTGATGCTAAAGGTGCAGTTGTTTGGGGAAAATGTTTGGCAGTCTCTTAAAAAGATAAAATTTGCTGCATGGTTCAGAACTTTTTATCACTGGAAATAAAATGTATTTTCTCATGATCCCAGTAGCTTCGCTTAGAAGAGCTGCAAATAGAAACTGACCAAAGTTCATTGACTGAACAATGGACACACTGTGGCCAAACATTCACTGCCCTTACTAAACAGCGACCAGAAAGAAAGAAAGAAAGAACCAGGAGCCTCAAACACAGGTTGCTAAGTATGGTGTATGGGTCCCCTTCTATGAGATGCTCCAAGGGGAGGGAGGCATAGAGACATAGAGTAGGGAAGCACTCACTGGAGGCTGGAGAAGGGAGAAGGCTATAAAAGGTCTCAGAGAAGTAGTAAGAGCGATCTAAACCTGGATTGTGGTGAGAGTCTCATCACGGTTACTTATTATCGTTAAGTTGTACTTAAATGACGGGGCTTCATGGAGTATTAATTATATGCCAGTAAATCTGCTTTAAGTTCAATTGCTTATTAATGAGATACGAGTTCATTAACATAAAAGATACTGCTGACTCAATGGTATCCTGCTAGACTTGCTCAAATGAAGATGTCAAACATCTGTTTGAGGAGTGAAGGTTTTGGGGAAACATTTTTCACTGGACTCAGGAAAGGTGGAACAAAATGCATGGGGTCATAATAATATAAAAATACATTAATTTCACGGGGTACCGTGATAATTAATCCTGATTGCCAAATTGGTGGGATTTAGAATCACCATGGAAACAAACCTCTGTAAGAGAGATTCTAGATCGGGCTGATTGAGGTAGGAAGATACCCCCTAAATAGAGGTGGGGGCATCTGTGGACTGAATAAAAAGCTGAGCGATGCAGCCATCTCTCTCTGCTTCCCGACTGTGGTTGCAACATGGCCCACTGTCTTGAACTCCTACCACACACATTTCTGGCCATGACAAACCACACCCTCAAAGGTGGACCCAGATAAACCTCTCTTTGCCCAAGCAGCTTTCCTCAGGTACACTGACAAATCAATGGGTAAAATACTATACAAGTGTCTTCCATGGAAGATGTGTGTTGAGGGCTGAGTTGATGTGTTTTGTTGGTGAACATACTTCTCAGAAATCCTCAGCACAGCTCTTTCCCTGCACTCTGCATGTTCCCTAGACAAAACGTGGCCCTGGCCAACCCACAGAATGTATTAAAATGGGAGAATTGATTAGAATTCCAGGACCAAAGTGAGAGAGGTTCTAAGGGAGAAAGATTGGGCTCTTTGATCTGCCTGGTCCCCCTCTGACTTCTGTCTAATTAGCAAAGCTTTTGAGGCTGACTGATAAGCATTCAGGGCACTTCATGTGTCTGGCCACTGACTAATTAATTTTTGACTTTGAGCAGTGACACATCATTTGAAACCTCCCTACCATCCGTGGATGGGCATGTGAAAGTAGGGCAAGGAGTTCCCAAGGAGCTAACAGGACCCTCTCTTCATACGCAGCCGGTTTCTGAAAGGGTGAAATGGGTCAGTAAGTAAAGAATGGGACCACAAGTAGGAAGGGCCCAATCCAAGGCTGCGCTGCTGTGTGTGGAGGCTTAGCCACTTAATTATTCTGTTCTGTTGGTCGTTGCATTTTCATGTCAGTGGCTTCCTCAGCAACCTTGTCTGTTGAGCAGAAAGAAAAAATAGAAAATTAAAAAAAAAAAAAAGATTTCCAGTGGGAGGATGGGAGACAGCAGAAACCCATGAACCAGTGTTGTGGCTTTTCAGATGAAATTGTGGTATTGATGGGTCTGCGGACCATACCCTCAAGGCCAAGACCAGCTACCACCAGTGCAGCTCTGTGGCAAAGCCGGACACGTTTGGTCTACGTATCCTCTGAGGCACTTTGCATATGGCCCTATAGAAGTAAGTGGCCATGGCAGAGCCTGGTGGCTCACAAAACAGAAAGTCTCTCTCTCTCAAGCATCATGCCCTTTTGTTATGAGAAAAGAGACAAAGTCTCATATAGCCCAGGCTAGCCCCATATGCTGTATAGCCAAGCATGACCTTCAACTTCCAGTTCCCCTGCCTCCAGCTCCCACGTGCTGGAATTACAGGCGTGCACCCGCCATATCGGATTCATGCAGTTTTAGAGATGGGGCTTTCGGGTTTTCTGAAAGCCAGCCAGGCATTCTCCACCACTACAGCACGTACCAGCCCCGCCCCTCTTTGAGCTGGGGTGTCCTTAGCTCAGGCTTCAAACTCTTGAGCCTCTCTCCTAAATTCCTTGAGTTCTGGGATTTCATGCACAACTGCTCCCAGCTTCCCCCCACACCTTATGAAGAGGAACCTCGTTTCTCAGCACCCCTATGTGTTTGTCACTAGGGCTCTCTCTCAAAGGTTTGCCACATTTCCGTTATTTGACATGAGGGTTAAGCATGGTTAGATGTTAGAGGAGGAAACTAGAGCCCAAAGGGTTGGCAGCTCCCAAACTGTGAAACTGGCATTTGAAATTAGACCCACTGCCCTCCAATGGGACAGCATGTTTCTCGTTGTATCTCCACGAAGAGGAATGTTTCAGAAGAAGGCCCATCAGCACCGTCTTTGTCAGGGGCCAGGCTTGTTCAGTCACCTCCGTGCCAACTCTACACTCCCTCTAAGCTCAGAGGAGAGCCCTCTTATTATTAATCCTGCCCCTGTCTATAGGTCCAAATATCACACCATCAAATTTTACAAACCTTTACCAACGAGTCAGGGACCTCAATTTTTTTCATAGAGAAATTCATCACAGCTGTTAGAGTTATGGTCTCTCAAATAGGAACCCTAAACATTTACTCTCCCCACGTTTAGATGCAAAATGAAACCCCTCTCACTTCCCATCTCAAGGAAGCTAGCCATAGACACATACCCTTCCATCAGAGAAATGTCCCTAGTCAGCAAACAAGTCCCGCCCCAAGGTCTAGGCTGACATTCAAAATATTCAGAGAATATGGAGTTAAAGAGATGGTTCTGTCCATAAAATGCTTGCTGCACAAACATAAGGAGCCAAGTTCAATTCCCAGAACCCACATAAAGAGCTGGGCATTGTGACACAAACCTGGAATCCCAGAGTTGGGAAGGAGGCAATACTAGAGGAGGGTCCCTGAGGCACTGGCCAGCCAACCGAGCCTCCTTGGTGAGTGCCAGACCAGCAAGGGACTCTGCCTCTAAAACAAGATGAACTGCTGCTGAGGAATGAGACCAGAGGCCAACCTCCAGCTTTCTCATATACTCCTACATATATGCATACACACCTCTACACAGGAACACACACATGTCCATCAGAAAAGTCCCTATTTAGAAAATACACAGTGATGGGAAAACATCAAACAATCTTCAGTTATTAAACAGTAGCCACGTTAAAAGAGAGGGGTCATGTGGTGTCTTTCTTTCCTCCAGGGAAAGCCATTCTCCTACTGTCAGCACTTCCGGTTGAATCTTCTCCAAGCAAAAGTCTAACAGGGACTCTTCTGTCCCTGCTTTCCCTAAAAGGTCACTGAAGCAATACACATTTCCTAATGAGGAAGCTAATGAGTCCTCAAAGCCTTCCCATCTTCACTGATTGGTGAGATAATCACCACACAGCCCCACCCCTGAAGTCCATAATCCTGAACTATATGCATGTCTGTTGCTACAGGGCAACAATGCCCTGCTTTAATAACTCACCACACAAACTGAGGAATACTCAAAAATAAAATTTCCAGTCATCCCGCTGCGCAGTGATAAGGCACCACAGCCGGACGTGTTTGACAGGGGCTTTTAACTCATTGCAGGAAAATAACTTAGTATTATATAGGTTTTTTTGTACAATTTATCAGGCTGTGGACTGCCCAAATTTCAGCCAGGCTGCTTTCATAAAGCCTTCCTACCACTGGAATACACAACCTAACATCAGCAACCATCCTGAATGGGAGCTGAGTACAAAGCTCATTTTTCTCTGTCAGTTCCTCCTTGTGATGGAGAACATACTGCACACTCAGAGTGGGGGCATTTTCTTTGGGACCCACCCAAGCATAGATGCACGCCCCTCTCCTGGAAGATAAGTTATTAAAAAGATGCACTTTTGAAAGCAGCCTCCTCTGCCTGGAACATCAGTGTCAACAAATGAAGGGGAGGCAAGCCAAAGGAACAGTGACAGGAGCACCAGACAGAGGGAGGGCCGTCAGTCCCCCTTGCTGTTAAGGAAGGATCAATGCGTGTGTCAGGAAGCATCGATAAGACACACGGAGCTTATCAAGAGCTGAGGCACTGGTGACAGAGTTCACATGTGGAAGGGAGATAAGGGGAGGCAGCTTCTCCTCTTCCTCTCTCCTCTCCCCAAAGACCGCGCTTCAATTTCCCACTCTGCATGCTGTTTACCATCCTGACAGGGACCATCTCACCCCCATCCCGTTCCTCTCCTCAGCTCGCCAATAACGCTTCCAAGAGACATCGATTAGCACATGTGGATCCTGATGCTATTTGGAGGAAAGAGTGTGGGATTTGGTGTTGGGGACCCAAACTATAGCAGAATGTTCCAGAAAGGACTCTGATCACCTGAGAAAGAATGGTGGAAAGACAGAGCTGGAAGCTGAGCCTTGGAAACACTTTGGCTCCATCACAAATATTCTTTGTGACTTTGCCCAAGTCACACTACCTTTTAGGCCTGCAGTCTCTTCTACAAAACAACATGGAGAGATTCCAGCATCAGTAATCTTTCTATCTAGACTCTATAACAAACTACTTTCCTGTGCTGAGCTATTGGTAATGCAGTAATTACCATTAGATTATACTGCTCTGGTTGTGTGATGTCTTACCTGGGGCTGGGTCTGAAGCAATTAAGTGTTTATCCCTCGTGTTTGAGGATTAAGAAATCAAGGGTGTTTCTTTTCTTTAGGTGTACAGATTTTAGTATGTTTATCCTATCTTATAGGTCTAGTACCCATTTATAAGTGAGTATATACCATGTGTGTCTTTCTGCTCCTGGGATACCTCATTCAGGATGATCTTTTCTAGATCCCACCATTTGCCTGCAAATTTCATGATTTCCTTGTTTTTAATTGCTGAGTAGTATTCCATTTGTGCACATGTACCACAATTTCTGAATCCATTCCTCAGTTGAGGGGCATCTGGGTTGTTTCCAGGTTCTGGCTATTACGAATAAAGCTGCTACAAACATGGTTGAGTAAATGTCCTTGTTGTGTACTTGAGCATCTTTTGGCTATATGCCTAGGAGTGGTATAGCTAGGTCTTGAGGAATCACTATTCCTAATTGTCTGAGAAAGCTCCAGATTGATTTCCAAAGTGGTTGTACAAGTTTACATTCCCACCAGCAGTAGAGAAGGGTTCCCCTTTCTCCACAACCTCTCCAGCATGTGTTGTCACTTGAGTTTTTGATCTTAGCCCTTCTGATAGGTGTAAGGTGAAATCTCAGGGTCGTTTTGATTCGCATCTCTCTGGTGGCATTTCTTTGTTTCTCTGCCATTTGATATTCCTCTACAGAGAATACTCTGTTTAGCTCTGTACCCCATTTTTAATTGGATTGCTTGATTTATTGCTTTTTAACTTCTTGAATTTTTTATATATTCTGGATATCAGCCCTCTATCAGATATAGGGTTGATGAAGATCTGTTCCCAATCTGTAGGCTGTCATTTTGTTCTGATGACAGTGTCCTTTGCTTTACAGAAGCTTTTCAGTTTTATGAGGCCCCATTTATTGATTGTTGCTCTTAGAGCCTGTGCTGTTGGTGTTCTGTTCAGGAAGTTGTCTCCTGTGCCAATGAGTTCTAGGCTCTTCCCCACTTTTTCTTCTAACTGATTTAGTGTATCGAGTTTCATGTTGAGGAATTTGATCCACTTAGACTTCAGTTTTGTGCAAGGTGATACATATGGAATCTATTTTCATTGTTGTGCATGTAGACATCCAGTTGGACCAGCACCATTTGTTGAAGATACTGTCTTTTTTCCATTGAATGGTTTTGGCTAGGTGTATGGGTTTATTTCTGGGTCTTCTACTCAGTTCCATTGATCCACCTTTCTGCTTCTATGCCAATACCATGCAGTTTTTATTACTATTGCTCTGTAATACAGCTTGAGATGATCAATCCTCACTTAGAAAGACAAATGGGATGGACATTGGAAGTAGGATAAAACAGGTAACAGGACAGGGCCTCTGAAAGACGCTACCTAGCAGTGTATCAAAGCAGTTGCTGAGACTCATAACCAAACCTTTGGCGGAGTACAGGGAATCATATGAAAAGAACGGGGAGTTAGTATGACCTGGAGAGGACAGGAACTCCACAAGGACCAAATATATCTGGGCCCAGGGGTCTTTTCAGAGACTGTTTCTCTAACCAAGGACCATGTATGGCTATAAGCTATTCCCCGCTCAGATGTAGCCCATGGTAGCTCAGCATCCAAGTGGGTACACTAGTAAGGGGAATAGGGACTTTTTCTGACATGAGCTCAATGGCTGGCTCTTTGACCTCCCCCCTCCCCAAAGGAAAAGCAGCCTTGCTAGGCCACAGAGGAGGACATTGCAGCCAGTCCTGAAGATACCTGACAAGCTAGAGTTAGATGGAAGGGGAGGAGGACCTCCACTATCAGTGAACTTAGAAAGGGGCAGGGAGGAGATGAGGGAGGAAGGGTGGGATTGGGAGGGAATGAGAGAGGGGGCTACAGCTGTGATACAAAGTAAATAACCTGTGATTAATATAAAAAATAACAGTTATTTTAAAAAAGAAATCAAAAGTGAGGTTGCCAGTAGATCAAGATTCTGTTGAGGATTCTTCCTAGCTTGCAGACAACTGCATACTCACTAATACATATCAAAGGACAAATAGAGGAAGTATTGAGTCCCTACTCATAAGGACACTAATCACATCATGGCATCCTATCCTCATGTCTCCGTCTACACCTAGTTGCCTTTGAGAGATTCTCCAGTTCTATCACATGGGGAAATAAGTGTTCAACGTATTAATTTAGAAGTACAGTACTTTACCCAAAGAAAAAGAAATTATTTGGCTCTCGGCATCAGAGATGTCAGTTTGTCATGGCAGACAGAGGATGGCAGAGCAAAACAGTTCTTGGCACAGCATCTAGGAGGCAGAGAAAGGGAGATTCTGGCCCTCTTCTCTTCTTTATATCATATAGGGTCCTGGACTGTGTGATGGTGCCTCCAACCTTAAGGGATAGTCCCTCCTCAGTTAATCCCCTCTGGAAACATCCTCACATGTACTCAGAAACACACCACACTCATCTCCTAGGTGATTTTGAAACATCCAGAAAGATACATAAACTCAGCCCATGGTGAATAGCAATTCTTCCTGAAAGAGCTTTCTGCAAAATGCAGGTGTTTCTAGAATTCAGATGGGAAAGTGGAAGCTTTGATGTGCCACCTTGCCCATCTCTCTGACTTAGTAGTTGTTCATACTGCTCCCTCATTCCAGTCAGGGCTGTGCTTATGCCTTTGGTCAGGAGGCCTCTCACTCTAGCCCAAGAGTCTATTCTGGTTTCCTTGATCCACAGCTGAAGCTACTTTCTGGCAAGAAATGGATTTTTCTCCACTCTGACCCAAAGCTCCTTGATATTCTGCCCCGATTAGCTGGGAAAGTATGACCAGGACTTAGAAAGACCCTAACAGATCAAGCTAAGTTCTGGCTGAGGAGGAACAAGAACTGTAATTGATTAATGATATCTGCCATGGGTACCACATCGGAGAGAACAATCAGCATATCAAAGGCCTATGATACCTAAAGCCTTTGGTATTGGAGTGCTTCGCAGTGAACTAGAGGGATTGCCTACTTATTGTAGCTACTAGTGTTTTATTTTGTGATGATTCTTAGTATGACTCCAGAAAACTTATATAAATGCCTCGGTTAACCATAGATTATGCAAGCCCTTCTGAATGCTTTAGACACAGAAGAATGAGACCAAAAGAGCTGACCTCTTGTCTTGGGGTGTCATTTTTTCTGAGTGTTTTTTCTTAACTTAAAAAGTATGTATTTCTGGAGTTGTCTATGAAACAGGTTTTTAATTAAAAAATAATATACATTTAAGTCCCATGTAATGTTTTAATAGACAGACATAAAGCTTGCAATTACTGCTGTCAAACAAATTGACATATTTATCTCCTCTTCACAGTAACGTCTTGTGTGAATGATGCTACTGAAATGGTCCCTTGACACACACACCTGCCCAGCACAAAGCCAAATAAAAAAGAAAGAGGCAGGAAGAGTCACAAAGGGGAAATGGAATCTTCATTCCATGATGGCATTTAGATAAGGTAGAAATTTAAAATACACACTAAACAGCTGTAAACTGCATTTCCGAAGACTTCTCTTATAGGATCTCTGTGTGTTTGCTGTCATTGCAAGCTGGGAGATTCACACGGGATGCCACATTCAGGTGCTCCAAATGGCTGGGGTCACAGGATGTACTCTGTCTCTGCCATGGCATAGTGCAGCTTCTGTCTGTGAGTTACAGCACAATGGCTTTCTAACTACTCTTGAGCACAGAATGGCTTCCGTTCTCAGATACAATGGGACTTCTGATGTGTTTGAGGGGGTCGTGCCTGGGTCACCAGGGCATAGAAATGGAGGCAGGCAGATGTTTCCTTGTGTCACTGCCTGGGAAATAGTGGAAAAGCAGTACCTCACATCCCTCTGACCCAGAAATTCAGAAGAAACCAATAAGGGGACTGAGAGCTGGGAGGATGAGGCCAGGGACAGGGAGGTACAGCTGCTCATCCTCTGGAAGACAGCACCAACTTGTTCCCCAGTTAGGGAAAACTGTACTATTCATAAGATCGAAATCTTACATTTTTTAAACCATAAAGAAGACAGCTTTCTAAAAATAAAACCAACCCACCTATTTACTAAGAGTAATTGGAACAAAACCAAGAATTGCCACATGGTAGACAGGGGTTGGCCTGTAGTCTGAAATTTCTTCCAATCACCCTAAAAAGAGTAGGATTATTATTTCAGTTCTGAAAATCAGAATATGTGATAAAACCGCAATAGCATGGGGCTGGGAAGATGCTCAGCTGTCCAGAAGGCCAGGGCTCAGTTCCCAGCACCCACATCAGGTGGCTCACACCCACCTGTAATGCCCGCTCCGGGACATGTGGACTTCTGGACTCTGGGGTCACCACAGACACACAAGTTAAAAATAAAACTAATTTCCAAAACTGCGATAGTGGATCAGAAGCCAATCGTGTCCCAAGGTAAAACAGAAAGAGCGCCTGAGCCCGGGGCTGTGGGAAGCGCATGCCAGACCTGTAATCTCAGCTATAAGCCAACTTTGGGGATAAGATGCCATTGGAAGCAGGAGTTTATATAGAGACTGTAAAATGGCCCTGACACTTCAGAAAATAGTTTTTGCTAATTCTAAAAATGATAAGATTGTGTACGTGTGTGGTGTATATGTATATGTGTGTGTGTGGGGGGGCTTTCATGTGTCTCAGTATGGTGGTGTATAAGTTTACATTCCCACCAGCAGTGGAGGAGTGTTCCCCTTTCTCCACAACCTCTCCAGCATGTGTTGTCACTTGAGTTTTTGATCTTAGCCATCCTAATGGGTGTAAGGTGAAATCTCAGGGTCATTTTGATTTGCATTTCCCTGATGACTAAGGACGTTGAGCATTTCTTTAAGTATTTTTCAGCCACTTGATATTCCTCTATTGAGAATTCTCTGTTTAGCTCTGTACCCCATTTTTTTATTGGATTACTTGATTTGTTGCTTTTTAACTTCTTGAGTTCTTTATATATTCTGGATATCAGCCCTCTGTCAGACATAGGGTTGGTGAAGATCCTTTCCCAGTCTGTAGGCTGTTGTTTGTTCTGACGACAGTGTCCTTTGCTTTACAGAAACTTTTCAGTTTTATGAGGCCCTATTTATTGATTGTTGCTCTTAGAGCCTGTGCTATTGGTGTTCTGTTCAGGAAGTTGTCTCGTGTGCCAATAAGTTCAAGGCTCTCATGAAATTTGCAGGTAAATGGTGGGAACTGGAAAAGATCATCCTGAATGAGGTATCCCAGAAGCAGAAAGACACACAGTATATACTTGCTCATAAGTGGATATTAGACATATAATACAGGATAAACCTACTAAAATCTGTACACCTAAAGGAACTAATCAAGAAGGAGTACTCTGGCTAAAATGCTCAATCCTCATTCAGAAAGGTAAAGAGGAGAGACATCAGAAGAAGGAGAAAACAGGAAACAGGACTAGAGCCTGCCACAGAGGGCCATGGCCAACCTTTGGGCAGAGTACAGGGAATCTTACGAAAGAAGTGAGAAATAGTAAGTCCTGGAGAATACAGGAACTCCACAAGGAGAGCAACAGAACCAAAATATCTGGGCACAGGGATATTTTCTAAGACTGATACTCCAACTAAGGACCATATATGGAGATAACCTAGAACCCCTGCACAGATGTATCCCACGACAGTTCAGTGTCCAAGTGGGTTCCATAGTAATGGGAACACAGACTGTCTCTGACATGAACTGATTGGCCTGCTCTTTGATCACCTCCCCCTGAGGGGGAGCAGCCTTACCAGGCCACAGAGGAAAACAATGCAGCCACTCCTGATGAGACCTGATAGACTAGGATCAGAAGGAAGGAGAGGAGGATCTGCCCTATCAGTGGACTTGGGAAGGTGCATGCGTGGAGAAGGGGGAGGAAGGAAGAGATTGGGAGGGGAGGAGGAAGGGAACTACAGGGGGGACACAAAGTGAATAAAGTATAATTAATAAAAATTTAAAAAGAGTCAATCCAAATGAGTCTGTCACCCATCAATCACCTAGATGGGAAAATATCCCCACAGGAAAACTGTCTGGTCTAGAGATTTGGGGAAATAATATAGAGTCTACTTAAACATGTTGGTAGACACAATTGGTCCCTGGTCCCTTTGTCCACTCCACCCTCACCTCTTGAGAAAACTCCCTACACATCAGGCCCTCCAGCAACTGCCCCTCTTACCTTGGAGAGCATCTGATGTGAATGGGTTATAAATTGTTCCTGTCTTAAATGCGTCACTCTGTGTCTCATGTAAATGGGTCTATGAGAGACTGTAAGGGCCCGTGCTTAATGCTCAAGCCTAACCAGAACACTGCTTACCCTGGATCCTGTCCCAAATAGAACCAACTCCAATCCTCAAGTCACGAAGTGAAAAATCTGAGGAGAAACAGAGTGAGACTCAGTAACAGAGGGAAGTTGAGAAGATTTAGAGGAAAGACTGGGGTCACTGCTGTGGCGTGCCAAGGGTAACAGAGTAAGAGAGAAGGCTGTGGGGGGCCAGACTTTGACTTATGTCCTGCACACAGCCCCCTGCCTTTTTAGCATTTTCATGAGATCCCATCAAGACTGAAACTATTTTGCATAGCAACAATGAATGATGCTTAAACAGAAAGGTGTGACTTGCACCAGCCTGACCCTTGCTACTCTGTCATTTCTGAGACGCCTGCTCTGTTTATTTGGCCTTCTGGTCTTGTCTGGGAGGCCTGAACTTGTTGCAAATATGTTCCAGAGCTGTTCCCTTCTCCATGATGACATGGTTGAGCCAGTTTCCTCTTTCACTTCCTCTCTCCTACATCATACCAGAGCCCCTCAAGGACCTGTCTTCAGACCTAGTTGTGCCTCCTCTCTTGGCAGCATCAACCCATGCACTTAATCCTCAAGCCTAACCATGTTGCCATAGTTAGGATTTTATTGAATCCTGTCCCAAACAGAACCAGTTACTACCCTCAGAATAACCACAGAATAAAAGACACCCCCCCACACACACACCTCCTGCTTGATCTACAGAAATCACCCCTAAGTGCAAAACCAACAGAGTCACCCATAATGCCCCACTCTTGCCTCCCAACTTCCAGGACCCCTCTTTAGAGGAAAAGCAATCACGCTTCCTTGGATGTCTTCAGATGTGTGACATACACACTTAAGCATCATGTGTACCAGATCAAACGTGACCCACCACAGTTCCCATGAAAACACCACAGCCAGATTCGTACTCACTGATTTCATCTTGCTCCCAGGTCATCTGGAAAATGAGAAAGGTATGGACAGTCTGGATCTCAGGAAGTTGAGATCAGTCATGAGTTACATCAGATCCTTTAGAAGACCTATCTAAAACTGCTTTCCCCTTCCACAAGGTATAACCTGTGTGTGTGTGTGTGTGTGTGTGTGTGTGTGTGTGTGCTATTCTCAGAAGAGTAAGCCTAATATCTCATTTGATAATGCTTGTCCTTCTTTGCTACTGCTTTTTCTTGAGTCAGGTGTACTTCCTATGCATTCTGGGTGCTTCCTGCAGTACCCACAGAAGCCAGACACAAGGATTCACCATGAATTCCTGTGACCTAAAGCTGGTCAAGCTCAATCCTTAGTATACAACAGGTTCTTCTGGCCCTTTGAAAGAGCAAACAGATGCTCAAACATATGTATTTCCTAATGAATGTTAGTTTTGATGGTAAGTGTCTTGCTATCTCGTGTCGAAAAATAACAATAAGTCATCCTGAAGAGTCTGGGTTGTTTTATTTCATAGCACACTGTCCCTTCCTAGAGTGATAAGCCTCATGGCTCAGTTTCTATTCCCAAAGGGTTCCACTAAAGAAAAGAATCTAAGTAACCAAGGGGTGTTTCAAAACATAAGAATATCCATGTGTTAGGTGTGCGTTTGTATAGAAATGGTTTATTTCTCACACCAGGATCTACAAAATATGACACACAATCCAAATGCAATCTGCCTTCTGGTTTTTTGTTTATCTCTTTTACTGTTTTCACAGTTTTAAAAATTATGTTCAGAAAGGCATGATGAGGTTCCCCGCCAACCATTTTAAAGTGCTCAGCTCAGTAGCAGTAAACACACTTGTCATGCTAAACTGGTGTATCAAGGTACTCTAGAATAGGACAGAGAAAATGACCACCTCTCTCAGCTGGAGAGGCTGAGAATCCTATAGATGCTCAGTCCACGAGGGTGGGCATGTCAGCCGTCTCGGGCTGGCACTGAAGGCCTGGAGGATTCCTGGAGAGTGGTTGGTCTTCAGTCTATATTGGAATTCCCCAAAGTCAGTTCTTATATCAGGGAAGGAACAATGCAAAAATAGAATAAGTGGACTCACCAGCAAGAGTACAGGCAAGCAGATGAAAAGCAAGTGCCATTCTTCCATCTCCTTTTCTGGGCTGTTACCAGAAGGTGCAGCTCAAAATTAAGTCAGTCTTCCCACTTCTAGTAGCCCGATGAAGAAAAGTCCCTCACAGAATGCCCATCAACTTACGTTTCAGTTGATTCCATACCCAATCAGACTGACAAGCAAGATAAGCTTTCAAAGCAACCAACACCACCATCCATCACTCATCTTGCAGAACCCAAAACTCATTACAGAATAACTCGCCATGCTCTGAGCACTAGAGACCACCCTTCTGCTGTCTCTGTGAATCTGACCACTTCAAATATTGGTGCAAGTGAAGTCATGTGGTATGTGCCTTTTCCTGGCTCAGTTATTTTGCTTAGCATAATATGGTCAAGGTTCATTCACGTTATGGCATACATTCCTTCTTAAATGCTAAATAATAATCCTTTGTGTAGATATACCACATTTGTTTATCCATGTGTCCATTGATGGATGTCTAGTTGCTTCCACATTTTAGCTTTTGTGAATAATGCTGTGGGCATAGGCAAACAAAAACAAAAACAAAAACAACAAAAAAAAACTTCCTTTTCAGGACTATTCTTTTTTTAATTATTTTTATTTTTATATTAATTATAGTTTATTTACTTTGTATCTCAGCTGTAGCCCCCTCCCTCAAACCTTCCCAATCCCATCCTCCCTTGTCTCCTTCCCGCCCCTCTCTGAGTCCACTGATAGGGGAAGTCCTCCTCCCCTTCCATCTGACCCTACCTTATCAGGTCTCACCAGGACTGGCTGCAATGTCCTCCTCTGTGGCCTAGCTAGGCTGTTCCTCCCATGGGGGGGAGGAGGTCAAAGAACTAGCCACTGAGTTCATGTCAGAGACAGTCCCTGTTCCCCTTACTAGGAACCCACTTGGATACTGAGCTGCCATGGGGTATGTCCAAGCAGGGGTTCTAGGTTATATCAATGTATGGTCCTTGGTTGGAGAATCAGTCTCAGATAAGACTCCTGTGCCCAGATATATTTGGTCCTTGTGGCGCTCCTGTCCTCTCCAAGTCTTACTAACTCCCCCTTCTTTCATATGATTCCCTGCACTCTGCCCAGAGTTTGGTTATGAGTCTCAGCATCTGCTTTGATACACTGCTAGATAGAGTCTTTCAGAGGCCCTCTATGGTAGGTTCCTGTCCTGTTTCTTGTTTTCTCCTACTTTCAGGACTATTCTTTGCCAGCAAGCCAAAATGATTCTTGGGTTCTCAATAGTTAGATGAGGGGTAAAAAAAAGGAAGAATATTTTGCAACATGTGAAAAGAAATTGAAATTAGGATTTCAATATGTAGAAATAAAGTTGTATCGGCAGTTCCCATACCTGTTCACAGACTCTCTCCAGTGGTTTGCAGATGCAGGGCCAAGACTATGTAGACCATAGAGTCTAAGTTAGCTACTGATATGCTTTGAACATACATTGTCTCTGACAAGCTCAGGGCTGAGTGCTTTGCCCCCACCAAGTGTGTGCCTATTTTGAGACATGGTAGAAATTTGGGGAAGTGAAACCTCGCTGGAAGACACAGGGGAGAGGGAGAGAATATCTATTCTCTCTCTCTCTCTCTCTCTCTCTCTCTCTCTCTGTCTCTCTCTCTCTTTCTCTGTCTCTCTCTCTGTGTGTGTGTCTCTGTCTCTCTCTCTCTTGCTCACTTACTCTAGCTCTCTCACGCTAGCTGCCTCACTCTCTCACTTTCTTTCTGTCTCACCCTCCAGCTCGCATGTCATCTGCCTGCTATCTAGATGCCATCTCTGTCACATGTTGACAGAGAAATCCCTGTCACATGCTTCCATCACCAAGACATTCCATCTCCCCACAGGCCGAGAGCAATGGAGCTGGCTGTGGACTAAAGCCTCTAAAACCATGAGCTGAGACAGCTCTCTCCCTGCTTTAAGTTGTCCACTCAGGTCTGGGCTACAGTGATGAGAAACAGACTGAACAGCTGCTCTTTGGCCTTTTAAAGAAATGTTGGTCAGCCCGTTAGCACCCAGCCGATGCTTGTTTTTCATCTTTAATATTTGCTAGATCTTGTGTGATGTATATTTCATACCTCTCCATTCTTAAGGAACTTGACTCTAAGGTTTATAAATTACAAACACCACAGTGGACATCCTTAGATTCCTAACATCCAACAAGTAGCTTCTTTTTTTTCTGGTGTGTGTGCAGATGTACTTGTGTGTATACGTGTGTGAATGAGAGACAGACAGAGAGACAGCATGTGTGTGTGTATCAGAGAACAACATCAAATATCATTTCACAGACATTATCTGCATTTTTTGAAATAGGTTCCTTTGCTGCTCTGGAATTTCCCAATTTTTCCAGACAAGTGAGCACAAATCTGCCAGTCTCCTTCTCAGGCTGACTTGTTACCATGCTTGGCTCTTATTTATTTATGCATTTACTTATTCATTGCACTGCTTCTGGGGTTCAAACTCATGTCCAACTGAGAAAACTCCCTAGCCTGACATCTAAATTCCTCACTGATAAGTTACTTCTATGCTCACACATACATACCCAAGACCATGTGTCTGCTTATTTAATGATCCCAGAGTAGAGGGGGGAAATGTCAATTGGTTGCTTTTGGCAAAAACATTTTCAAAATGTAAATTGAAAGCAAAATTAGAATCTGTCCAAAAACAGAACACAGCTCAGACAAAGTGACTGGAATGTCAGAAAATCGCACATCCTCGCAGAGAAAACCATCCCCTACGTGGCTTTCTGTACTTATCTGTCTACTCTTCTTTTCTTTTCCTCGGCAATTTGAGTTATGTTTAGCAACCATTCCCCAAGATAGCATATTCCTCTGTGACAAGATTTAATTAAACTTCCTGCAAAATAATTAGCGAGGCTCTCTTAAAAGACAGTTTTAAAACACCAGAGTGATGCCAAGGAGCAAATAGAGTTAACACTGTCATCAGAGATCAAAGCCATCAGAAAACATGACTGAAGGTTTAACCTCCAGCTGCCGCCTAATGAAGGAGTACACACCAGAACCGTGATATTCATTCTCTCGGGTCCTATTTGACATGGAAAATATCCCAAAGGAAGCTTTAAAATGGTAAATTTCCATTAATTACACAGCAAAGAATGTTCTCTTCATAATTTATTACCCATTGTGAAGCTTTGGGGGAAGGCTGTAACTGTCTTTTACTCTATAGCCATCCTCCACACGGGAGAATTTTAGGGGAGCAAACAGTGCTTTCATCCTGTGAATGCGTCCCTCTGCAGTACAGCGCTTCATACAACTTCCTCAACTGCCCTCATACAGGTGACTGACATGATGCTTGGAGCATGGGATAGGGGTTGAGTGGGGAGTCCCCCAAAGCCAAAAGAGAGAGTGGAACAAGATACAGAGTTAGAACAATGAGCCTCGGGAACAATATTTGGTCACTCTCTGGGCATGTGGCCTTTGCCTCTTTGAGTTTCATGATCCAGCTGTGCTTCACTATGATCCACTTGTTCCAGGAACATCACCGTGGTCCTCCCCTTCCATGGGCATCACCATACTCCACCTACCTGTTTCGTGGGTAGCACCACACTCATGATTATCGCCATAGTTCCTCATTCCAGGAGAATCAGCATGCTATACCTCTTCTGGGGCATCACCACATCCATCTGTTTACTACGCACTGTGTATATTCCTCCCCTTACCTGTTTAGAGCACTTGTGAAGAGAGTAACAGGAGAGGTAACACTCCTGATGGTAAAAACACTGATTCTGGATGGTAGCCACATTCCTGTCTTTCATTCATTGTGTGTATGTTGGTCGGATGTGTTTGTATGACTAGGCACATGAACCTGTAGGTGGACACATGTGCACATGTACGTGCATGAACGTGAAAAGGTCATTATCAGATGCCATTGTTTAGAAGCTGCCCACCCTGTTAGTTGTTGTTGTTTTGTCTCATTTTGCTTTGTTTGGAGAAAAGCTCTCTCATTGGCCTGGTGCTTACTGATTTAACAGGTATATTAGTCAGAGTTCTCGAGAGTAACAGAATTTATAGAATATACATATACGGGGATTTACTAGAATGACTTACAGGATGCAGTCCAGCTAAGTCAACAATGACTGGCTGTGAACAGAAAGTCTAGGAATCTAGTAGTTTCTCAATCCACAAAACTGGATGTCTCGATGGCCTTCCATATAAACAGGCATCCTGAAGAAGTAGGCTTTAATGCCAGTGAAGGAACGGACTTGCTAGCAAGGCAAGGGCAAGCAGGGAAAGAGCAAAAGCTTCCTTCTTCCATGTTCCTATACAGGCTTTCAGCAGAAGGTGTGGACCACATTAAAGATTTATATCCTTGTCTCAAGACCTGGATCAAAGGCATGTGTCTTCCTACCTCAAAGGTTTGGACTAGAAATGGATTCCCCCACTTCAAACCAAGCAACGTATTCTTCATAGGTGTGCACTCCATCTCTGGAGTCTAGTTAATTCCAGATGTAGTCAAGTTCACAACCAAGAACAGCTATTACAGCCGGATAATCAGCTAACCCCAGGATCAGCCTTTGTCTGCTTTCTCACCAAGGAGGTTATGTGTGTGTGGCACTACACCCAACCTTTTACATGGTTCCTGGGCCTCAAACTCAACTCTTTCTCAAAAACTTGAGTCTTATACTTTCCCCAGACTTCCATAAATATATTCATTCCATGGTTCTTGGAGTGGAAGAACAAAAACCCATCTGGCTATATAGAAGTTAATAGAAGAACATAGGTGTTCACATTTCTGTTTTGAAGCCCTTCAATTAAATATCATGTCTTAATTATCTACCCTGTGGGAACATATTTACAAGAGTTTGTTTAAAGGTTAAACTGCTTTCTATATAATAATGGCCAAAAGTACTCATTCAATTTTCTTCTGCCCTTACATGTACCATAAACCATCCATACGTGAAGCGCCCACTGCCATTGATGTTTCATACAATGCAAAGCTTCCGTTAAGTGAGTTCCTTATCCTGCTGCTGCTGTGTTCTAGCCAGATAAACCAAATTAACCTCAGGCCACTCATTGCCTTTAAATCTTGATTTCAGCTGTGCCCAGGCAAGATTCTCTCATCCTCTCAATTCTCTTTTAATATGACTGCTGATTGTTTTTTTCTTAAATAGGGTTAGATTGTTTTCCACCCAAAGGGCTCTGTAGAGAAAATAGGCATGAGGGAAAATCTGTTTTAGCCATTAACGACATCGCTCATGCTTCCAGTGACCTAAGAGGCTGCCCCACACTGACCCTTCACACCTCCCATCTGTACACAAGCTTTCTTTAATTTTAATAGAAACAGTGCTGGGTCAACCCATCACAGCCTGTGACCTCTTCCAACAAAACAAGGCCCCGAAACAGGACTCAAGAGTTCAGGGAGCTTCCACGCACAATTTAAAATAAATGCTCACGTAGGTGCTACAGTCGGCACTCAGAATTTGTCTCCAAGTGATTTGCATGTTCAGAGCAATATTCCCCAATGCTTTGGCCCCACTGGGGAGTGATTTGCATTCAGGGAGGAAAGGCTAATATTCAAGTCTTAGCAATTATTGAAACACATCCAGTCGGTACTCCAATAAATTATCCTAACCCAATTACTAAAAACATAGCAAAACATTGCTGTGTGCTTAGAGCCATTCTGCCCAGGAGCCTGCATTGGTGGGGTAATTAAAAGCCTACCAGCGAGGGCTTCTGCTCAAATATTTGGGGGTGTTTTGTGCCATTTAAACTATTTCTCTTAAACATACAAAGAGAGAGCTCTTTCTACTCTTGGCTTTTTGCACTTCAGTTTTTCCCAAACCATAGCTTCTGTCGCTTTCTACTCCTGGCACATACTAGATCTTTCTGATTGATTCCAGTCCTGCCAGACAAAGTTCTTATACAGTGATGCACACATGCACACACACACACACACACCTTGCTCTCCCTTCTTTGTTTAAAGCAAGCACTGTAGAGTCAGCTCACTGCGTGAGCCTGGGGACCCAAGTTCATGTCCTTAGCTCCCAGGTGGAAAGCCAGCTGTAGCCACATACACACCTGTAACCCCAGTGCTGTGGACGCAGAGGCAGGAGAACCCCTGGGGCTTTGCTGGCTGAGAGACAATGACCCTGTCTCAAGGGAATGAGACAGAGTATGATAGAGCAGGACACACCCTCCTCTGACATCCATGTACCCCCACACATATGCACACCACACACAGATACATACAGACACATACACACACATGCACACATGCATGCGCACAAAGGTTCACACACACGCGCAGATTTTAGCATGTTGTGTACCTTTACAAGTTCAGGAACGTTTACATTTCTGGAATAAATCCTACAGTAACACCCCCAGGGACTGTTGCCAAAGGATAACACAAAGTATTACAAATGCTACACTGATCTCTCAAGTTCACAAGGTTGGCAAGTGTCAAAGCCAAGCTCAAACTTAGGACTGATTATTTCAAGTTGCTCCTACCTCTACTGTCCACACACCCTTCAATAAATGTTTATCATCTTCCTGTGTGTGCTAGACAATGAACTAAACCCTGAGAAATGGCAGTGAGAAAGTCAAGCAGACTCCTGTCCTGTTGGACCTTGTGTCCATTCATCTGTATATTAGTCAGTTAAGCTGAAGTAACAAATAAATCCCTTTTCTCCATGGGATGTAGCAAGCATCACTTTCTTCTTCCTGCCATACATCAATATAGGTTTGCTAGAACAATAGAAAGCCACCTGCCCATATGTTCCTTTAAAGCTAATGGAGAAACTTAATACCACCAGAGGTTAGAAGTCAGAATATTGCAAATATTTGCTACTGAGTATAACCTTGGCTCCTACCAGACAGGAGGGCAAAAATAACCATGTTTAGAACTGCAGTTAGGAGCTTTGCAGTGAATTTACAATCAAGCCAGGTCCCCAGAACTCTACTTAAGAGTCTTTCATCTCCAAATACCATTTCTGTCAGACCACAGGGATCCAAGGAATCAAACTCAGACATGATCACAGGGACACGTGACACCCACTCCTTCATAATGAGGCTCAGTTCTCACCTACCCTCTAGCCAGCATGTTCCAGGCAGCTGGCTCAGAAGCCAAGATCTGAGGGTGTAAATGAATCCAGCCTGAAGCAGAGGATAGCAGTGGAGGGGCATTTCTGCCCTCTGAGTTAACTCTTCATAATCGCTAGCCAGGACCAGATGTTTTCAGCAGACAGCCACACACATGTGGTCCTTCCTCCAGCTCATGAACGGCCCCCTTTGACATCAGTAGTCAATACTCTGCTGGACCAAGCTGCATTAGCTGTGATAGGCCGAGCGATACTAACAGGAGCCTATAAATGTCCCCATTTTACAGATGGGAACAAAGATCAAGAACCACAATCTAAACAACTGTTCTTACACTCACAGGCAAGTGTGGTTCTCACCCCTCATTAAAGAAAAAAAAAAAACTATTTGCAACAGACAGAGACTGTTACAGAAAACCACAAGCACCCAAAATGTAGCTCTGTGGAGCCCAGGCCCACCAGTATATCTGCAATATGGCTCCCACACCTATGTCTCAGGGATCACTGTGGGAGAAGGGCTGGAAGACTGCGTGTGGGATTTGTTTGCTGTGACAGTGTGCCTCCCAAGAATGTCAGAGGTTGAACTCATAAAGTCTCACCCACATGACAGTCTAGATGAGCAGAACAAGGACACAAATTCCAGTGTAGAATGGTAAAGTCCATGAGGCCTCAACCCGAGACAAAGAACTGAAGGCAGCTAAGAAAGGCTGAGAGGAACATGGTCAGCCCTGAAAACACACACACAAGTCACAGCGCGTAGACCGAGAAGGTTGTACTTGTGTACTTAATATATAACAATGGAAAAAGAAGCCAATTTCTTGGGGAAAAAAATGTTAAGAAGATCAAAGAGAGGTAGATGAAAGAGTTTGAAGGGGGGGGAGAAACGATGGAATAGAATATAAAACGGAAAGAAGTGATTTTTGAAAGGAACAACAAGGAGTAGGCCCTCAACTCACAAAGCGGTGGCGTGAACTCTGAACTCACGCTTGAGGTCCTTCTCACGCCTGAGCACGGCATCTGGGACTGTGACATCCAGCCGTCACCAACACCAGAATAAAGACCTTGAGTTCATGGCCCGACATCCAAGGTGGCCAAAACTTGTGTTTTCTGGGAACAGAGATAAGCAAATTATTCCTTGGTCCAAAGAGTCACCAAACTCAACGCAAATCTGAATCCGGCAGCAGCCAACATGAGGAAGGAAACTATAGTTTAAGGAGCTTAATATGCTTCAGAAAGCCAACTGTAGACTATGAGTCCCTAGAGCACCACGCCTACATTCAAGGTGTCATTTCCTCTGATCTTCCAGCAGCATTGTAAGTGTGTTTTGTTGGGGGTGGTGGGCAAGGACAGGATCTCATGCAGCCATGGCTAGCCTCAAATTCCATATTTAACTCAGGCTGACCTTGAACTTCTGATATGCCTGCCTCCACTTCCCAAATGCTGGGGTTTCAAGTGTGCATCATCACTTCCGGCAAATGGGGTATTTTGTGGATAAGAAATCTGAGCTTCATAGAGAATGAGAGTGTTACCTAAGGCCACAGGGTTCATGAGAGGCTCAACACAGAGACCCTCTGCTGTCTGGCTTCCTACTTCCTATCCATACGGTGCTTGCTTCAGAGTCTCAGAGACAACAAGCTTGGCAAGCAAGTTCTGAAGACAGAACACACAGACACACACACAATCAGCCTAGAACCAAAGTACATGGACCTTCTGAGTTGTGCCTGACAAACTAGTTCTAGAGCAAAGCAACACTCCTACCTTGCCCCGGCAGCAGTGGGGAAAGATGAGAATGGAAAAAAGAAGGAAGGTGAAGGAAGATACGGGAGAAAAATGACAGAGGAAAAAGTAGGAGGGGGGCAGGAGGAGGCACAGAGAACATCAACACCGCTCTCAAGGTTTTAAGACCAGGCAGGGGGCTGAGTGAACTCCATGACTCATTTCACACAACCTCCACAGCTGATGCTAGAAGACACCACAGACTCACAGACCACGACTCAGATGGGTCGTGGCTCTTCCCCAAGGTCATGGTATTAGTTCCCATGGTTGAGACAGAACCCACAGTGCCTACCAATCTCACCCCTAGAGACCCACTTCCTCCTGAGAGGCCCTAAGTCTTAAGTGATCCATGGCTCCCAAAACACTGCCACCTGCTGGTGTCCAGCTATTCAACCACAGGAGCCTGTGGGATGCATTCTATAAGCAAACCCTAGAGAGCAGTCAGCAGGTCAGTAGAAAAGTCAAGACTCAAATACACCTGGCTCCAAATGCACTCCCTAGGTCAGCTACTGCATGGCCCAGCTTCCTGTCTTTAGGAAAAACAGCAGGCAGATGTGGCTTTCCTCCAAAGGGGGTTCATGTCCTACAGACCCGCCAGATTTCCTCTCTCCCAGCTGTTTTCGATGCCAGCTGTGAGCAGCCCACAACAGCACATGCCATCTCTAGAGAACTCTTTCCTCTTGTGTCAGGATGGGTCTAATGCTACTGAAATTTGATCCTCCAGAGTCCCTGAGGAGCCAGTAGACAGATATCCCTTCCTGGCTCAGCTCCATCTGCTCATCCTGTCACCCAGCCTCCAGCCCCACTGTCAGAACACAGTCCTTATAATTCCTTTGCCCAAGCATCCCCTTCCCAGGCACTTGCTTTTGCAGAAGCAGACCTGAGACACCCCACTTCCTCATTCCTGCCTCCACTCACTTGAGGCCCCTGAGCACAAACATCCTGCTTCCCTTTACAGCCTACAAGAGAGGAGAAACAGGGAGAAGGTGAAATGATGGAGACATGGGGAACCAGGCATCTAAGAGAAGGCAGCCAACTCCACCAGGCCAGCAGTGCCCAGCCGCCCCCACGTCCACCTGCCCTCGGCCCCGTGCACTTTGAGTAATTAAGAACAGATGGCCCATCGCCTGTGCCAAGCCTCATTAACTCCTTAATGCTGCTCTTCTGGAGGCCGGACTGTTGGCCGGAAAAGCCAGCTTTGGAGGTCACCTGACTAAATGATGCCCAGCTCAGAGGGCTGCACAGCTCCTCTCAGGCTGGCATCTGACCCAGTTATTCACCAAAACTACCACTGATGACCAGATGGGCTGGAAAATGGGCACGGATGGGCCTAAGGAGCGTGGGGATATGCTAAGTGAAATGACTCAGGCCTCTGTGGCCTTGAATAAGCCACTGAATGTGAGTGTCCATTCTAGCCCATCACAAATGCTTATGGTAATAATAACAGCAAAATGATTGTATATTGTTCTAATGGCGAAGATTATTTCTTTAATGATGGTGGTAATTACTCTGGCGTTAATTGAAACACTGAGCCAGACATGCAGGTATAATTTTAGTCAATCTTCGTAACTTCCCTTTGAGATAGTATCTCTTAGGATCTTTTTTGTGTAAAATCATCCCTGGGGATATGTGAAAAAAAATCTATTCAACTCAGGTAGGGAACCAAGGACATACCAAATTAATGATACCACCAAAGTGTAACTTGATGAATGTATGGGTTTATTAGGGTTATTTGTAAGAGCATAAGTGAGGGATTACTTGCAGAAGCATGGGTGAGTCCAAGGCAGCTGCACTGAAAGCCGACCCCAGTGTGGACAACTATACCCCTGGGGCTCTCTTCATGACTTGAAAGCAGCTCCGCAGGTCACAGAAGCTCTTCAGAGCAACTGAGCTAAGGATGGTCTCAACAGTCCCTACTGCTTCTATAACCTTGTGTAGCCAGCAAGTTTCAGGGACTTCCTAGGAGTTCTCAGTTGTTTACTTCCTGAATCTTATCAGGAAATAAACTTACAGAACTTTCTGGATTATAAGGAACTTCCACCTTGGAATGCTTTAACGTGGGAGAGAAGAGTGTTCAACAGACCTCCCCTTTACAGACTTAAAAACCCGGGACTCAGAAAGGTAACGTGCTTTGAATGTGAGATGCCCCCACAGGATCAAGTCTTGGAAAAGTTAGACTCTAGCTAATGATGCTACTTGGAAAGATGATGTAAGCTTTGGGAATTAGATTCTAGCTGGTGGCTATAGGTCATAGAAAGTGAACCTTCAGGGTCATGGCTCAGTTCTGCTTCCTGTCACATATTTTTGCTTCCTGAACTTCCAATATGTGAACAAATCACACTAAACGTTCCCTCTGCAGAGGCCTTACCACTCCAGTACTTCAGCTTCCTACCATGATGAGCTGCATCCCTCAAATGATAATTCAGACTAATATGCACCCCAAGGTCACACTTTCTCACTACATTCTCCTATGGTAGAAGAGCACACATGCTCCAGGAGGCTTCTTTTATAAAAGTTCAGCCTTTGTTTGCGACAGTTCCCCATCATTAATCAATTCCCTAAAGTCTTACTTTTAAATACTGTTCTATCTGCTTTAGATTTCAACATATATCATGCTATACCATCCATCCCACCTGTCTTAGAGGGACATTTGATTCACAAAGGAAAAGAAGAAACTATAGAAACATTCTCTAGTCTTTGACACACCAGACTCTTTGACTCCCTCAAAGCATTAACAGCCTCCGTTTCCAGAGACTGGAGAGATAGCTCATTTGGTAAAGTGCACACCATCTAAACACGAGGGCCTGGGTTTGATCTTCAGCACATATGTAAAAAGCTATGTATGGTGGTCATGCTTTTAACCCCAGTGTTTGGCAGGTAGAGACAGGAGGATGCCAGGAACTCATTGACAAGCCAGCCTAAACTACTCATGAGCCTCAGGTCCCAGTAAGAGGTCCTGTCGCAACAAAAAAGATGGCAAAGCAGATGGACATCAGAAGAAGAAGAAAACAGGAAACAAGTTAGGAGCCTGTCACAGAGGGCCTCTGAAAGGCTCTGCCCTGCAGAATATCAAAGCAAATGCTGAGACTTATAGCCAATTGTTGGGCAGAGTGCATGGAATCTCACGAAAGATGTGGGAAATAGTAAGATAGGGAGAGGACAGGAGCTCCACAAGGAGAGCAACAGAACCAAAAAATCTGAGCACAGGGGCCTTTCCTGAGACTGATATTCCAACCAAGTTCTATGCAAGGAGAAAACCTAGAACCCCTGCACAGATGTAGCCCATGGCAATTCAGTGTCCAAGTGGGTTCCATAGTAATGGGAAGAGGGACTGCCTCTGACATGAACCGATTGGCCTGTTCTTTGATCACCTCACCCGGATGGGGGAGCAGCCTTACCAGGCCACAGAGGAAAACAATGCAGCCACTCCTGATGAAAGCTGATAAACTAGGATCAGAAAGAAGGAAAGGAAGACCTCCCCTATCAGTAGACTTGGGGAGGGGCATGCATGGAGAAAGGGGAGGGAATGTGGGATTGGGAGGGGTGAAGGGAGGGGTTTAGGGGGGATACAAAGTGAATACAGTGTAATTAATTAAAAAAAAAAAGATGGATAGCTTCTTGGGAACAGCAGCCAAGGTTGACCTCTGATCTTCACATTCATGCTAGTGCAAACACACACACACACAAACCCAAGCACATACAAACCCCATTTCTAACTCAATCTACAATTTACCCAGATTGTGTTTTGAGATCTAAAATAAGACTTACACCAGAAACTTTTTTTGCAAAGCTCCTCACCACCTTGAACAAAGGAAAGATGACATGTGCTTCTCTGTGGGTTTTGGACAAAGTTGGCCAAAAAGGAAACTGAGTGGTTGTTGCTCTGGCCAGTAAAAGAATGCCAGAAACTCAGCCAGAGTATCTCATTCAAGAATGTTGTGTGTATTGACTGATCTGCAGGACAAACAGACATAGGGAAGGTGGTGAGTTTCAGATGTAATCGTGGGGTCGAAGGGAAGGGTCTCAGGAAACAAGTTTCGATTGCCCAGGCACAATGTTGGGCTTAGAGAACTAGCGAAAGATTGGTGCCTGTTGGGGCACAGATGTGAAAGAGCACAGAGCACAGAGCAGTCGGTTCTATTATCTGCTTTTCACGTTTCAAAAAATGCTTGGGAGAAAAGAGTATCCTATTTCTTCTAAAGGATAAGGTTGTCTGGGCATGTTCAGTGTGTGAATCTCTTATGTCAGTGCACTTTTCTGCATGTCTATTGCACTTCAGAAGTGTTTGCTTTTTTTTTTTTTTTAATCAAAGGCAAATGTTGCTAGGGAGAAACAGCAAGTGCTTGGGAAAGCCTGCGCTCTACAGGGCTGCTGTTCTGATGTTCTTGGGTTGTGAACACCTGCCTTCATCCCAGAAAACTTACTCCTGAAAACAAGCGGGGGCTGGGCTCCCGGGTTATACTACTGAGGAGGGTTAGTTATATTGTCAGTTTGACACAACCTAGAGTCATCTGGGAAGGCAGTCTAAACCTGGAAAGGGACTGTCCAGTTCAAGATGGCCTGTGGACATGTCTGTGAGAGACTGTCTTTATTATGTTAACTGGAGTTGGAAGCTCCAGCCCACTGTGGGCAGCTCTAGTCCCTGAGCAGGGAGTCAGGGATTGTATAATAGCGGAGAAAGCAGACTGAGCACTAGCATGCATTGACCTCTGCGCTCTCTGCTCTTCACTGGCTGCTTGAAGTTCCTGCTGCCTTGACTCGTCCAAAATGATGAACTAAAACCTGGAATTGTGAGCAGAATAAGCCCTTTCTCCCCTCAAGTTGCCTTTTTTTTTTTTTATCACAGCAACAGAAAAAGAAGCTAGAAAACTGCCTAACTAATTCGCCATCACCTCTTTGAGCCTGCTTTCATTAACTTCCCCTTGACCCCTCTGTTTCAGCGACAGTAGCCCTAGAGGTGTTGTTCTTCATATTTCCCAGACACTCGCCACACTGACCCTCCTTTCAGAGAATGCTGTCCTCTGCTGTCTGCACGGTCCCTTTCCCATCCTCCTTCAAGACTTTATCAAATACCTCCTCCATGAGATTTCCTTTGTGTTCTCTACTTAGTAACAGCTTCCCAAGATGCTCAGGTGCCAATCCCTGAGACATTTTCACATGCAGGCAGCCAAGCATGGCCAAAGGTATCTCCAGATGTGTTTGGCAGATGAAGGAACTGCACTGAATCATCTGGGTTTAATGAGATCACATGGGTCCTCAAAGATGAGATGTGGGAGAAAGAATGAAAAGGAGGTATACAAAGAAAGGAAGGCAGAGATTGGAGTATTCCGGGACGCTGCCTTTGCACTGGAGGTGAAGGGCCAATTAGTTCCATAAACTCAAGAATGCAGAGAGCTTTCAGAAGCCAGAAAGACAAGAAACCAATTATTAAGGGTCTGGGGAAAGGCTTGATTGAAAAAGTGATTGCCATACAATCACACACAACAAACTTAGTCTAAACCCAGAATCCACATAAAAAGCTGGGTATGGTGCCATGGGCTTGTGAACCCAGTACTGAAGACTAGAGACAGGGAGATCTCTGGAGATCACCAGCCAAATGAACTAGCAGACCAATGAGTTCTCGGCAAGGAAGAAATCCTACAATATCTGAGGACCCACAGGTTTGACCTCTAGTCTCAAAGGGCACTGGCATGGATCTACATGCACACACAGAGAGGGGGGGGAGGCAGCGAGAGGGGGGAGAGAGAGGGAGGTAGGGAGAAGGGAAGGGGGGGGAAGGGAGGTAGAGAACAAACAGATTCTTTCCTAAAACAAACAAACACACAGTTCTGTTCATCTGCTACAAGCTCTCAACCTCCAAAACATGATATAACGCACACACGATTTTAATCCACTAAGTTGCTGGTAATTTATCTCAGCAGCAAGAGGAAGCTCTAAGCCACCTCATCTGAGGCTGTTCTCTACTCCTTGTGCCCGTTCGTGCATTTGCATTCATACACAACCTTATCTTTCACCTTGATTCAATCTCCACACATCACCATCTGGCAATGAATAAATAAGGAAACCCATGGCTGATGACCCTCCACTCCCACACAGAAATGAATGCACAGTGTGGTCCGTGATCTGTCTGTTTTGGCTACTGCTACGTCCAGTGGCCATGCACCCAGACCCTGGCCTGTCACTATTAAGGGACCAGACATGCACAGAGTGACACCTACTTGTTTTATTGGTATTCATACCTCTCAACCTTTAGCACTGGGGGACTCCCTTTTATTCTCTGCCCCATCACATTACCCTTACCAAGGACATCCTGACAACCTGGAAGAACACCAAATACACAGGTAAAGTCATACCAGGTCAGTGCTGCCCTAGCTCTCTACAGCCAAACCCCCGGCATTGTTAGCAGCCTAACCAGTCAAGAGCCCTCTCATTTGTTTGATTGCAAATATGTCTAATTCCTGGTTCACTGAAACAGCAAGATGAAGAAGAAGAAAAAAAAATCCACTCAAGTCTGTAATTTACAAAGCAAATCCAACCAGCAGAAGGATTCATCTTCAGGAAACAGTGGGGTTCAATCAATTATATTTTGTGGGAAAAGAAACGAAAGCCGCCCTGGTCTTCTCACTTCCCGTTGTATTGTTTGCCAACCTCAGGGAAGCAGTTTGAGGCCAAGGCTGATCATTTGGCTGCAGGAGGCTGGCGGTGCTCTTTCTCCCTGAAGAAGAAATGAAGCAGGTGGGGAAATGGAGACTGCGACTGAGTCCTTTCTCAGGGAAGGATGTATGAAATGCCAGCCAGCGTCACCCAGCTTGTTAAATGAGCATTCTGGGAGTATAGAACAGTGTGTCCCTTTGAAATTCTTACAAGGTAGATGAATGTGCTGTCCCTGAGAGGGCACATGCAAGGACATATTGAAATTATATTTTTTCACTCTATGTAGCCAGCCACAACTCACTAGAGGGAACAAGTAAAACTGGATGAACGAAGGCGGTGCGGGGCAATTTACATAGAGGAAGTGCTCTTCCTTTGAATCTTCCCCCATCTCTCTTTCATCTATTTCATGTCCCTTACCATATATGTTTGCTATTAAGCTTTACATTCCTGGAAGTCATTATAGTTTCGAATATGTTATAGACAGTGAGTTAAATAAGTGCTCAGATAAACAGATGACTAAAGGCCGGGAGGGAGGAAGCAATGATGGGAAGATGGGTCGTGGATGGATGGGTGGATGGTACATATGGATGAATGGATTGATGGAAGAAAGAATGGATGGATGGATGGATGGATGGATGGAAGGACTGATGATGAATGGATGGGTGTGTGGATGATTTTAAACCTGTACCAAATGCCCGCATCCCCTTTCATCTGGCGAGTATCCAAGCATTTATTCAACCTACTGTTTCTCAGCCCTGCTAAGATTCTGACTCTGCCTGTGTCAAATGGAACCTCAGAGCGTATTCCTAAACACTGTCCCGGTCCCCCTGATCACCGATCCTGTTTGGGAACTCATGCCCTGTCCACCTGTTTAATGTGCTATTACCTGAAGTGTCCTTGTGCTGATTCCCCCAGGAATCAGGAGAATCTTCTCATTCAGACTGGGGAACAAGTACTGATCATTTTGCTTTCCTCCTGAATGTCATCCCACCTTCATAAATGGAACCCTAGCTATGGTTCCTTCAGGGGTGCTGAATGACACACCTTCTGGCCCACGATGTCTTTTATCTTTCATTTTCCTGTTCTTCTACATACATGCTCTGAACTTTGCAAATCAATGATTTGCACCTGAATTCTTGTCTTGATGTCCACCCCTGAGAAAACACACACTAAGGCAACACTGATGCTGTTGCTGTTGTAGGGGACTACATTTTCAGAGGAGAACACCAAGACAGAGAGAGGTTACGTGATTTGCCTAAGGTCATGCAGCTGGGAAGTGGCAAAGTCAACATTCAAACCTAGGCAGCATGCCTCTTAACATTATGCATTTTCCTTTCTGATCAAGTTGGATAGACCAAGGGGGAACCATTGCCTTCTGGTGCAGAGGGGTAACCTCATACGTTGAAGCAGTCTGTATATTCTGTGGCTGTGTGTGCAAACAGTTTTGTGAGTGACTGCTAAGACCATTCTCCATTCCCTGCTCTCTAATGAACCTGTCAGCCTTGCTTTCAGCACAGCCAGCTGTGATTCCTTGAAGATGTGAGTACGGAAACCATGCTAATGGTATTATCATGCTGCAAGGATTTCTGGTGTGCTTGTAAACACAGAACCATAATTGCCAGAGAGAACTTGTCCCCTACAAATCAAGACCCTCTGTATTGACAATTACATCTGGTGTTGCATGGAATTTAATGCCTAAATAATGAAGTCAGAGAACAATGCCGGAGTCTGAGCATTTGAATATACCTGATTGATTCATTTCTTGCTCCCGTTTAATAACCCACTTAGTCGGTGACGCTTAAGTTCAGCAGACTTAGAAAGAACATAACACACCAGAGAGACAACGTTGCACATATTAATAACTAGATGTGGGTACAGGCTTGTGCCCCTAATAGCAGCACAAAAATAGGTTATCGTCAAAAATCTGGATTTAATGTTCTGAAATGGGGATCCGTGCTTTTCCTTTATATGAGACCATACTTATCACCACAGGCTAATAGGACATAAACCAGAAATCGGGAGCTAACAGTGCAATTCCAGGGGAGTGGGCTTTTTAAATTTAATGCCTTCCAAGATCGTGATCTTTGCTTGAGATCTTTAATGTTTAAATTACAATGTGTGAATATTAAACACAGTTGATTGAGACTGAACTCTCTGAAAAAGCTAATTTATGAACCCAGCAGCCTTGTACACATGCACCATTTTAAAGAAGAGTGTGGCCACACTTCATTTATGCCAATTTCTCCAGTCTAGCAATAAACACTTTTAAATGGCCTTTATGAACAAAAATCACACACTTCATGTATTGGGCTGGTGTGTGTGAGTTGGGCGGGGGAGGGGCTGTACAATTAAATGACAGTGACTCTGCCTTTAGAAAAACCTGGACAGGGATTTGGCTTCTGCCAACTTTCTCTTAAGTTTCTTTCATGCTACTCTGGTGAAGAAAAAGGGTGACTCAGTTTCATAGTTTGAGTATGAACTGTCCTCAAGAAGCTTCTGGGTTTGAACACCCAGTGTCCATCTGCTGTGGGAAAGTTGTGGAACCTTTAAGATGTGAAGCCTTGGAGGAAGTTGGTCACTGGGCATGGGGCTTGAGTCTTCATAGCTCAGCTCTACTTCCCGGTCACTCTCTGCTTCCTGACCTTGGATGCAATCGTATCCAGTTGGAGTGCTGCATCTCCTTCCACTATGCCTTCTGCCCCTGCCACCACATCTTTCCTGCCGTGCCATGATCCCTTTGAACTGTGAGTCGGGGGTGGAAATAAACCTTTCGTCCCTTAAATAATTTCTTATTAGGCATTTGGCCACAGCAATAAGGACCATAACCAACACCCAGGAAAAGGGTGACTTGAGTTGACAATGAGAACATAGGCTCCCCTCCCCCACCCAGGCAAGATCTTCTTCCTAACATAATTTCATGAAGTTTCTTGGGAAAACATTTTCCCCTAAATAAATCCAATATCAGTGTGAGGCTTGTACCAGGCTTGCCCTTTTGTTTGTAGTGAGGTTTCCTATATTTTTCTAGACTATCTAATGCTTGGGCCATTTGTCCTTTAGAACTGCTTCATGTCTTTCCCAGAGAGCTGACCACATCCTAGAAGGACATATCTTGAAGTTGCGAGGACAGAAAGAAGGCATTTCTAATGAGCTGTAGTTTATTCCACTCTCCAAAAACCGTGGTCTACCCACTCAGTGGGTTCTTAGCTCTGACATCATTTTTTAATGTTATTAAAATGCATACATGATGCTAGCTCAGTAAAACTCAAATGTAAAAGTTAAAACCAGAGTCAGGGTCAATATGAGACCAAAACATAATGCAGAGATTTACTTCACAAGATCTTTATACAAACTGTGAAATTTATTCAGCTTTATCCTGAGTTCCATGGAAATCAAGACATAAAGGGAAATTGCACCCATTCTGTGTTATCTGGGAAAAGCGTATATTTCCTGGTTCAAAGAAAGCATGGTATCATGTCTCTAGGAGAACAAATAGCCACTCCACAGACACACACACACACACACACACACACACCCCTAGCTCTCTTAGAAACAGTGTCTTTATACAATGCAGCAATCAATTCTTCCTCTGGGAGGAAGCTTTGACACAGAGCTTTTGCCAGGAGAACAGAGAAGGAAGGGGACATGGCAGGGTTAGTACTGCCTCCATCCTGCCTCTAGATACAGCTCTGCCTGGACTATGAACAAGAACCTGCTTGGAAGTCTAAAGTCTTCCATGCAGGGTTCACAGGGTGCCAAACTAGATAAGATAAGCGCTGTTCAACACAGATCCCCATGTTTGAGTCCCTGACTGTGTTTCCTCCTCTATAGAGAAGCATGAGCTGCCCTAACGGAAATCACAAGGAAAAGATTGTACATGGGTCTAGATCGTGTGTACCTAGAATCCTCAGTGATCAAGTTCAAGACCAGCCAGCATGGTTCAGGAGCCTTAGCCTGGCCTTCAAATCCAACTTCTTTCAGGAAGGTTAATCTGCTTCAGAAAATATTCAAGATACCAATAAGATGGTCAACTAAGCCACACAGCTAAAGGGACGGTCAGTTCAGTGTTGTAGTTTGAACAGGAAATGTCCCCCACGTGCTCACATGTGTGAACCTTGGACTGCAGTTGGAGGTGCTGTTTGGGGAGTTTTCAGAATAACTGGGGCCATATCCCAGAAAGACAGAAGTGGGTTATAAAGATGATATCTATTTTGGTCCCAGCCTGAGCTCTCTGCTTCTACAGTGTGAGCTGTATGCTTCATGCATACTGCAGCCATCAAGCCAAAAGCTGCTCTCAGCAACATGACTTCTCCACCAGCATGGACTGTGCCATCTAACCTAAGAGACAAACAACAACAACAAAAATCCCTGCCCTCCCCTAAGTTGCTTCTTCCAGACATCTGTCATAAGGAGGGGAGAAGTAGTTCTCACAGCCATGCCCAAACCAGGGGCACACATCCCAAGAAGACCTGTGCAAGTCCTCCAGCCTGGAACTAGAATGGCAGAATACAGAGTTGAGTTATAGAGACAGTTTCTACTGCCTCTGGTTCATTTCAACAAAAATACTCCTTTTCCTTTTTAAAGTGCTCTATCTTAAGGCGCTTGATTTAAAGAGCCATTCAGTTGAGCTCAAGAGCATAGAAACAAGCTGTAAATCCCGAAAGCCACTGAAAGAAATCATTTGGTTGCACGGCTTAAAGGATAACGGGGGGGGGGGGGCGAAGGGGAGGCTTAAAGAGGAATGCCAGCTTCTGGCTTTTCTGCATGGAAAGAAAGGAGCAGAGCAGGCCAGAGACCTAAGGCCCAGGCTTTGTTCCTTTGAAGTATTGTTTTCTGAATTGAAATATTGAACCCAAAACACTAAAAGGAACCTGGGCTATGTTTTCTACAGATACAGAGGGAGAGATCATTGTTTCTATAAATGTGCCTCTGTTTCCTTCCAACCACCTAGGAAAGATGACTTCCAAGGAACAGTAGCACTTGAGATGGCCACTCAGAAATCAATATGCAAATAATGACCCCGCTGATTGGACAATGTGCCAACCAATGGCAATGCAATGGGTTTGAACTCTTCCATTCCTAATTTCGCTGTTAATCTGGGACTAAGAGCATTTGACATTCTCAACTCATGAGGCGGGCATGAAAGATTTGATTAGTACATGAATGACTTGGTGCATGTATGTTAGAAAATCTAACCCAGGCAAGAACAGGTCAGAACCAGCAGAGGCTAATTCCTCCAGCTGTTCCCAGAGTTTGGTCCTGACCTCTCCTATGATGGTCAACATCTGGAATGAACAAATAATACTTGCAACAAGGCCTCCAGGGCCTCACCTATTTACATATAAATAGTTCTGACCAGAGCCAGCCACAAGCAATGGTTAATTTAATTTACTATCCCTTGACAAAAGAATACTCAGGGTTCCCCAGCGCTTTCAACTCTCATAGATAGACCCCTGGGAAATAAAAATTAGATGGAGAGAAAATTACCAGTGGTGGAGAACAGTATAAAAGTGACAGCAGCATATATAGCCCTCTGTAGGGGTGGCTGAGTGTGGCATGTTGCTGTTTGCTGGCTCCAAAGTTCAACATTTCCTGGGTGATTTACACGCCTACTGTTGTCTCAGCCCCTGAAGTCATTCTGGCCACTTCAGGCGAGGCTCTCCCACGACGCACATCCTGTTCCTGTCAGATGGGATGCATTACCAGGCTAAGCAGTGAGAAATGTTTGGCCAAAGTGCCATGAGAAAACGGGTCTCAACAACAAAAAAAGAGTTGAGAAGTGCCTGGAAAACTAAGACTGGAAGTATAGAAAAGAAAGACACAACTTGTGACTAACAGTGGTTGCTCTGTGTGTGTGTGTGTGTGTGTGTGTGTGCATGTGTCTATGTGTGTCTATATGTATGTATGTGTCTATGTATCCATGTGTGTCTATGTGTGTCAATATGTGTATATAAGTGTGTGTGTTTGTGTTGTGTGTGGAGAGGGGTGTCTATAATAGAGTGGATAAATACCTGGCCTAGCTGTCATCACCCAAATTCTCTGCAGAGCTCTATCCTTATTCTGTTTAATAGCAAGGAGATTGCAGTCCCCTCTCAGCTCCATCGCTCCATGTAAGCACACACACACCATACAGTCACCTCTCTTTCCTAGATGTTGGCTTTAGGTACCTTTCTTGGCTCACAAATGTTCTTCCTCCTCGTTCCTGTTCTGCCATGTCCCCTATAGAACTCAAGCATCACAGACTCCTCTAGGGGTCTCTCTCCTTGAAGGGACTTCCTGCTCACATTCATGTATACCTGCAGTGCACCTGCTGTGACCCATGCAGGGAACAGAACGTGTGCACAGAGACAACCCTCAGGGAGGGTTCTGCAGGGAGTCAGAAGCAAGATACTTAGGGAACTCCCAACCCGACATTTCTAGCAGGCTTGTCTTCCTGACTAGAGCTTTTCTTTTGGTGTGCATGCCATAACTGTGCCCTTATTTTACATGTGTGACAATTAAATTCTATTACACAAACTGTTAAGGCGAGAGTGACATCTACCTTTCTGTTCTGGATCTTCAGTACCTAACACAGCACCTAAAACATAGGTAGTGCCCAACAATATGTATGGGAATAAATAATCGGTTCACTAATTCTTTTAATGAATTGCAGACATGAGAAATGAGAGTATGAGGGGGCTGAATTCCCAAGTTCATTTGCATGTGTCTGCACAGTTCAGTGAAACAGGGATATTCATAGAGACACTGGGTGCTGTGCTCCAAAGGGGGGATTTTTTTCATGAAAATCTGGAATGGTGAGGTTCTAAGACTCACCTGTAAACAAAAGCTGAAGCTGCTATTGAGGCTTTCTTCCCCAGTGGAACTAAAACCTGTTATATACCACAAGTATGCAGACATAAATGATAAAGCTGTCTGGATCCACTATTTTTATGTCATCTGTCATGAGGTACAGTGAAGGCTCTTGCATTTTTCCCTGGCCTGATAACTCCTCCTGGAGATAGGCCATCTTTGAAAGATAAGTTGACTACAATAGGACTTGGGGGGGGGGGCTCTCAAAATCACATGCAACTCACAACACAATCCTAAACAAATGTGATTGCAGTTACCTCTGAATTCTTCTACTTTGACAAACATTATTGCAAGTGGACTATGCGACTCAAGGTTGGACAAGACTTCTAAGCTAGTATAGGAGGGATCAGGGGAGAAAGAGAAGGTGATAAGGCACTAAGAGACTGGGGGATTTTTCGATTGTGTACCGTGGGCAATGTAATACGAACCTACCCCTGTGTTTCTTCTGTGACATCTTGAACTCTTACTTGGCTCATTGTTTCTCTGCGTGAGTAAATTTTAGATTTTTTCCTCTCTGGTGATTTCACACATGAATATAATGTGTTTAGATCATATCCACCCCTTGCTTACACCTACAATTCCTCCCAGACCTCCCCCCCCGCATTACTCCCTTGTAGATAATTATGACAATGTTCCAAGAGCAGAGTAATGGGCAGCTGACACGCAGATGTTAAAGGAGTGGGAAGATAGTGGGCTGAGTGAAGCTGTCAGTCAGAGACTGAGCCATTTCAGATTCGTCAGGTGCATTTCTCCTTCTGCGATATATTGGAGGTTTAGATTGATCACTTAGCAGGGTATTACAAGGAAAGAGAAATTAAGGGTGAGCTTATGGTGATATATAACACCATAGCATTTATTGGCATCTAATGCTTACCAAGCACTTTTCCTGGTCTGTGTCATTTCCTCCCTTTTCCTCTATCTTCAATATCTCATAAAGCTCAGGCTAGCCTCAAGCTTGCCTGATAGACCAAGGCTCATCGTGAACTCCTGATCCCCCTGCTTTGACATTTCCTGCCCCCAAGTGCTAATATTATAGGTGTGTACCACCATACCACACCACCTATTATCTCATTTAAGTGTCTCAGCATTTCTATGGAGTAGCTGATGTTCTTTCTATTTTATGGATTAAGTACCCTGGAGATACATTAACCCAGTGCAGAACTTGGATTTGAACCTTTGTCTGCCTCCCTACTATGATACTCTGCCTCTTAAAAATACCTGGCAAGTTGTTAAAGAAGAATAAAGACAAACATATTTGCCCAGACATGGGATAGAAGTGGAGATGGCACCACCAATTCAAGCAAGGATTCCTGGCAATAACTCTTGCCAAAAGTTCCTCCACAGTGAGCCAAATGCTCACCATGGGATCAGGGCTTTCTGGACTTATTTTGGGCAAATCACAGGGTAAGTCAGACAACACTGACAGGGAATGTAGACTTTGAAATAAGGCAAAATTGGGTTTGACTCGTGACTTCAATTCCCTGTGCAGAAAAGTTCAACTTTAAATTTCCCTTTAGCAATAATAATCATAAATATAAATTTAATGATTAGTCAAAAATAGAGCAGTTCTTCTGCATCAGAGAACAACTGACCCTGGAGAATAATATCTTCCAATCTCTTTCTCTGCATTCACAGGCTTAACAGAGCTCAAGAGCTCTGCCCTGCGACTTCCTTAATTCTTAAAAATAAACCAGGAAGCTCAGATGTCTGTTGAATACATATTAATGTAATGAAAGAGAAAAGAGTGACCTTGGTGATTGCTTTATGACCTTGAACAAATCATTTCCCCTCACTGAGGCTTGGAGTTTGTCATCCATGAAGATGAAGATTAGCATACACAATAGTCTATGTTGTGGGTGAAAGGAAATGACGCCTGCAAAGAGCAAAATACCATACCTGCACAAAATATGAGGGTCTAATGATGGCAAAGACGGCACTGGTTATGAGAATGACAAAGACAAGTCTGTGGGTTTGGGATGATGGCTCATCTGGTAGAGTGCTTGCCATACAAACATGAGGATCTGAATCCACATTCAAGTTCAGTTATAGTGGCATGCTTTCAATGCCAAGGTGAAGGTGCTGAAACAGTCTGATCCCTGTGGCTCACTGGCAGGACTAGTCTCATCAGCACAACCCCGGTAAAGTGAGAGATCCTGTCTCTGTATATAAGGTAGGTGTCATCCTAAGGAATAACCCCTGGGGGCTGACCTCTGATCTCCACAAGCATGTGTGTATATATGCACCAATCCACATACACAAAAAGATAGCAAAACCATGATGATGTGCTGATGGTGGCTGAGGTAGAGATGATGATGATCGTGGTGGAGGTGCTGGGGATGGCAGTGGCAGTGATGATGGCGGCAGCAAAAGCAATGAGGACAGTGCAATAGGACCATTATGAGTAAAGACCACAATGTGATGCTTGTTGATGGTGATGTCATTGATGTGGGAAAACAAAGCAAAGGAAGAAAATCCAAAGATAAAGAAGAAAAGAAATGATTAAAGATGGAAGGAAATAATCCCCATGAAGCATTAATTATAACTCAACCTGCTCAAACCTAGAGGGTTCCTGTATCTAGAATATATAGCTCTCTCCTGGTTAGGGATACAACACCAACCATACCATTGACTAGAGCATCTGGGTCCCTTCAACACTCAACCCATTAATCCTCCAAAGATGAGAAAGGAGCCATTTTTCTTGACTATATGAGAATAATTTAGTCATAGTCCCCATAGCGCTGTTCACTCCTGAGCAGTGAACCAGCATGAAGACAAACAAAATAGAGAATCCTTGTGACCCTACATTTCAAGGGGACTAAAACCAGGTTTGGAAGAATGTTACCAACTCCATTTCTCAGTGCCAGCATTCATGAAATGGAAATGAAGCCTCTTTGAGAGATCAGAGTACATCTTGCAGATGATTAAGTTCATGTACACAAATGTACCAAGATCTCTCAAGCAGCTACTATGAGCATCTTAATTTTGGGATAATTATGAAGTGCAGAATTACTCTAACAGTTAAAAGCATATTTTTTTAGAAAGCTGTTTAATCTTGCTGCATCTCTCCCTGATGAAATAATAAGCTTATGTAGTACTACCAATCTTGTAAAATAATACTAAGCCTCAATAGAGAGACTCCATGTAAAGGGGTTGATACAGTATCTTTCTGAGAATGGGGGATGTAAGGGGTAGAAAGCATGCTAAAACATGTGAACCCACAGCACAGTCCTCAACACTGTGTCTTCCACATCCTTCAGTAGCAGCTGATATTAGTATGTAGAAACAAATATAACATTTTAAAATATATCAAAATGTAGCTGTGGCTATGGAACTATGGACTAAACTGTGGCCCTCTCTAAAGATGGAGTCCAACTATTTAAACATGGTTGGTACAACCTTTCATCACCTGTCCTGCTGAATTTCTGCACAGACTTACACTTTCCCAGACCTCTTTCCTTCCTTCTGGCTGTCATATTCTTTCTCTGGTTGCACTCTTCATTATATTTTGACTTCCTAAAACACTCAGCCCTCGAGCGAAGAGAATTGAGGATAGAATCCTTTAGCACTTTTCTATCACATCCCAGTAGGCACTATCCTGGCATTTTATCTGCTTCTCTACTGTTTGTGCCTGAGGTGGACAGAAGACAGCTCATGCCTTCCATCTTTATTGCAGGTTGCAGGTACTAAACTCAGGTCGCCTGGCTTGTGCACCAGGTGCCCTGACCTGCTGAGCCATCTCAATGGCTTAATCCTAGACCTCTTGAGAGATTATTGCAATGGTGAGAGTTTAAGGTTAGGGTCAGGGTTCTTGCTAAGGTTAGGTTAGAACCTATTAGGATTCATATTAGAAATAAAGCTAGAGGTAAGTAGGACTTGGGGACCTGAGAACAAGCAAAGGTAGCAAAGTGAGCTACCATGCTAACACACACGCACCCTTACATCAAGACCATATTTTATCAACTTTTAAAATTTAAATTTCACTCCAAATAATAACAAAAAGATCCTGCGTGTGGTTCATAAACCAAGGGTGTAAATCATTGTTAGGAAACTCCAGAGCCATCTGTCAGATTGAAGGATGGAGACCATGGCCCAGGCCTGGGAACTAGACAGCCTCACAAATTAAAGCATTCCAGCTCGCAGACATGTTGCCTACAAAGCTAAAGCTGATCCATACATGGGATGGAGGGAGGTAACCGCTGTGGGTCCTCAGAAATTGAACAATCTGTGCACACTTGCCCACTGATGTGCAGGAGCTACGCAGTGTGGCCAGGAATGCAAACAATCGCACACCGACCTAATGAGGAAGTAAAGAAATATTTCCGAATGACTATGATCTTGGCCAATTCCAAATTCCAGACACAGAGACCTGGAGATTAGACAAGATACATGGCATGGGGACTAGGGAGATCACCTTATTGTGAAAGCAAGAAAACCTTCAGACCCCCACCACGCACATAAAAATGTCAGGCATAGAAATATATACATATAATCACAACACAAAACAGAGACAGGAGAATCTTTGGGCGTGTACAGCTGAACCAGCAAGTTCTAGATTCAGTGAAAGAGCCTTCCTCAGAAAGTAAGCTGGAGAGAAATTAAGACACCTAACATTTGCCTCTAGGCAGTGCATACACACAAAAATGTACACACACATAATCATGGCCTTGAAAGATGGCATAGTGGTTAAGAGTACTTATTGCTCTTTCAGAGGACCTGAATTCTGGCCCCAGTATCCACATGGTAGATCACAACCACCTGTAACTTTAATTCCAGGGGATCTGATGCACTTTTCTGGCCTTCATAGGTCCCTGCATGCCCATGGTGCACAGAAACTAACACTTTCAGACAGACAGACAGACAGACACATACATACAAATACACACACACACACACACTATATATATATATATATATATATTAATGTTAAAAATGAAATGAATCTAAAGATGTGTGGACACTAACAATTCATTAGACATGGTAATCTTTGGAAAACTTTGAGACTGAGGGAGATGGTTTCTTCTAAAGGCTCAATGTTCACATCAAGGACCAGATCAAACTTCCACTTTAAACTCTCTGCGCTGCATACAGTCTCTGTCACAGACACTTAAATTTGTGGCTTTTGGACAAAAGTAGCCACACACGCCATTTACTTATGAAGATTGTTGGTATATTCCAATAAAACTTTATTAAAAATTAAAATAGAGAACAAATTGGATTTGACCCATTGTTTGTTGACCCATGTAACAAAGGACTTGAGGGCACATTTTGGAAGCTACAATAAGAGGCTTGTTTTCCGGAAATGAAATCACTACAGGCGAGAGCAAGATCAGGACTACAATATTATATTTAAAGACCTGGATCCCTTTGTTGTTGCTGCTGCTGCTTCTGTGGATTAAGCAGAGTGAACTCTTTCTGTCCATTGTAAGCAAACAAAATAAATCCCGACTGTTAGACAACAGGGTGCTAGGGGCAGGAACAGGCATGGGTCTTATCCCAACTCTTTTGATCTCCATTTGAGTACTCTTTGATTTCAAGAACACCCTGTCTTAAACATCTTTTGTTCTGACCCAAGCCGTGGTCAGCCTTGATTTTTGTTCCAACAACCCCTGTTTCTTAGCATATCACCAAAAGAAAGTATGTATGTGAGACAGACTGCCCATGGATATGGAAGGCAGACAGCATCACCCTCCGGGCCAGATGTGATCCAGACATCTGTGCTCTGATGGAGGCACTCCATTTGGCAGGACCAGGGAGAGCTCAGCGGGAGCAGCATCAATTAGCAGCCTCTTTGGAGAAGGGATGATGACAGCGCATCACTGCAATCAAGCCTCATGCAGTCACTATAAATAATGGTGATCAGGACTGTGCCCAAGCACATAGACAGGCTCTATACGATTTTAAGAGAGAACAGCAGAAAATTCTAAAGTTCTCATCCACAGTCAGCAGAAAAGAGAGTTCTCCAGGAAAAAACATTCTGTGCTACAGAGCACACTGTTTACAATAAAACCTTGAGATTCACTCAGGACTCATCCCCCTGTCTTGTGAGAATATACCCTACCAGGAACGTCCAACCTTTCTATATTGCTATACAATATGTTGGGCGGAATTTCTTCTATCTGTGCACGAAGCCCCCAGACAACAGGCAAAATATCAGAAAAGCAAATTTCTTTACAAAATGTTCATCACACTGTGGTTTTCAGGGGAGGGTCCAAAGGCAGCACCTCCACTGTCTGCATTATGACATACAGCCACAGGATGGAAAACGACCATAGTCATTGAATCAGGACATGAGTAAATACTGCACTATGGTAGGGGACGCCCAAAACAAACCAGTGCACGTTGCATGATGTACAACAGCCAGATACATGACCTAACTTTCATTTGCTTGGATAGCTTGAGGACTCAAGGACTCTTCAGTTTCTGCCTATTTTTTAAATTTTTCCTCTCTCTCTCTCTCTCTCTCTCTCTCTCTCTCTCTCTCTCTCTCTCTATATATATATATATATATATATATATATATATATATATATATAAGAGAGAAATGTTTTAAAATGTTATGTTAGTTGTCTTTATGGCGTTTTTGAACATGTATGTTTTTTGTGATCCTCCCTGCCCCTCATTCTGCTACTCCTGCCCCACCCCCCTTGTGCCCTCCCACCTGCAGACTCTTCTTCTCTCATGCCCTTCTCTCATGTGCCCTTTTGCCCACTGCATCTGTGCTAGTTTAATAAGGATGTTCCCTATAGGTTCATATATTTGAATTTTTGGTTCCCAGTTGGTGTGCTGTTTAGGAATAATTAGGAGGCGAGGCCTTGTTGGAGGAGGCGTGTCAGCGGGAGGTGGGCTTTGAGGTTTCAAAAGCAAACGCAAGACCCAGTCTTAGCACTTGCCCCTCCCCCTCACTCCTCTTGTCTGTGACACAGCGTGCAAGTTCTCAGCTCTACCATGCCTCCCTGTGTGCTACCATGCTTCTCGCCATCATTGTCATGGATTCACCCTCTAAAACTCTAAACAAGGCCCCAACTAAATGCATTCTTTAATAAGATGTCTTGGTCATAGTGTCTCTTCACAGCAATATAAAAATAAACTAAGACACATCCATCCTCATCGCCTTACTTTGGGGTACCACCTCACCTCATTGGCAATACCTATTACAAAGAAACCTGACAACAAATATTAGAGAGGATATGGAGAAAGGGGAACCCGAGTTCACTGTTGGTTGGCATACTAATTAGCACAGTCATTATCGAAGTTAGTTCAGAGGTTCCTCAAAAAATTAAAACTATATCTACCAAATGACCCAGATATACCTCTCCTGCAAATATCCGATACATATCCATATTTCTTGCAGCTATATACATGAGAACAAGGAAATGGAAGCAGCCTACATGTATACCAACAGACAAGTTGATAATGAAAATGTAGTATATACACACAATGGAATATATTCACTTATGAAGAAAAACAAAACTGTGAAATTTGAAGAAAAATGGGTAAATATGCAAAGTGTAATATTAGCTGAGATTACCCAAACTCAGAAAGACTAAATCACTTGTTCTCCTTCATTTTTGGACCCTAACTTATAATGTACATGTAGATTTATGCAATCGAGGGTTCCTCCTGTAAGTTGTTTTTTTGGTTTTTTTTTTTTTTCCATGTTGCTGTATGGAGCAAATAAAGAATGAAGGACTGGTGGGAAATTTCCCAGTGCTAGGAGACAGTGAGAACAGTTTAAAGGCTATGACAGTGTAGCAATGGCCCCTTCCTCAGGCTGATTTTTAAAGACTCTCCAAGGAGTTCTAAGAGGGAATTTAAATGCCGCTCCTTCAGGGAAGCCTACACATTCTCCCAGGTGAGCAAATGAAATTTCATAAACGCTTTAAGCAGTTTTTTCTGTCCTTCAAAGGACATAAGAGAAAGTATTATTGTAATATGTAAAGATATCATTGTATGTCCTCTACACTGCATATTTATATTGTCACAAAATTTATCAGTGTGTGGCACTTCTTAATCTTAGATAATGAAATGTAGCTGTCACTCTGTATGTGTTATTTACATTTTCAGCATAAACTAATTACAGTAAATCTTGAAACTCCACATTTCAGTCATGTTCACCCCACTCGGTATGACCAGTAGCCAAATGCAACTGGTGGCCATGCTTGTAGACAGAAAAGATATAAAAAAAAATCCAACACTGTAGTTCTTTTGGGCAATGTCATTTCCATGAATTCTTGTTCACATGGCTTCAGGGCCAGTGAAAATGCCCGGCACCGTTCACCCTTGCTAAAATGGGCATGAGTAACTACATTAAGATGTTTTCACTAGAGTAACTATAGTAAGATGTTTTCGTTTAGCCATGTTGGTAAAGTTCTTGCCATATATGGTGAGCATCCATAACGTCAGCATTAGGGAGGGGGAGGCAGAGCAGGAGGATCCGCCGGTCTTGTTGGCCAGCCATTCTGGCCAAATCACTGAGCTTCAGGTTCAGTGAGAGACCCTGTCTCAGAACCCAAAGTGGGGATTAACTGAGAAAGACGCCTGATACTGACTCCTCACATGACACAAGCACACTCACATGTACACATACCTACATATATACACACGTGCACACATGCACTCTCACACGTATACCTACACATACACACATGTGTACACTTGCGCACTCACATGAACATGTGCATGCATACATATACACACATGCACTCTTATATGGCAGACACACACAAACACACACACACACTGTACTCAGATTAGTTTCTTGTTTTCAGATCACCAACACCAGGCATTTCCAAGTGCATTTGGAGAGGAATAAGCAAGATAAATAATGAGGGAAGCACCCTGAGCCCTAAGGCATGTACACAGCAACTAACTGGTACCCAACAGTGAGGATGTCAAGAAGGAGGCAAACCAGAGTCAAGTTAGCTGTCCGCATCAGAAATGGAAGTAGCATTCTCCTGGTACAGGGACAAACATGAGCAGCTGACAATGATCAACCCATCAACCCATTCTGTCATCCCTGAATCTTTTTTGTAAGGTAAATATTTTAAAAATTGTCAATATCCATGAACCTGTGTTCTAAGCCCATGCTGTATTCAACTTGTGAATTCCCCACTTCTTTTCTGACCTCAGTGTGAATTTCTGTGAAAGCATTTCGTAACCCACATTCTCAATTACAGGAAGTTCTCAGATTAATGTCAATTGGAAAAGTAATTCTTAGTCCTGGAGGGTGGGTAACTGGTGGTAGATGGTTATTCAGTCTACTAATTTTCGATCGGGTATCTACTGGATACTTGGCACTGACTTAGGCATTCAAAGATAGATTCGTGGACAAAACACAAATAGATTTAAATGCCTGACATTATGGAGCTTACATACCAGGCTGGATTCCACCTTGTTATACATCAGGAGAGTTATAAAAAAAAATCCTGTCTCTTACATTACACTTCCCAGAAATTCTTCAGTCCAAAGAATGGGATTGTTTATTAATTATTACAATGTATGACAGAAGTAATGAAAGAGAAGGGAAGTTTGTTTTGGCTCACAGCTTCAGAAGGTTTCATTCATGGGAAGGTGCGGCAGAAAAACCGGCTGGGGCTCTTATTATAGAGAAAGGAGATGTGTAAGTAGATCTAAGACTGGGTGCCATCATACAGGCCTGCCCCTACTGCCATATTTCTACCAGCTAGGCTCCAACTCCTATGCCTCAGTTCCCCCCAAATAATACCACCAGACAGGGAACAAGCATTGAATGAGCCTGTGTGGACATTTTAGATGTGCACTATAAAAGTAAGGATAATCTTTTCTAGTTCCCACTATTTGCCTGCAAATTTCGTGATTTCCTTGTTTTTAATTGCTGCGCGGTATTCCATTGTGTAAATGTACCACAATTTCTGTATCCATTCCTCAAATGAGGGACATCGAGGTTGTTTCCAGATTCTGGTTATTATGAATAAAGCTGCTATGAAAATGGTTGAGCAAATGTCCTTGTTGTATTCTTAAGCATCTTTTGGATATATTCTTAGGGGTGGTATAGCTGGATCTTGAGGTAGTACTATCCCTAATTGTCTGAGAAAGCACCAGATTGATTGCCAAAGTGGTTATACAAGTTTACATCCCCACAAGCAATGGAGGAGAGTTCCCCTTTCTCCACATCCTTGCCAGCATGGTGGGAACTAAAAAAGATCATCCTTAGTGAAGTACCTCAGAAGCAGAAAAACTCACACAGTATACACTCACTTATAAGTGGAAATTAGGCATATAATATAGGATAATCATGTTAAAATCTGTACACCTAAAGAAGCTAAGCAAGGAGGACTCTGGCTAAGATGCTCAATCCCTATTCAGAAAGGCAAAGAGGATGGACATCGGAAGAGGGAGGAAACAGAGAACAGGACAGGAGCCTACCACAGAGGGCCTCTGAAAGATTCTACCCAGCAAGGTATTAAAGCAGATGCTGAGACTCATAGCAAAACTTTCGGCAGAGTACAGGGAGTCTTATGAAAGAAGGGGGAGATAAAAAAGACCTGGAGGGGTCTGGAGCTCCACAGAGAGAACAACAGAACCAAAATATCTGGGCCCAGGGATCTTTTCTGAGACTGATACTCCAACCAAGGACCATTCCTGGAGATAACCTAGAACCCCTGCACAGATGTAGCCCATGGCAGCTCAATGTCCAAGTGGGCTTCCTAGTAAGGGGAACAGGAACTGTCTCTGACGTGAACTCAGTGGCTGGCTCTTTGATTACCTCCCCCTGAGGGGGGTGCAGCCTTACCAGGCCACAGAGGAAGACCATAAATGACAGTCCTGATGAGACCTGATAGGCTAGGGTCAGATAGAAGGGGAGGAGGACCTCCTCTATCAGTAGACTGGGGAAGGGGCATGGGAGGAGATGAGAGGGGGAGGGCGGGATTGGGAGGAAACGAGAGTGGGGCTTCAGCTGGGATACAAAGTGAATAAATGGTAATAAAAAATTATAATTAAAAAAGTAAAGAGTAAGCTTGTTCTTTAAGCTCCCCTGGTGGTTCTGGTAGGTAGAACCACCCAGAGAGCCTGAAGCAGTGATCTAATTTAGCAGTCCCCAGAGAGCCTGAGACCAGCAGGAATAGCATGCCCTGGGAACTTGCTAAAATACAAACTCTCAAGCCACTTCCTGAAGGCAAAGACTCAGCAGCTCCAGGTTGCCCACCAGTATCTGCAATTCCTAAGTCCCCAAGTCAATTCTGACACGTGCTCAACTGTGAAATCTAGGGCCGTCCAGCTTCATTTCCTGCTGCGATAAAATACCCTGACGATAGGGTTTATTTAAGTTCATAATTCCAGGCTAAAGTCCATCAAGGCAGGAAAGTCAGGATGGCAGGAAGAGCACAAAAGTGAATGCAAAGCTGACTACTATTCAGCTTACCTTCTTTACTTTTTTTTAAATTTAAATTTATTCTTTGTAATTTATCACTTTACATCCCAGTTGTAACCCTTTCCCTTGTCTCCTCCCAGTCCCACCTTCCCTCTGTCTTCCCCCTTATTCCCCTCCCCTAGTCCTCAGAAAGGGGGAGCCCTCCTCCCCTACCATCTGATTCCAGCCTATCAAGTCTCATTAGAACTGCCTACATTGTCTTCCTCTGTGGCCTGGCAAACACACACACACACACACACACATACACACACACACACATACACACACACACACACACACATACACCACACACACATACACATACACCACACACACACCCACACACCACACACATACATATATACCACACACATACACATACACCACACACCACACACACACCACACACACATACATATACACCACATACACCACACACACACACACACACACACACACCACACACACACACCACACACACACACCACACACACATACCACACACACACACACACACCACACACGCCACACACACACACACACACACACACTCCAGGGGATTTACTTTTACAGAGTTCAATATTCCTTGTCTTAGGGAATGGTGCCAGCTACAAGGGACATGGCTTCCCACATCAATTAAAGTAATCAAGATGTTCCCACACAGGCATGCCCACAGAAAAACCTCACCTACACAATCCATTATTGAGTCTCTCTCTTACAGGGAATTATATATCGTGTCAAGTTGACAAATAAAACTAAGCATCACAAAGGCAAAATAGCATGGGGGTGCATTGTCCATGACAGAGAAATCTTACTTCTACAAGGTCACTATACGCCTAGGATGGGGAACCACACGACCTTTCTAAAAGGTATCACCGATTGCCACGTGGAGTTTACAAAGTCTCTGTCCAGGTATCCTAGACACTGCTTCTCTTAAAATCAGCTAGAACCCTGTTCCTCAGCCAGCAATTTCCTCCAGGTGCTAATGATCTTGACATAGATGCCCTTCTGGATGGCTTCTCTGTAACAAAGTCAGAAGTATGAGCCAGGAAATGCAGGAGCTGGTCAATTTTCAGACAATGTTCTCTCTTGGTGCTTGGGTGCAGTTATGGGAGGTGCTCTGTCCTGGTTTGTATTGAAAAAGCTTTCTTATACAGCCCAGGACCATCTAAGCAGGGATTGTTCCACCCACACTGGATGGGGCCCTCCCTACAGATGTGCCCACAGGAGTATCCAGTCTAGGAAATCCCTCAACTGAGGCTCCTTCTTTATGCTCTAGAATGTGTCAAGTTAACAATTAAGGCTAACCAGGACCCAGGAAAAGCAGTGACTGGACATCAAATTTGTTTAAACAGCCGCTCTCCAACATTTTCTGAATGTGCTCCATGCTAGGCATGGTGCCCAGAAGTAGAAAACATACACAAATAATTCCCAAACATGCTCCCAGTTAATTGAAAAAAAAATACGCACAAACAAAACAATCTCCATTCGGCATAATAAAGGCAACACACACAAAATACAGTGTAGCACAGAACAGGGTAGCATTCCTCCAGTCAGAGACTGGGAAAGCACATAGCAATGCTACAGGAAAACATACAAGAAGGGTCATGTCTGAAATGGACTTTTGAGGTATGGATAGAAGGTGACCCCTAGTAAGGAGGGACAACAGGTGCCAAGATGTAAAATCATAACATACTCTGGTTTGACCTGGGGTCTTGAAATCCATATAAAACCGAGTTATCTCAGAAAACCTAAGTTGGCACAACAGCTATTATATCCCGTGTCCAACAACAGAACTGAATGGGATGCAAAATGTCCTTATAAATCAAAGAAATGATTAATAAACACTGTCGTTGTTACTATCAGTGGTCTTAGCCACTGTATAGAACTCTGGAGACCGGGAAAGGAATTGGGTAAAGTTTTCACTGTGCACACTGTGTGAGTGTGTCTCTATTTCCATAACCATTCATTTAAATGACAAGTTTCAGCGAGAGACTCTGCCTCAAAAGATAAAGTGGGGAAGTGACTGAAAAAGAAAACTGACCCTTGCCATCAAGCTTCAGCCTCCATATAAACCCTCATGGGTGACCGCTCTTATGAACCCACACATACACTAGGGATGGAAAGGGAGAACTTCAAGCACACAGAGACATGAAGACATAATAGCCAAGTATGGTGGCCTAAGCCTGCAATCCATTTTCTGGGGAAGTTGAAGCAAGAGGGCAGTGAGCTTGAAGCCATCTTGAACTACAGAGTGAAACCCTGAATGAGAAAACTAAAAAGAAAAATAAAAAAAGAATTGGGGCAGGAGAAATAGCAAAGGTGTTGGAAGCCAAGCATAGGCTTGAGTTCAACCCCTGAGACCCACGTGTTGGAGGGGAAAAAAGAGATTCCTACAAGTTGTCCTCTGACCTCTACACAAATGCTGTAGCATGTGTACATGTGTGTGCACACACATGTAAATAAATGTTATATTTTTTAAATGATTTAAACTTCAGGGTATTTTAATCTAGGGCATCTTGCTTTACAGTTCTGTCTACCCAATGGGCCCCTTGTTCGGTGCTTTCAGCTCTTCCCAATTAAGACATGATTAAGTGGCCTCAGTTCTCTAAACTAGGCTTCCCAAACGAGTACACCAATATTGAAGGTTTTAAAAAATTTATCGAGCCTTTACCTAGTTGCAGTCTGTTTCCACACAATTTATTCAGGGAGAGAATGGCCAGAGGGCAGAAGATTCCCTCCAGGTCTTCTCTGAACTTGGCTTCTAGGAAGTTAAGTTTAGTTAGTTATTTGTAAGATAACAGGCCACTAGAGAGTGGCCTCTTCCTCAGCTTACGCGTTTTTCTAGCAGAGAATCTGAAGCTAATTTAAGGGCAGCTGCCTGGAGCTCTGGGCTTCACAGACTATGTGAGTGCACTTCCCTAGGGTTGCCGAAACTGAAAGAGATCTGAGTTCACTGGCCAGAAAGGCAGCCCTTGACAGGTGTTTTCAGCATCCCCCCTGCCCCCAAGTACACTTCAGAGGAGCATGCTCCTCACCACTACAGAGAGTGTGGACTCCTCTCCCCATCCCCCTGTTTTGAATCTGCTTCACAGATGACTGGCCAGCGAACCCCTTCAGAACCTGCACATGTCAGCTATGTCCAGAGGCAACCAGCTCTAAAAAAGAATTGGATCCTCATGAGGGTGGACAAAAAGTAATGCTTACTAACAGGATGCCTCTTCTGGGTTAGCTGAAGCACTAATAAAGATGGAGATGCCATGACACAGAAGAAAAGCCTAACACAGACAGCAGTTAGTGCTATGAGAATTCACTGCAGACTGAATGACTGTCAGATCTCCCACAGCCCTGGGAGCTTAAAGTCAGGGCAAGGTTCTAGTAAGGACCCTCTCATGGGCTGAGGGTCTCTGACTGCTTGTTGTAGCCTCTGTTGATAGAAAGGGGCAAGAGAGTCCTTTCTTTCCATAGGGCCACTAATTTCATTCAGGAGAGTTCCACCCTAATAACCTCATCCAAACACGGTCACCTTTCAAAGGCCACAAATGCTATCCTGTTGGAGCTGAAGTTCTAACACATGAATCAGAGTAGTTCCCAGACAGCCCATCTTAAAAAAAATTTTTTTCCATGAAATGAGAGCATGTAATATTATCATGTTCTAAAATAATCCACAATTTCATATATGTGATAGAAATGGTGTTATAAACCAATCCACAAGCATTTGACTGTATCATTCACAAGTCTAGAAGATTATATAAACAAAAAGGTAGAAAGAAAAACAAGTGTACTCATCACATTAAGAAGATAAGAATATTTTAATACTAAAACCCATGAGAAAGAACCAGGGGAAACCTGGTTTGGGTGAGAAAGAAGTGTTAGGAAGGCTGAGTTACCAGATGCCCTACCCTTGGGTGGCACTTACCAGGTCATTTGGGGATCTTCCTGGTCTATGTCTCTACCTCTTCTCTTTCTGCCTTTGACATCCCTGGCACAAGCCTTATCCCCTACTCCCTCCTCATCCTTCTTTTTGAATTTTTAGCTTAAAACTACTTTCTGGATTCTGCTTATTACTTATTTTGCCTTTTAAAAAATACTTTTTGCATAGTGTTATAGAGGTGTCAGTATATCAGTATGTATGCAGTTTGAATGGATTTCAACATGTATACACACTATATGACTATATCCCAATCAGAATCAGGGCCCTCATTATCTTACATGCAGTCTTTGCTATCAATGGGATCATACAATATATACTCTTCTGTGTCTGAATTCTCTCACTCAAAATGGTATTTCTGAGAATCATCCATACTAATTTTTTAAGATCTTGTGTGTGTGTGTGTGTGTGTTAAGGTGCCTGTAGCGGTCAGAAATCAGAAGAGGGGATCATGTCCCTTGGTGTTAAAGTTATAGTTTGTTGTGAGCCACAATCATGGATGCTATGATTTGAACTTGGGTCTTTATGAAACTGGGCAGCAAGTGCTCGTAACTCCTCAACCATTCTCTCACCCCTTCTTCTGTATTTCTGTGCCTACCATAGACTGACTCCCTTATGTGGCTGATTATCACTATGTGTAGACAGGTGCACCCTACTCATTTATGCATTTGTATACTGGAAGATGTCTGGGTTTCTCCAGAATTGTTGGTGCTATGAATAAAACGGTTATAAATGCTTAGAGTCCTACACTATCTTCATTTAAGTTCTGAAAGTACTTGTGTGATGTATTTGTTCAGTGGTCTGACTACTTACATGATAGGAAGACCCGAGCTGCCAGGAGCAGGATAAGCTTTAGTTCTCAACAAATTTGCATTCTTCCACTTCTTCCCTTCTCCGCCTCCCCCCTTCCTCCCCTTCCTTCCTTCTTCTTCCTCTTCCTTCCCCTCCTTCCTTTCCTTCCTCTTCTTCTCTTCTTCTTCCTTCTCACCCCCCACCCATGTAGGCACACGTGTGTATGTACATGTAAAGGCCAGAAGTCAACCTCAGATGTCATCGTCCGCTTGTCTCCACCTTAATTCTTGAGACAGTATCTCATCACTGAAGCTGGAGGTCTCTAATTCAGCTAGACAGGACACCAAGCTTCAGGATGCTCCTCCTGTCTCAGCCTCGGAGTCGCCAGGTCTGGGGTTTCTGATGAACATGGCCACACCCAGCTTTTTCTGGTGGGTCCTAGGCGGTAGAACTCAGGTTATCATGTCTATGCAGCAACAACTTTACTGACTGAGCCATCTCTCCAGCCCAGTTTCTTCTTCCACTGGGAAGCAAAGTACATGGATGGGAGCCAGGCAGCCATTCTACAAACTCTGACAACAGCTCTGTGGTGTGATTTCTCGAGGTTAACGATCTAAATAAATCGGCCTTGTCTTGCCTGCCTCTGCTAAGCTGCCTGAAGAATGATGTTTTACAGCATGCATAGATCAGGTTGGTCCTTTCTTCCTTTGAAAGTTATCCTCAGTAAAAATTATCATGCTACCTAATGAACCAATATTAGTTTAACTATGTGTTGTTAATTAAAAGCAGAGCTTTATACAAGCTTTTCCCCTAGGAATAAAAATAAGAATATCATACTTCAAAGCTCCAGAAATAGAAGAGTGGCCCCAGAATTTACAATCGTCCTTTAATGGCTATGGTGAATTATCTTCTAAGGATGTCTCCCTCTTGGAGACCCCATTCTATTCCCAAAGCAGATCTGACCCCAGATAACTCTTTATAGGCCAGGTCATTTAGCTTTTGTGTGAGAGGAGACTTTTTAGCCTAGATGCTCAGTCTCTTTTTTATCTCAAGCCATTTTCCTGAAAAGTCTGTGAATTATGTTCATAAGAAAGAGAAAACCAGGGCTGAGATGCTGTTTCAGTAGGCAAAGAGCTTGCATACAAATCCAACAACCTGATCTCAGATCCCAGCACCCACAAAAAGCTGAATGGGGTAGCACACAGGGGCAGCATGCATGCCTATAATCCCAGTGTTCCTGTGCACATGTGGAGGGCAGGGGAGGCAGAGGCAGATGCATCGCCAGAAGCTTGAAGGCCATTTCTCCTGGCACATGCAACAGTGAACAACATGGGAGAGCATGTCCCAGACAAGGTGGAAGGTAAGGACTGACCCTGAAGTTCTTCTCTGATGCCACATGCACCCCCTCTGTGGCACACAGGCACACACATGAATACACACATTCACACAGTACAACCACACATACACAAAAGATTGAAACAGGAGAGAACAAAAGTCAGATCTCCTATTCATTCCAAATGAATATTCACAAAAGTTCTTCATGAAGTGAACTCCAAAATAAGGAGTTGCACTTATTAAGCTAGGACACATGAGCTGAGAGAAGTCTGTGAGTTACTTCTGATCGTATAACCTAACAACTCACAGGGAGGAAGGATTTCTTTTAGGTTGTGTGGTTTCAGAGAGCTCAGTCCAGGGTGTCAGAGGGGTCATGGAAGAAGAACTTATAAAATGGCAGGCAAGAAGTAAATAATGAAAATGCATAAGGGACCAGGGAAAAATAACCTCCCAAGGGTGTTCTCCTGTTGTGACTACTCCCTCCATTTAGACCCCCACTTTCTCTTTTTACCATTTCCCAAAGATGCTGTCATATTATGACTCCACCAAAAGATGAAGTCCTTGATTAGGTGAGAGCCTTCGTGGTCTAATCATCCCTGGAAACTCCATCCTGGATGTCCTTCATTGTCTCCAAAGCATTTATTAATCCAATCAAGTTGACAATTAAGATGAATGTTAAGATGATAAAGGAAGGAACATAATTTGTATGCTAAGGAAGGAACACAATGGGTATGCTATCAAAAAAGTTCTCGTTCTAAGTAACGATTCAACCACATTGACCCAGTGCAGAATACGCACATGAGAGTGATGCTCCAAAGCTAGGGACTGATCACCCACATCTCCAGCCTCTGCTCACAGGCAGAGTAGACTCTGTTGACCAAAGATAACCTCCAAGCAAGAGACTTAGGCACTGACCACTTGATGTTAACCTCCTGAAATGGTGCTATCTGAAAGGAGGTAGCAGGACAACCAGCCACGGCTGTAGAATCGTGCTCCAGAGCAGAAACGGGATGGAAGCCAGCCCACCAGCCATGCAAGTCAACCTCGTGTCTTCCTACAGCAAAATAAAAGGGTCTGGCATGCTTCCCAGTTCATCGTGGTAGTCAGTGCATCATTAAAACCTGTGAGCAGAATACTGCATGCCTTCTTTCTGTGTGTTCTTGAAGATGGTACAATAGAAAGAAGGGTCAATGAGGCTGGCAGTTTCGTTCCTAGTGAGCTCAGGAGGGTCACCTGACCTCTCTAAAACTCAGATTTCTCTATCTAGAGTTGGGGGGATTAAGACACTATCTTATTAGTACAGACTTTGAAAGGAAGCTAGCCTTAGTTCATATCTAGGGTTAAGAAAGCTGGGCATCTAGTGTTTCTGAGAGCATCAATTAAAATGATGTTCTCATAAAGGTGAATGACAGCTGTCATGGCCCCGGTCTTTGTGCTCCACCCTCCCAAACAAGCCCATATTGAAGCTCTAACCTGTGATTGTGATGTTTGAAAGTAGACACTTTGAAAATTAGGTAAAGTAAGATAACGTGAGGACATGTTATGGTTTGAATCTGAAATATCCCCTACAGGCTCATGTCTTGAGTGCTTGGTCTGAAGCTAATGGTGTCATATTGGAAGACTGTAGAACCTTCAGAAGGTGAGCCAAGCTGACAGAAGCAGGTCAAGCAGGTCATCAACAGTTGGGCCTATGCGGGTTATGCTTGCCGTAGTCTCTGCTTTCTGACTCATAGCTGTGTGAAGAGCCCCTCATGTTCTTGACAACCACCAAATGAGTCATAGCCATCCACACTTGACCTGTGGTGATAGGCTGGAATTTTTCTGACACATGAGTCAAAATAAATCTTTCTCTATTTAAGTTGATTTTGCCTGGTATTTTATCACAGTGATGAGAAGGGTAACTGAGTGTGGAAGCCTCTTAACGAGAAAAAGAGGAAGAGATAGAATCTCTCTATATCTATCTATCACCTATCTATCTATGTATCTACCTATCCATCTATCATATATATCTAATTCTCTTTATCTACCTATCTCACACACAATTAGTATAAAAATTAATATTTTAAAGACTGCGTTAGGAGATACTTTGAGACAGAGATGAGTGTGGCCAACACAATAGACTGTGAGAGGGAAACTGTACTTGTTTAGTCAGGTGGATAGTTATTATTGCTGTGCAGAAAAGTGATCCTGCTTTCTGGAGACTCAATTTACACGTTTAGAGCTGTAACATTATCTTGTCTGTATGTGATTTTAAATGTTTTAGTAAAACACTGTGATAGCCATGTCAGGGTGCTCTGGACCACTTTCTCTGTGCTTCTGTATGTTTGTAAAGTTTTATAATAAAGAGTTTTATGTTCCTATAGATCTGAAAAGTTATAAAAATTTGTAATGGCTTTAAGGAATTTTGCCAACCCCCCCCCAAGATTTTTTACGTTGTTGTAGGAAACCCAATTTCTCTTTAATTGAAATTTTTACTGAGATAATTGTAGATTCACAAGGAGTTGTACGAAAGCATACAGTGTCCCTGAAAACATTTCACCCATTTTCCCCTGTGGTAGCATTTTCCACTTTAGTTTCATCTAAAAGCAGTAAAGCTTTGCTTTTCACATTTGATTTGATAATCAATACTCCTATTCATTTAATAGCCTTTTTACTGATTTTTCCTGCTGATCTTAAGTGTGGTTTTGATGTTTCTTTCCTCCTTTCTTCTTCTTCCTTCTCCTACTCCTCTCTCTTCTGTCTCTATCTTTCCCTTTATGGCTCTCTCTTTCATATGCTACCCCCACTCTCTCTTACTCATTTTTCTCTCTACCTCTCTTTCCCTCTTTCATCTTCCTCTCTTTCTCTCTGTCTTTCTCCCTCCCTACCTCTCCCTCTTTCACATTCTCCCTCTCTTCTTTCTTTCTCTCCCTCCCTTTCTCTTGCCTTTTTGCCCTATATGTATGTATGTATATCTTAATTTTTGACCAGAGCCAATTGCTTGTAGTCCATAGCATATGTAGGCAGAGCCTCTACTGTTCTCCTACTTCAACAACTTTCTTCCCTTCCTCTGTCCAGTATTTTTCTATATAACTTTGAGAATTAATTGATTGACTGAGCACTTCAGAATCACTGTTTAGATGACTCATTATTTGGAGAGTAATTAGCTTATCAATATTGAGTTCTCCTTGGAGGTAGACAACATCCTGAGTCAAGAAAAGCCATTCTGGGAAATACATGGGCAGCAAGTACTTTTCCAGGAAAAGAAGTCTGTCTGTCTACAGAGAATCTGCTAGGACAGGGGCTGGCCTTTTTGCCTGGATCTATATACAATTACTTGGGTATCATGCTGAATGTCAAGGAGTAGATTCTTCATACTGTGCCACAAGGTAACCCAGGAATAAACAAAACCTTTCCTGCTGCTCAGGGCCAGTGAACTTTGTACATTAAGACAATTAAAGGTAAACAACAGAACAAAGATGGCTGTAGGTATCTCCTAGTGCTCAGAGCAACTGTGTACCCAGAAGACTGTGGACCAAGTAGTTTTAGCATTTTGTCTAATCATGGGCTCATTCTCCTCTTTTATAATCTAAATCACAGAGCAGCTTGAAGATAAACAAAGACAATAAAGAAGACAAAAGGCCTAAGTAGCCTAGACAACACTAAGCCAAAAATTAAAGAGGAGGGGAGACATGAAGCTGGGCTGCGGCTCATTTGATAGAGCAACTAGTATGCCTGAAGCCCTGGATTCCATTCCCAGCACCATAAAAACCAAGCATGATGGTGCCCATCAGTCATCTTAGCACTCTGGGTGCATAGCAAGTTAGAGACCAGTCTGGTACACATGAGGACCTTTCTCAAAGCAGGGGTAAAGAGGGAGAGAAAGAAGGAGGAAAGGCAGGAGAGAAAGAGGAGAGAAATGAATAAGGCACGAACAAGAATAAGAAGAAAAGGATAGAGCCTAGAATTCTGCTTTAGGAGATGTATTCTACCCAGCTACCAAAACGTCATGCTCTGAACATCACAGACCCTGACTGATCAGCTTGTGCCTCCTTCTTTATCAGAGAGAAAGCTCCCAGAATACTCAGAGATGGTGGACTTGGTATGGGCAGATGAGCCTACTCAGTTTCCCTCCCCCAGATCCGTTCATTCTCTCAACATTTGTCTATGATTTTTTTTCAACACAATTAAGTAGAGCTATTCCTGGTGCCCATAGGAGATTGGTTCCAGGACACAACTCTGCAAAATAAAAACCCATGTATATTAATGCTCTTTATGAGACATGATGCAGCATTTGCATATAACAAGCACGCATGCTGCTTTATACTGTAAATAATTGTTAGGTTACTTAAAACCCCCAACACATTGCAAATGCTCTGCAAAGAGTCATAATCTTGAATTGTTTAGAGAGGAATGAAAATACATCTGTGTTGAATGAGTCTATTTTCTACTGCTCTAAAGAAACATCCAATGCTAGGTGCTTTATAAAAATAAATCTGCTCATGGGGACCTTCAGGCCATATCACAGGATGGCAGATGGCATTATGATGGGGATATGTACAACAGGGAGTGATCACATGACAAGAAAGGAAGCCAGCAAGCAGGAAGAGACCAGTCTTGCTCACAACATAGTCCTCACAAGAACTAACTCAGCATCCCATAAGAAATACTGTGGCTGGAGGACCAGGACTGGAAGCTGACACATCAAGATTAGCATGTGGAGGAAGCCAGTTTGCAGAGGAAGACTGGAAGCCTTTTATCACATGGGCTTCATTTAATGAATAGGGCATAGGAGAGAAAAGCCCAGAAAACAAAAATCAGAGATCTGGAGGTTGTGTGAAAGTCCTAAAAGAGGACATTGTATGGCCGTGGAATGAGGGCTCTTTCCCCAGCTCCCTAGCGTGTTCCTCTCTCTGGAACTGCCTTTTCTTTCTTAATGAGCTACTTGTACTTCTATTTCTAACCATTGTCTCTGGTACAATCCTTTGCCCTGGGACACTATGACATAAGAGCCTGTAATCTTGTGCCCTCTGAACTCAGAGCCACAATTCACCACTAATCACTTTGTCTTTTCTTTATCTCTTTTTCAGATACCAGCCCAAATAGCCCAGAGCCTAAACAAGCCTGCCCTAACGTTTTCAATTTCTCACTATTTGTCTGACCTCTGTGACTAACTTAAAAGCTACGGCTTTCTCTCTGCCTCCCTCCTCTTGGCAGCTGCCATGGTTTTCAGCTTCTCTGTCCTATTGTTTTTTTCTCTCAAACATTCATATAATTGTGATCTTAGCTTCTTTCCTAATCCTTTTTCAAATTATTTCATTAGTGGGACTAAGAACCCCCAAAGAGGACCTAGTTTCTCTGGGAACACTACATTAATCCCTCTGCAGACAACATCTCCACAAAACTCTCATCAGGCTTCACCTCTTAAACAGCGCCCATCAACACTACCACAGTGAAGATGGACCCTTCAACAGTTAAACCCTGGAAGGATAAAACACACTCGAACTGTACTGCACACATTCTGTACAGATACAACTTTAGATACATATTTTTTTTCGTCCCACAGTCAGTTGACTCCAAGGATGAGTGATTTGTGTGTTCATTAAAGTTTGCTTGTCCCCAGATATTAAGACGCACAACCAAGCCTTTGGCAGAGAGCAGGGAATAATATGAAAATAGGGGGAGTTAGTAAGACTTGGGGAGAATGATCAGGGCACAGGGGTCTTTTACGAGACTGTTTCTCCAACCAAGGATCATGTATGGATATAACCTAGAACCCCTGCTCAGATGTGGCCCATGGTAGCTCAGTATCCAACTGGAGACCCTAGTAAGGGGAACAGGGACTATTTCTGTCATGAACTCAATGGCTGGCTCTTCAACCCTCCCCCACACACACCCGGGAGGAACAGCCTAGCTAGATCCCAGAAGAGGACATTGCAGCCAGCCCTGAAGAGACAAGATAAACTAGGGTCAGATGGAAGGGGAGGAGGTCCTCCCCCATCAGTGGACTTGGAGGGGGCAGGGAGGAAATGAGGGAGGGATGGGGAAAGTGGGAGGGAATGAGGAAGGGGGATACAAAGTACCTAACCTGTAATTAATATAAAAATCAATAAATTACATTAAAAAAAAAGTTTGCTTGTTCCCTGCAAACTTGTCTTGTCCATAACAAAGTCCCCACGAGAACAAACTCAGAACCCCCAAAGGTCCACTGTGGCTGGAGAACAGTGTTTCCTGCATGAATACTTCTCATGCTCCTGAGGTTATTTTTCAGACAGTCACAGAAACCTTAAGTCATCCAGTGTATGCACATCCCCCTTGGGCCTGTTTCTGCTTGCCCTGGCTCTCAGCTCTTACACAATAAGCAAGCATCCTCTTTGCAGTCTGTCCTGCACCTGCTTTTCACATTTTTTTCCCTGGGTTTCGAAGGTAATTTCATTGTTGACAATCTCCCCTGAGTGCAGTGCTGAAGTGTTCTCTAGCATTTAGAAGCACAAAGAGGGCTGTGACGTGATGATCAGAGAAAATACAACGTTAGGGAAACTTCATTCAAGCACAAGGGATAGAGCTTTTGGCAGCAAGTTCAGTGTGCACAAGACAACAATGTAAATTAAATGAGGTATCTTTAAGAAGAAACACTCTAGCACACGATTGTGAGTTGACAGTGTGGGTGGAAATGTTGTGGCTCATGGGACTCTAACATGTATCTCCCTTTGGTCCAGTGTGCCAGAACTCAGAGTTTAAAGCGACTTTACAGAACACCACTACTCCAAATAATGAGAACCAATTGTAAATATTAAGCCTATGGCATCACTTTAGATACTGGGATGAAACAGATAGTTTAGACATAACCTGTGTCACCATAGCAGATGGCCATGCAGAATAGCCATGTGATGAGTACAGAGACCCTGCCACCAGGATGGCATGTTGCCTCACTTTGTGATCATGATAGCATTTGCATGTTTTGTCTATCTCCACAAGTTTGATTGGCTTAAGTTCTCAATTGCATGCCTCAGAGGAGGGTCTGGCTCCTGCACCACTGTGGAAAGTTTCTTGGCCTTTGCAGTCCATCTAGGCTGAACCTGGGTCCTTCCATGCTGAATGTCAGTTGCAATTCTCCTGGCTGCACCATGACTTTACAGTCAATTCCTCTTCTGTCCTAGTTAGGTTCCTCTGTTGCTATGATAAACACCATGAGCAAAAGCAACTTTGGGAGGAAAGGGTTTACTTGGCTTACCAGTCACACTCCAGCCCTGGGAGACGGCAGGGTCAGCCAGAACTCAAGGCAGGAACCGGGAGGCGGGAATGGATGCAGAGACCATGGGAAGTGCTGCTTACTGGCTTGCTCCTCATGGTTTGCTCAGTCTTACACCACCCAGGACCACCTGCCTAGGTGGTCTCACTCACACCAATCATTAATCAGAAAACAAAAACAAACCAAACAAAAACAAAAGACCACCACAGACTTGCCTACGGAGCAATCTGCTGGAGGCCATTCCTCAGTTAAGGCTTCCTCTCTTCAGATAACTCGAGTTTGTGTCAAGTTGACAAAAAAGAAAACAAAAAACAAAAAACAGTATATCTCCCTGGCAGCAGATGGCTGGACACTTTTCAGAGTTTCCACTTTCTCTTGTTTTTAAACAAAAAAGCATGCAAGGAGTGTTGGAGCATATCCGTAATGCTAACACTTGAAGCTGAGGCCTCCGGATCACAAGTTTGTATCGAGCCTAGGTTACCTAGTGAGACCCACCTCTTAAAAGAGGGTGGGGTTGGATCTGGGCATGAAACTCAGGGGTAGAGCACTTGCCTAGTAAATGAAATGAGCCCTCAGGCTGGTCCCAGCAACCCTACCACAACAAAGGCATGCAGCTCTTGAGATTCCGTGACACCCAAATATGACAGGCCGCCACACACTTTCCTTGTGTTCTCCGAGAGTTTAAACAGATGACACATGCCACATGTGCTTCTCCCCAGCCTGAGTGTGACTCGAGTCGATTAATTTATGTTCAATTATTTATTCTGTTGTAATGTCTTCCCCAATTACTGATAGATAATTGCATGAGAGGAAATGAAATCCAACATGCGGCGCTAATGGGAGATCATTTTACGGGCAAATCCCTGACTTGGAAACACTTGCTGAGATGGGGCACAGGTGATTTACTACAAGAAAAGCAGGGAGCTGGCCCCCTTTAATTAGCTCTTTAACTTACTTAATGATGCATCCTGGGTGTTGAAAGCTGTTATTGTTTAAGGGTTTAATGTGCCATAGAATTCGGGAAAAGGAGAGTCAGAGGGAAGAAGACAAAATTCTTTGAGGAGTCAAATTCTAGTCAAAGGTTACTCAGCACCCCCAAAGTAAGGATGAGCATTTGCCTTCATTCCCACTCTGGGTGTCAGGGGTTAGGGGAAGGACTCTGGGTAATATCATGTGGCAAGAAGCTCTTTAAAACTTACTCTACAGTTCTTTAATATATTCCGGATATTACCCCTCTGTCAGATGTAGGGTTGGTGAAGATCTTTTCCCAGCCTGTAGGCTGTCATTTTGTTCTGTTGACTGTTTCCTTTCCTTTACAGAAGGTTTTCAGTTTCATGAGGTCCCATTTATTGATTGTTGATCTTAGAGCCTGAGCTCTGGGTGTTCTGTCTTGGAAGTTTTCTCCTGTACCAATGAGTTTAAGGCTCTTCGCCACTTTTTCTTCTAACAAATTTAGTGTTTCTGGTTTTATGTTGAGGTTTTTGATCGACTTGGACTTTACTTTTGTGCAGGGTAATAAATGTGGATCTATTTGCATTTTTCTACATGTAGACACACAGCATCATTTGTTGAAGATGCTGTCTTTTTTCCATTGTATGGTTTGGCTTCTTTGTCAAAACTCCATAGGTGTGTGGGTTTATTTCTGGGCTTTTTGTTTTTCCATATGAAGTTGAGAATTGTTCTTTCAAGGTCTGTAAAGAACTGTGTTGGTATTTTGATGGGAATTACATTGAATCTGTAGATTGCTTTTGATAGGATGGCCATTTTTACTGTTAATCCTACCTATCCATGAGCATGGGAGATCTTTCCATTTTCTGGACACTGGAAGCGGTAGAAGAGAGGGAATAGGACTGAAGCCTAACAGAGATGACCTCTAAAAGACTCCAACCAGCAGGGGATTTAAGCAGATAAGAGACTCAGCCAAACTTTGGACAGAGTGCAGAGAATCTTATGGAAGAAGAGGAATATAAAAGAACCCAGAGGGGGCAGTAGCCCACAAAAGGAGACCAACAAAGAAAAAAGAAAAACAAAAAAAGAAAAAACAGGGCCCAGGTATTACTACAGAGACTGATGATCAACCAAAGACCATACATAGAGGACTTACACCCCCAGCTCAGTCTCCATATGGGTTCCCTAGAAAGGGGAGAAGAAACAGTCTCTGACATGAACTTGATTGCCTGCTTCTCAATCACTTCTCCCTGGAGGGGTGGGAGGTGACCTAGCCAGCCCACAGAGGAAGTGTATCCAAGCCTTTGGACCTTTTTTTTTTATATGAGTTAAGCCCTAGAGGTCAAAGGTCAGAGAAATTAGAGATGAGAGTATGGGAGAGGATGCAAAGATACCTGAAGTCTACTTCCTGCTCTTTATGGGATTAACTCCCATAAATCTGGGGACCCAGATTCACAGACATGTTGAGCCCAGGGAGTAAATTGGCTCTCATTTTCCAAAGATCTGAGGTAGACTGTGATGAACAGAGGATAGCGTTGTTTCCAGGCAGTTTCTTCCCTAATGGAGATCTGAGATTCTTCAAATCAATGTAAAATTAATACGATGATTGTTATTGGACAGGTGTGTGGCTGGCTGATGCCTGTGTTGATACTCGTATATGTCAAATGGAGGTGACAGCAGGATTCTTGGAAAGAGTAAATGATGTAGTCAAAGCGAAGTGTTTAGTAGAGCTCTTGATACAGCTTAGGGCAGTGGTTCAGAGCCTTCCTAATGCTGCAACCTTTTAATATAGTTCCTTGTGTTGTGGTGACGCCCTCAACCATAAAATTATTTCATTGCTACTTCATAACTGTCATTTTGATGCTATTATGAATCACAATGTAAATATCTGACATGCAGGATATCTAATATGCGACCCATGTGGGGGTCATGACCCACTGATTGAGAACCAGCGGTATAGGGACTTAATGGATGTTTTAGCCATGGATTATCATCATCTCATCATCAATATCACCATCACCACTACCATCCCCATGAGTGTTCTTGTGATATGATTGACCATGCTGTGATACTCAAGTCATCATTTAAAATAGTGGTATCATTAAAGGAACTCTTCATTCATTGCTAGAAATTGACATAAAGCTGCTTCCCTTATTCTTCATGATGTAGTTACTCTTATTAGCTTTCCTTCCCCTGTGGGAAAATACCTGGCAGTAGTCATATACTTGTTGAATGACTAGCTCAATGGATACATGGGGTGTTAATGGAAATAATTCTTTAAGATGTTATAATCTGCTTTGAGCTCCAATATATTACTAACTAGAAAGAAATGCAGGAGGGCTCAGGGATCAAGGTCCTCCCTCCTGGTTGTGGGCTGGATGGCTTTGGGTGGCATGCATCTGTGCAAGCGACCAGCACTAACAGCAGGGTTCTGAACTTGAGGACACAGGTATAGTACTGGCAAAACTGAAGACATTGTCCACCTATTGATGTTCAAGCAAGTGGCCCCAAATAGCTCCAGCCTCTTTATGCAAGCCTGAGCAGTAGCATCACTGGCTATTTTATTTAAAGAAATCATAACATCAGCACTACACAAGCTCCCTCATTACAAAAAACCCCCAATAGTTTCCCTTCCTCTTCTTCCCCTCCCTCTGGGTCAACCACCCCCAACCATGTTTTGCACTACAAAGCACAATTTCAGCAAGCCAAAAATGAATGTGTAGCCAGGCATGTCCTGTGGACATGAGCACATACCCAGCTGGCAGCAAATGCAGTTACACAATTATGCAAGGTGAGAGACAGGTTAACCATTTGCCGGTATTAGTCCATTCAACAGATAGCACCCCCTCTGTTATGACACTTTTAATTGTAGAGATGTGCTCATGGTGCAACCTCTCCTGTTAGGCACTGATCAATTTCTGATACCATCTTTCCAAGGAACATTTTTAAGTCTCTATTGATCAGACACAGCTTCCCCATTTTTTAAGTCTGTTGATCAGACATAGCTCCCCAGGACAGTTATGCAAGCAGGACCCACTGCTCTCCATAATTGCCACAGGCTTACTTGGGGTGACTCTAGTTGTTTCTCTAGGAACATGATTGCATGTCCCAAAATATCAAGTATTAATGGTCACATCTGGAGGATCAATAAAGGCAGGGGGGGAAGGGTTTTGAGAAAAATAGAATCATCCACTGGCCTTTCAGCCTGCATAATCCTGACCTCCCCTGTGACCAACAAAGTGAAACTCTATTGCTATGAGTATAAACAGCAAAGCTTGTAGCACATGCTGTCTACTTAATAAGCACAGAGGCCACCAAAACTCACCACAGGTCCTTGCCAAGTGTGAAGGAATTTTCATGGGCCTTGTCACATCACTGAAGCACTAACATGCCATTCCCGGCAGAAGCTGCATGGCCAGCGCCACATCTGCCTTAAAGCTCCTTTGCTCCTTTGCTCCTTTGCTCCTTTGCTCCCCGCCTCTAAGGACTCAGCACACCACTGAGGAGACCCGCAGTAACTACAGCTCTCTAAAAATGAGAGTGGAAGCCTTAAAGTGCAAGATTAGGGCCACCAGAAAGAACACAGGAAGCCCCCATCTGAATTTCAGATACGCAACAGAAATACTTTAGTATATCTCAATGTGTTGCACTGGCATCTGTTTTATTGTTGATATTTTGATCTATTTGAGTTTGTTGCTAAATCTAAAAACCCTGCAAAGAATATCCACTTCCCTGGCTGGCATACAAAATGTAAGTAATTATGGAATTCCTGTTTGGCTAGGTCTGATCAGACAGAATCCGTACTGAAAGAGATAGAGCAGGCTCTCCCAATCACACTTGACTCCTTCATTCCAATGCACCTGCTTCATAACCCCCTCTACCCTCCCTGCCTGCCTCTCATCTGGTCCCCATCTCACCTGGAAGGCTGGGAGAGTCTTGTCTTTGACCTTCCGGCTTCCACATGTTCTCTATTGCAAGCCATTCTCGGCCTAATCTACTTATGTTTAAAATGGCATGACGCCATTAAACGCCTACACTTTCCCCTTTCATGCTTACAATGTGATCTATCGCCAAACATGGTTTGCTCTCAGCCCACTTTCTGTGAAGAGGTCATTTTTTTCACAATGTGCTTCTTGCTTATATTTTAACTACCCTTGCCCCCTTCCCTCCCTTTTTTTTTTAACTATGTCTCTATCTACTAGATCAAACTAGCACCTCCTCTTAGAAGCCCTGTTCTTACTGTTCCCAGGGACTGAATTACTCTTCCCCTAGAGCATAGCTGTTTTCCCCTTCTGATGAAAGCCTCCATTTTGATATGACTTACAGACTCAGTGCTGGTTAGTATTTTATTTTGTCAACTTGATACATGCTAGGACCATCTAAGAATAAGGAACCCCAGTTGAGACAATGTCCCCATAGATTGGCCTGCAGGCTAGTCTGTGGGGACACTTTCTTGATTAATGATTGATGTGGGGGACAGTCCACTGTGGATCATAAGAGCCCTGGGCAGGTGAATCTGAGTTGTATAAGAAGTCAGGCTGAGCAACCCTGGAGAGCAAGCCACTAAGCAGCATTCCTCTATGGCCTCTGCTTCAGTTCCTGTCTCCAAGTTCCTTCCCTGCTTTGAGTTCCTGCCTGAATTCCCTCAGTAATAAACTGTGACCTGAGAGTTATGAGATGAAATAAACCCTTTCCTCCCTTGAGTTTCTTTCGGTCATGATACAGAATCGCTTTCAAATTGAAGCCCATCTCCTTTATTCGTCCAAGAATGTACTATTTTTTTTCCTTACAAGAACAAATAGCCTTTTGTTAATAATCTTCATGCACACAGAATTCTTGTCTGTTTTCTCTATGCTAGAGCTTTCATGACAAGGACAAAGCTGGCCATGCAACTGGTCAGCGTGGAGCAAACGCTCTCTAAACAAATAAATGTGTGTGAAGAAAACAGCAGGAATATCCTGGCAGAAACTCTCTGAGACTACTGATGTTGGCTGGCATATTTCAGAGGTCATACTCAGAGGGGGAGGGAGGAGAGAAGAATACTAATGTACAAAAGATTTCAGTGAAAAGCTATATAGCCCGGGGCATGAGAATGACCTTCCCTCTGTATGGTGGAACTTCAACCCAAGCAGTTGGAGCGTCTTCCCTTCCTTTTCTGAGGGTAAAGAGCATGGCAAGTATTAAGAAAATGAATTAGTGTGGTTATTGGGTCACATCCCCTGCGACAAACCACATGTCCCACCAAAGCTACAGCTGTCTGTGAAACACAGGAAAGCCTCTCCAATCAGTAATTTACATGGGTGAACTTAACATATTGAACCATGGTGATTTATGGTGACAATTAAGAACATATTACCAAAGTCTATTTCACCATTAACACCCTGGGGACAGAACTACTTTTAAATCTTCCAGCTGTTCCCTCCCTGGAGCCTTGAGTCTTGGCTATGGATTTAGAGATTATAAATTTCACAAAGAATGAGAAGTGTAAGAGGAGTCTTGAACAGCAAATAATGAGTTTAGCCAGCATCGCAACTTCTGGGCAAGATTTACAATGTCAGTCTGCCTGAGGCAGGGGAATCCATTCTGAAGCTTACTGCCTCTATCACTTACAGTTTTAGCTCTGGATGTGAGAGTCTGTCCCCTCTGATAGGATTTTTTTATGGAAGCCTGTGTGTTTTGCTTCAGCAGGTCTGTCCATCCAACAATATGGTGACCAGAAGGCAGTGGCCATCTCTGAAGGATTGCCTTTGTTGTCAGTTCAACTAGGTTTAAAACCACAATGAAAACATGCCTGTATGTGAGAGAGACAGAGACAGACAGAATCAGAGTTTCTAGATATTCTCAGACTGTGAGCCAAACCCCTCCTTCCTTAAGTTGCTTGTCTGGTACTTTGTTGCACTCACAAGATAAGTAACAAATACACTGTAATTTCCAAAGACCAAACTGAGCACCTGCAGCTCAGAAGTGTCACACAACAGGTGGACTCTCTGCTCCTCTGACCAGTAAGGTCAATAACTACACTCACAAGAGCTCTGGAACCAATTGGTTCTTGACTTGGATCCTTAGTTCTAATGTAGCTGAACCTCCAAAAGAACGTGAGAAAAAGCTAATCAGTGTCTACCTGTAGAAGAGATGACAGGATTCAAGACACAACCACATCTCCATCAAATTCTCTCAAACTATAGTTCAGAGCCCATCTCCAACGTATCATGTGGGTCCCTTTACAGAGAAAAAGGTACCCTATCCCATGTTGTATAAATTTTTTCAAGATTGAAACATTCTATCCTGCAGGGAAGCACCTTCAACCAGAAGGTAAACAATTTCAAATAGCTTCAAGGTTTTTCCTAACACTGGCCAGATTCACTGTATCCCTCATTCCCAGAGCAAGCAATAAAGACAGTTGAGACTTGCAGACAAGTGAAGCTACAAAGACTCGGAGGCCAGACCAGCTTCCAGGAAGAACCAGAAATCAGCTGCGCTGCCTGGCAAAGGTTTAAACCAACTGAGTTGCATGGAAAGGATGCTTTCCAAATTGTTGAGCAGCCCACAGGCTGTACAGTGTGTTCTGGGTTTTCAGCTTTGTGAGCTGTCACCTGTGCTGGGGTGGACTTTGGTAGTGCGGCTGTCTTTGAGTCATTTCTGTCCCTGACAGTAACCCTTCACCCATGTTCCTGTAAGTAACCCCAGTTAGTCCACCAAGTTGGACTCTAGTGGAATCTGGTACTTGGGTCCATTGTGGATTTACTATCTGGGGTAAGAAGACCTGTGTGTTGTATCTCCTGGGGGAAATCTTGTCACACAACACTCAAGACCTACAGAATGCAGGTGTAGAGATTTCTGGTGTAGAGATTTAGGAATGTGTTTTCTTATTTTGTTTTGAGTGGGTTTTAAAGCTTCTTTGGTTTCTCAGTCTGATTTCAAACTCATTAAGCACCCAAGAATAACATTGAACTTCTGATCCTCCTGCCTCTACCTCCCAAGTGCTGAAATTGCAGACACTCCTCACCATGACCAGTTTCTGGGTGCTGGAACTTGAATCCAGAGCTTTGCACACCTTAGACAAAAGCTCTACTAGCTGAGCCACACCTCCAGCCCAGGAATATGCATTCTTAACATGTTCTACAGATTATCCTAGTGTATGCTAGACTTCGAAGAAGTCTGACCTAGTTATGTTGATGTACATGAGAGTCACTATAGAAGAGAAAATTGACTCCTCCAGACAGACACTTCAGGTATCACCAGAAAACTTATCTCTTTTGCCTTTAACTGTTTTCCTCTGAGAAGGTAACCATTGGGGCCCCATGGAGAGAAAGAGAAAAATAAAATTCTTGAGACAAGTTCATTCTGTGGAATATTTAGTCTCTGTTGCCCCATCCATTAGCATAACAATATTGCTATAAAATTCCAGTGCAGTTTTGAGATGAAATGTTTGACTACACTGCACTTACATGCAAGTATAGGTAGTTGATAAACATTTTAAATTCTGAAATAACTGATTGTATTATTATAAAGTAACTAATTAAAATCTAAGACTTTCAGGTGCCACAAGGCTGGTAAGGGAAAATGTTATTACTGTACTTATACCCAATATTACCTCCTCTCTTCCTCTGTGCTTCCCAAAGGGAGAGTCACACAAGGCTTAGTTCCCTCAGAGAATATATTAGATATTGGACCTAGCTCTAAAAAGGAGACCAGATTTCCAGTGCTGGCTGTTTATGAGACCTTCAGACCACAGTGCTTTATCAAAGAGTAAATGAACCATCAAATACCATGTGCATTGTGCTCCTACACAGACACACCCCAGACACATCCTAGCCTCCTGTGCAAAGGACTTCATGTTTGTTTGTATGTATGTATTTATTGTTCTTATTGTTTGACAGTATCATACATTTCTATAATGGATTTTCAACATTTTCACCTTCCATTTTCTCCTCTCGTCCCCTTCCCTCCCTCCCTTTCTCTCTCTCTCTCTCTCTCTCTCTCTCTCTCTCTCTCTCTCTCTCTCTCTCTCTCTCTCTCTCTCTCTCTCTCTCTCTCTCTCTCT
>CM053758.1:21121086-21147435 GCA_028658305.1 Pachyuromys duprasi
CTGTTTTTTGATCACTTACTACTGGCAGGGTTACTTTGCCAGGCCACAGGGGAAGAAGATACATTTAGTCCTGATGCGATTTTATTTCCTGGTGTGGGTTTATGAGTGTGTGTGTGTGTGTATGGGTGCTCTCCTTATCTGAGGAGTAGGGGAAGGGAGACAGGGGGAAGAGGAAGGGAAGGTGGACCTGAAAGGAGAGGAGGGATGGGGGCTATGATCGGGATGCAAAGTGAATTCATAAATAAATAAATAAATAAAATTAATAAAAACTCAATTAATTAAATTAATTAATTGAAGTTACACCTTTAACCCCAGCACTTAGGGAGGCAGAGGCAGGTGGATTACTTTGAGTTCGAGATCAGCCTGGTCTTCAAAGCAAGTCCAAGACAGCAAAGGCTATACAAAGAAACCCTGTCTGGAAAAAAATACAAGCAAAATATTCTGTCTGTGTCTACCTTAACCAGAAATTACCTTTTTTTCCTAGAAAACTCTCCTGTGCATCCCTTAAAATTCTCCCTGTGGAAATTTATTCTTGCTTTTCCCTACCCTTTTTATAGATGTAGAACAAACCCTTTGCTCATTAGCCTACAACAAATTTGAGTTCAAAGCAAGCAAGGATTGCAAAACGTTTTCTAAGGAGAGAAAGAAAGCTCCTGCGTGTGGATTGGAGGGGAGGCGGGGGGCATCAGGGAGAAGTTGGGGGAGGAGAAACTGTAATCAGAATATGTTGTATGAAAAATTCTATTCTCAATAAAAGAAAATAATGGAGGGGGAAAGCGTACTATTGTGTGTGTGTTTGTGTGTGTGCATGCATATGGTGGGTGCATGTATACATATACACTCATGCATGTGGAGACCATAGGTTGATGTTGGGTATCTTCATCAATCAGTTTCCACCTTATTTATTGAGACAGAGTTGTTCACCGATTTGGCTAGACCGCCTGGCTAACAAGCCCCAGGGACTTTCCTATCTCAGCACTTGGGTAGATAGAGTATACTCTATTGTGACTGGGTTTTTTTAAATTTATTTATTTTTATATAATCACAGGTTAGGTACTTTGCATCCCAGGCGTAGCCCCCTCCCTCATTCCCTCCCACCCTCCCCATCCCTCCTTCATCTCCTCCCTGCCCTCTCCAAGTCCACCAACAGGGGAGGACCTCCTCCCCTTCCATCCAACCCCAGCTCATCTTGTTTCCTCAGGGCTGGCTGCAATGTCCTCCCCTGGGATCTAGCCAGGCTGTTACTCCTTGGCATGTATGGGGGAGGGTCGAAGAGCCAGTGTGGCTGGGTTTTTACAGGAGTGCTGGTAACTGAATTCTGATAGATCCTCAAACATGCATGGCAAGCATTTTACCAAATGAGTCCCAGCCCTACATGCTATTATTCTGATTTTGGTGTAAGCCATCTGCCCACAATCTCCTGAGCAAGATGTGGTTTTCAGGGGGTCTCATTTATTTTCCCCTCCAGCATGCCATGCTGTCTTGTATGGAGGTGAGGTGCAGTAAGGCACTGAAGCATGACTAGATGGGTCTGAGTGGAGAACCGGAACCTTGGAGAGATAGCACCATTAGCAAAGGGATCTGATGGGACAAGAAAATGTCAGCAGGGTTGCAATGAAGCCCCTTCATGGAGACAGCTTGCGCCACCAGGGCCAGGCCGCGAGGAATATGCTGGGGTGGAAGACACTGCATTTGTATCTTGTAGCTGCCAATGTGTGGGTGGCTGGGTGCAGGGCACAGGCTGAGAGGTGTCTGGCTCAGATCATCAGTAGAACTGCAACATTGGGTAACTTAAAAACGAATTGATACTTGGATGTTAACCAGTAACTCCTTGGCATTAAATGGCTAAGACTTCCTTTGGCTGGGATTCCTGTCACGTTTTTCTGCCATGTTGAACTTGAAAAATCCAAGTTGTGCAGGACTGAGCAGAACCACACGGGTGATTAGTGCAAATCCCACAGAAGGCACCTGCTCACTCATTACTCGGATTCCCTCAGTTCTGAGGCTTAGGAGGAGTGTGACCCAGCATGGTAACCTTCCAAGTGGAACATGGAACTTCAAGACTGTTAACCACTTGACTTCATTTCTCTGGGTGCCCAAGGAGGAGAGATTTTTTTTGTTGTTGTTATACAAGACACTGTCTTCAGTAATTGTAGCTGCCTACAAAGTTCGAATGGGATTTTCCTTCCTTAAGTATGGTGTGGAGACTTAGGTACAAATAGATGAGGGTAGAGTTGAGTTATATGGGGACAGTAGGAATTGCTGAGGAGGGAGTGGGGGAAAACACAGACCGGAACAGTGAGATGTGTGGTAGATAAAAAGCAGACAGCCATGGCTTTGGAATGAAGCTCTACCACCACTCAGTGAGAGACTTTAGTCAACCTCTGTGTGAGCCTCAGTGTTCCTATCTATGAAATAGGATGGTCTTATAACAGGATTAAAAGGTCTTCATGGGGATTAAATTGATAACTACACACCATACATAATAAACTAATTGAAAATATAAATTTTCAGTTACTGTTCTATCCCTGTGAGGAAACACCATGATAAAGACAGGTTACAACAGACAGCATTTAATTGAAGGCTTACAGTTTCAGAGGGTGAATCCAGGACCATTGTGGTAGAAAGTATGGTGGCAGGCAGGCAGGTATGGTGCTGGAAATAAGAGCCTACATCCTGGTGTGCAACCTGGTGTGCAAGAAGTAGGCAGAGAGGGCGAGGGAAAGAGAATTGGAGAGGGAAAGGGAGAGGGAGAGAGCGAGAGAGCGAGCGAGGTTTATAAATGGCAAATCCCACCTTCATTAACACACTTTCTACAAGACCACATCTCCTCATCCTTCTCAAACAGTTTCACTAATTGGGGACCAAGTATCCAAACATATGAGCCTATAGGGACCATTCTCTTGGTTATCACTTTATAGTAATTAAAGTGCCACGCATGATAAACAGGTGACATCTCAAAAAAGGTGAGGAAGAAGGTAAGACAGAAGACAGAGGAAGAGAAGTGAGCAGAATAATGTCCACAAGAGAAGATATCTTGCAGTCAGACAGGCTGGGGTCAGATTATCAGCTATTTCATGTAATAGATGCAGTTGTCTTTAGCCTCCTACCCTGTTGGTCTTTTAGTCATTTGTAAGCACTTCAGACCAGGTTTGAATCTCACTCATCTGGGCATTCTCCCACCATCTGGATGGGCTGACATTGTGAGGGGTTTTGAACAAGCACATCTCTTGAACAGAGATAGAGACACCATTTTGTAACTCAGGCCTTATCCCCAGAATCAGTACAGTAGCCCAGAGCTGGATTCTCAGCACACAGTGGATGGTTAAACATTTCTTAGCACTATATGATCACTTTGACTTGAATGTTCCCTCCTTAGTCCATATTTAGAAACCTAGTTCTCAGGACAATAGTGTTGGGAGGTGGGACCTTTAAGTCGCGAGGGATTCATGTTGTTATCATGGAATGTCAATCCTTTCTCTTTCTCTCTGCTTTTGCCACAGAAGTAAAGTGAGTTTGCCACTCTTTCTTTGTTATGTACTCTATTTCCCTCCTGCCTTCTACCATGAGATGGTGTAGAAATGTCATTGACAGGCATTGCTTCACAGTGGGATTCCCACACTCAGGAACTGTAGGGAATTAATCTCTGTTCTTTATAACTTACTAAGGCTCATGTATTCTGTGAGGGCAATGGAAGAGAGAGTAATAAATGATTAGCAAGGTTTCTGAGGTACCTACAGTTAGGCTACACATTCCACAGAAACAAGGCAAACCTGCTGGGCACACAGGTATGTATTTTACTACCTCTATGTGGATTTTTATAAACATTGAATGATTTTCATATGTGTTCTCAGTAGCATTGTGGAAAGACTTGTACTGAATGGTCCCTGTAATTTCTTTGAGGTTGTGGTCCTCACTTTTTAATTCATATGGTATCTATTACGTATCTTCACCCTGACTCTAAGACTTTATTATAAACTCAAAAGATGCAGTTTTTAAAAGATGAAAATTCACTGTAAACAAAGATGGTTATTTGAGAATGTCACCTGAGGTGTCTTCTTTATAAAAATGGCCACTAAGGAAAATGTTTTCCCAGCTTCAGCCTCAATGGCACAGGGAGGCCATTGCAGGTATTATCTTTGGGGTCTAGGCCACATCTGGAATTGGTATCAGAATGTAGTAGCACCATCCCATGCTGCTAACTATTCAGGCATGTTACAAAAGAGTCCTGGGGAGTAGAGGCTTGCACTGACGTTCATAAAGCCACTGATCCCAGCAATGTGTGCCCTCTCCGAGTTTCACAAGATTGTCATTGAGGGAAGCTGCGAAGGTGAAGCCTGAGCTGTAGCAGAGATCCTAGGATGCTGGAGATGCTGCTATGGTAGAACTTTTGCCAAATAAAGCTTCAGGTGTTGAGTGGAGCCAGCCCGAGAGAGACTCACAGCTGCCTATGGGGCGGGCGGCGCGAGGAGAGCCTGGTGAGGCCCAGACGATGCCACCATGGGTCCCAGATGTTACATGTGGAGATTCAGAATCCGGTATCTTCCTGCTGGCTTTCTGTCTCATTTTGGTATGATCTTTTTTTCTTCTTCTTCTTGAGCTGTCATTCCTACATTTTAAAATAGTACTGTTTAGTCTGCACCTTTGCACATTGGAAATACTGAAGGTTCTTTTAATCTTACAGACATTCACATTTAGGGATTGCCTTGAGCTTCAAGAGCGACATTGGACTTTACTTCTGAACAATGTTAGAACTGCTATGTTAGTCCGCTCACCTTACCCAGTACGTTGTGTATATTCTTAGCGAGTTGCTGGTAATTTTATTGGTTGATCATCTTTGAGACTTTATGCATTCATTATAATTTGTTCCATGCTTTCCTCAGATGACAAGTCCAAGAGATCAGTGTTATTATTATGGCTAACAAAGATGTATTGTGTTTTTGAGGATTGCTAAGAGCATAGACTCTCCTTCCTTCTGGTGCTGGCATGGAACCTACTACTACCCTACTACTGAGCCACATCCGTATCCCCGAGAGGAGGTTTTACACAGTCTCTCTGCAGATGGTGATAATAAACACATGAAGTAAAGCATGCTTGTCAATGTGCCTCAGCCATTTCACAATATTACCTTGCTCTTGACGAGTGTACATCATTTTTCAGTTTACAGTGTAAAATTATCAGCTAAAAACTCCCTCAGAAGCCAATGTCTTGTCTCTGACTCTCACATATCAATATGTGGCTTCTCCTGAGCCTGGTGACCTCTCACTAGCTTTCTGCTTTTCTTCAAGTGTTACAGTACTGGTCTTTGATGCCATCTCCATGGATACAAACTTGAACTCTGAGATTTCATTCATTTGGTCAGGATATTTGAACTCATTTACAACTATGTCTTTTTACTGCTGTTATTCACCTCTGAGTCTAGGTTTCTCTCTTCATTCTTTCTATCTATCTATCTGTCTGTCTGTCTGTCTGTCTGTCTGTCTGTCTGTCTGTCTGCCTGCCTGCCTGCCTGCCTGCCTGCCTGCCTGCCTGAAGTACTTATCTTTCCTGTCTCTGCTTCCTGACTACAGAATCCATGTGACAGCTGCCCCCTCCTGCTGCCATTACTTTACTACCATGAGGGACTGCCCTCAAACTGTGAGCCAAAAGAAACCCTTCCTTCCTGAAGTTGCTTTTATCTGGTGCTTTATTGCAGTGACAGATGAATAACTAGTTCAGAAGACCTTTTATTGCAGCAGCATGGTGAGTCTAAAATAGGGCATTTGCCTTTTAAACTTTGGCAAATTACTCTAGGATGCATGCTTTACTGACCATAGTCTTGACACTTTCTACCCTTCCTTGCTGTTTCTTGATCTCGCATCCCTTAGATACGCTGAAAGGTTCTAAGCAAATCCCTTGCCTGCACCCGTGCTTGCCTGGTCTTCCTTCTCTCCCCCTCCCTTCCTTCCTTTCTCCTCTTCTCTAATTTCATGTCCACTCCAGTCTCCCATCTTCTTCCCTTGCACCCTCCCTCCACTCAAGTCCTCCCCCTCCTCCTCACCCCTTCTTTCTCCTTCCATTGTGTCCTGCTTCTTTTCCTCCTCATCCTTCTCTCTCTTTCTCTTCCCCTTTACCCCCACCACAGGTCCCATATTTAACAGAAACCAGCCTCAAATTTTTAGCCTTGTGCCTCTACTTCTAAAGCTGCACCACCATGCTCTAGTTCATGGGATATATATTCATTTAGTTCTTTTTGTAAAGTTAGTACTTGTTTGTGATAGAGAATTTAAGGCTACCTTGCATTTCTAAACGTTGAAGTTTGAAATTGGCCCTGAGTCCAGAGAGTTACCTCATTTTTACATTATACAGAGGTGCAAGAGATAATTTAAGGAACCCCTACTTGTCAGACACTTGGTGCATTTCTGTGTCTTGTGATGTTATAACCCCGCTGCTGCATGTTCCTGTGAAAGAATCCTTTGTGATTGTCTTACAGAATGGACCTGGAAAGAACACTACCAATGGAAGTATGCTTTTACAGCCCTTGGCATAACTGTGAAGTTATCTTTCCAAGGCACAGTCCTATTGCTGCTCCTGCTGGGAGCAAATGAAAGGGTCTGTTGGTTTAAATACATCCTTCACTAAGATCACTGTTCACCTACAGTAAATGCTTAATAATTAAGCCATCATGGTTGACACTCTTATGGTGACTTCCCCTTTGGAGTCCTCTGCTGTGAGAGCATACAGTCAGCATTGGAATCCTGCAAACTTTCCCTCACAGCCTGTGGACTGTGATCCAGGAGATGCCATCTTTCCTCTGAACTTAGGAAATAGTCCTCCCCTTCCAGGGAATGCTGCAAGGATAAGGGAAGAAGAGGAAGAGGAAGAGAAAGAGGAAGAGGAAAAAGAAGAACAAGAAGGAGGAGGAGGAGGAAGGCTCTCCTTGGATGGATTGAAACAAAATTGTGGCTGTTTCCTTGGCTTCTTATGGTTTCTTGTGCTTTCTTTGTTTTTTTTTTTTTTTTGAGAAAGGATCCTGATTATATATATAATCTATCTATCCCAGGGCTCAAAGTTTCCATCTTCCAGTCCTGCCTGCTGATGCGATTTCAGGCATGTAACAGCACACCCGCTTGCTTTCATTACTTAGGTTTGCCTGCCTATCTATCATCTATCATCTGTCTGTCTGTCTCTGTTTCTCTGTGTCTCTGTCTGTCTGTCTCTTTTGTGTGTGTGTGTTGTTGCACATACCACTCTGTGCATGTATGTGAACACAACCATTCACATACATGTGGAGGCCAGAGGTACCTTCCTCTGTTGCTCCCCACCTTATTTTTGAATGCAGTCAGTTCTCATACTATTTGGGTATGCTGGCTGGATACTGAGCTCCCAGGATCTGATTGACTCTACCCCTCAATGCTGAGGTTTTCCAGTGTGCCTCACCATGTTAGGCTTTTTACATGTGTGCTAGGGATTGAGTTCAAGTTCTCACACTTTCAGAACAAGTATTTTCCCATGGGGCCATCTCCTCAGCCCATAGGAAAAGCCTAATAGGAATTTTATTTTGAGGTGACAGAATATGTCACAGAGTTGGGGTTGGGGTTAGGGTTAGGGTTTTATTTGCTGTTTTCTGAAACAAGGTCTCATGTAGCTCAGGCTGCCCTTGGACTCACTACACAGCAAAGATGCTCTCCTGTCTCCACCTCCCAAGTCCTGGGATCACAGGTGTGTGCCATCATACCTGGCCTTTGGTGCTTAGTTTCCGAGGGAAGGAATGGGTTAATAATTGATGGCCAGGCTCTCTGACTAATGCCAGTCAAAAACTTGACAAAGAATGTGACTTATTTCTTTCTTAATAGAAAAACAGGAGGCACGCAGGCAATGGTTCCTCTGCTAAATGGACATGCTCAAGTGCTGTCACGTGTTCCTTAATGACAGGTCTGTGCTCCGAGAAATGTACTGCAGAGATTCTACCACCATGTAAACACAGCTCTATAACCCTAGATGGGAGAGGCCACTGCACACGTAAACTTTGTGGAATAGCCCCTTCCTTTTAGTGCCAGGAAGCAGGGCACAGCATGAAATCAAACAGCCCCAGAGGAACTGATGTATGTTGATGAGAAATGCACTGAGCTTCAGACACATGCAGGTTGCTGCTGGTTTAATTCGGTACTTTTTACAAAAACCCGAAGTAAAAGTACAGTGAATGATAAAAATAAAACACAGCAGCCCCATGAACAGCAAGAGATGTCCTATCATTATCTGGTACTGTACATTACACGTAGTTATGTGTTCTTTGCTCCATTTTTGTTCATTTAAAAAAATTATGTGTGAGGGCCATATGACATCACCGGAAACCAGCAGTCCTACCACCGCAGACCTGGACATACTATCACACCTGAAGTATAAGAGAAAGATTTTAATCTGAGGTTATGAAAATGTTAGAGGATAGGAGGAAAATAAAGCTCTCAAAGCAGCACAGGATAATACAATCAAACAGGTGTAAGAATTGAACAAATCCCTTAAAGAAATTAAAGATGTATGGGAAACTACAATTAAACAGGAGAAGAAAATGAATAAAACTGTTCAAGAACCCCAAATGGAACTAGAAGCCATAAAGAAAACACAACCAGAGGCAATCCTGGAGATGGAAAACCTAGGGAAGAGGGCAGGAACTACAAACACAAGCATCACCAAGAGAATACAAGAGATGGAAGAGATAATCTCAGGGGTAGAAGTTGAAAAAATCGATACATCAGTCAAAGAAAATGTCAAATTTAAAAAGCTTCTTACTCAGAACATCCAAGAAATCTGGGACACTATGAAAAGACCAAATCTATGAATAATAGGAATAGAAGGAGAAGACTCTCAGCTCCAATGCCCAGATAATATATTTTTTAAATTTTTTATTAATTACACTTCATTCACTTTGTATCCCCCCTGTAGTTCCCTCCCCCCCTCCCAATCCCCTTTTTCCTTCCCTTTCTCCATGCTTGCCCCTCCCCAAGTCCACTAATAGGGGAGGTCTTCTTTCCTCTTCTTTCCCTTCCTTCTGATCCTAGTCCATCAGGTCTCATCAGGAGTGGCTGCATTGTCTTCCTCTGTGACCTGGTTAGGCTGCTCCCCCCTCAGGGTGAGGTGATTAAAGAGCAGGCCAATCAGTTCATGTCAGAGGCAGTCACTGTTCCCATTATATGGAACCCACTTGGGATATTGAACTGCCATGGGCTACATCTGTGCAGGGGTTCTAAGTTTACATTCCCACCAGCAGCGGAGGAGGGTTCCCCTTTCTCTACAACCTTTCCAGCATGTGTTGTCACTTGAATTTTTGATCTTGACCATTCTGATGAGTGTAAGGTGCAATCTCAGGGTTGTTTTGATTTGCATTTCCATGATGACTAATGACCTTGAGCATTTCTTTAAGTGTTTCTCTGCCATTCGATATTCCTCTATCAAGAATTCTCTGTTTAGCTCTGTTCCCCCTTTTTCAGTTGGACTACTTGTTTTTTTGCTATTTAACTTCTTGAATTCTTTGTATATAGTGGATATTAGCCCTCTGTCAGATGAAGGGTTGGTGAAGAGCCTTTCCCAGTCTGTAGGCTGTGTTTTGTTCTGACAACAGTGTCCTTTGCTTTACAGAAGCTTTTCAGTTTCATTTATTGATTATTGCTCTTAGAGCCTGTGCTGTTGGTGTTCTGTTCAGGAAGTTGTCTCCTGTGCCGATGAGTTCAAGGCTCTTCCCCACTTTTTCTTCTAACGGGTTTAGTGTGTCTGGTTTTATGTTGAGGTCTTTGATCCACTTGGACTTTAGGTTTGTGCAGGGTCATAAGTATGGATCAATTTTCATTTTTCTACATGTAGACATCCAGTTAGACCAGCACCATTTGTTGAAGATGCTATCTCTTTTCCATTGGCATCTTTGTCAAAGATCAGGTGTCCATAAGTGTATGGGTTTATTTCAGGGTCTTCTATTCCATTCCATTGATCCACCATTCTGTTTCTATGCCAGTATCATGCAGTTTTTAGTATTGTTGCTTTATAGTATAGCTTGAGATCAGGGATGGAGATAACTCCAGAAGATCTTTTATTGTAGAGGATTGTTTTTTAGCAAGTCTGGGTTTCTTGTTATTCCATATGAAGTTGAGAATTTTTCTTTCAAGGTCTGTTGAATCTGTAGATTGCTTTTGGTAAGATGGCCATTTTTACTATGTTAATCCTGCCAAGCCATGAACATGGGAGATCTTTCCATCTTCTGATATCTTCTTCTAATTCTTTCTTCAGAGACTGGAAATTTTTTTCATTCAAGTCTTTGACTTTCTTGGTTAGGGCCACACCAAGGTACTTTATGTCCTTTGTGGCTATTGTGAAGGGTGTTGTTTCCCTAATTGCTTTCTCAGCCCTTTTTTCTTTTGTATACAGGAGGGCTACTGATTTTTTTGACTTAATTTTGTATCCAGCCACTTTGCTGAAGGTGTTTATCAGCTGTAGGAGCTCTCTGCTAGAATTTTTGGGGTCACTTAGGTATACATGAATCAAATGGACCTAACAGACATCTACTAAACCTTTCACCCAAACACGAAAGAATTTACCTTCTTAGCACCTCATGGAACCTTCTCCAAAATAGACCATATAGTTGGTTACAAAACAAGTCTCAACAGATACAAAAAGATTGAAATAATCCTATGTATCCTATCTGACCACCATGGACTAAAGCTGGATCTCAATGACAACAGAAATAACAAAAAGCTTACACATACATGGAAACTGAACAACTTGCCACTCAATGACAGCTGGGTCAAGGAAGAAATAAAGAAAGAAATTAAAGTCTTTTTAGAATTCAATGAAAATGAAGGCACAACATACCCACACTTATAGAACACAATGAAGGCAGTGCTAAGAGGAAAATTCATAGCATTAAGTGCCTTCAAGAAGAAATTTGAAACATCTCATGCAAGCAACTTAATGGTTCACCTAAAAACCCTAGAAAAAAAAGAAGCAGACACACCAAAGAGGAGTAGATGGCTGGAAATAATCAAACTCAGGGCTGAAATCAATAAATTAGAAACAAGTAAAGCAATTCAAAGAATCAATGAAACCAAGAGCTGGTTCTTTGAGAAAGTCAACAAGATAGACAAACCCTTAGCCACACTAACTAAAAGGCAAAGAGACAAATCAACAAAATCAGAAATGAAAAGGGGGACATAAAAACAGACACTGAGGAAATCCAAACAATCATTAGGTCTTACTTCAAAAGCCTATATGCTACAAATTTGCAAATCTAAATGAAATGGACAATTTTCTTGATCGATTCCACTTACAAAAGCTGAATCAAGACCAGGTAAATCAATTAAATAGTCCTGTATCCCCTAAGGAAATAGAAGCGGTTCTTAAAAGTCTCCCATGCAAAAAAAGCCAGGGCCAGATGGTTTAAGCGCAGAATTCTACCAGACCTTCAAAGAAGATCTGACACCAATACTTTTCAAACTATTCCATGAAATAGAAACAGAAAGAATAATACCAAACTCATTCTATGAGGCCATGGTCACCTTGGTAGCTAAACCTCACAAAGACCCAACAAAAGAAAAGAATTTCAGGCCAATCTCCCTTATGAACATTGATTCAAAATACTCAACAAAATACTTGTAAACCGAATGCAAACACATCAAAGGTATCATCCACTATGACCAAGTAGGCTTCATACCAGGCATGCAGGGTATGAATATATGGAGATCTATTAATGTGATCCATCATACAAAAAACTGAAAGAAAAAACCACATGATAATCTCCTTAGATGCTGAAAAAGCATTTGACAAAATTCAACATCCATTCATGTTTAAAGTCTTGGAGAGATCAGAGATACAAGACACATACCTAAACATAGTAAAGGCAATATAGAGCAAGCCTATAGCCGACCCCAAACTAAACAGAGAGAAACTTAAATCAACCCCACTGAAACTGGGGACAAGGCAAGGCTGCCCACTCTCTCCTTAACATAGTTCTGGAAGTCCTAGCCAGAGCAATGAGACAATGAAAGGAGATCAAGGGGATACAAATTGGAAATAAGTCAAAATATCACTATTTGCAGATGATATGATAGTATACCTGAGTGACCCCAGAAAATATTTTTAATAGAACCGTAGAAGAAAACTTTCCCAACCTAAAGAAAGAGAGGCCTATAAACATACAAGAAGTTTACAGAACACTAAATAGATTGGACCAGAAAAGAAAGTCAACCTACCACATAATAACCAAAATGCTAAATGTACAGAAAAAAGAGACAGTATTAAAAGCTGCAAGGGGAAAAGGCCAAGTTATATATAAAGGCAAGCCTATCAAAATTACACTTGACTTCTTATCAGAAACTCTATAAGCCAGAAGGGCTTGGACAGGTATCTAACAGATAGTAAGAGACCACGGATGTCTACCATACCCAGCAAAACTTCTAACCACCATAGAGGGAGCAAATAAGATATTCCATTACAAAAACAAATTTAAACACTATCTATCCAAAAAGTCCAGCCCTACAGAAGATACTAGAAGGAAAACTCCAACCCAAGGAGGTCAACCATACAGTTGAAAAAAGACAGCATCTTCAACAAATGGTGCTGGTCTAACTTGATGTCTCTATAGAAAAATGCAAATAGACCCATATTTGTCTCCCTGCAGAAAACTCAAATCCAAATGGACCAAAGACCTCAATATAACACCATATACACTAAATCTTTTAAAAGAGAAAGTGGGGAAGATCCTCAAACTCATTAGTATGGGAGACAACTTTCTGAACAGAACAACAACAGCCCAGGTTCTAAGATCAACAGTTAAAAAATGGAACCTCTTGAAACTTAAAAACCTTCTGTAAGGCAAAGGACACTATCAATAGAACAAAAGGACAGTCTACATATTAGGAAAAGATCTTCACCAATCCTACATCTGACAAAGAGATAATATCCAGAATATATAATGATCTCAAGAAATCAAACACCAATAAACAAAACAAGCCAATTAAAAAATGGGCCACAGAACTAACCAGAGGAATCTCAAATGGCCAAGAAGCACTTAAAGCTCAGCTTCTTTAGTCATCAGGGAAATGCATATCAAAACAATTCTGAGATTCCACCTCACCACAGGTCAGAATGGCTAACATCAAAATCTCAAGTGACAGCACATGTTGGCAAGGATGTGGAGAAAGGGAAACACTCATCCATTGCTATTGGGAGTGTAAACTTGTACAACTTTGGAAATCAATGTGGTGCTATCTCAGAATATTGGAAATAGCACTACCTCAAGACTGAGCCATACCTCTCCTGCGTACATATCCAAAAGACACTCCACTATACACAAGGACACTTGCTCAACTATATTCATAGCAGCTTTATTTACAATAGCCAGAATCTGGAAACAATCTTGATCTCCCTCAAGGGAAGAATGGATAAAGAAACTGTGGCACATTTACACAACGGAATACTACTCAGTTATTAAAAACAAACACATCATGAAATTTTCAGGCAAATGGATGGAACCAGAAAAGATCATGCTGAGTGAGGTATTCCAGACCCATAAAGACACACATGGTATGTACTCACTTATAAGTGGATTTTAGCTGTGTAATACAGGATAAGCATACTACAAGGCACAGACCCAAAGGGAATAAATAACCAGGAGGATCCAAAGAGGACACATAATTTTACTCAGAAGGGGAGATAGAATAGACAGAGGTGTGGCTGAAGAGAACGAACAAGGTAGGAGGGGGTGTGCAGAGAGTTAGGAGGGTGGAGATCAGACCCAGGGAGAGTGAGAGGAATGTAGAGAAAAGAGAAACTGAGCGTGGAGCTGTCTCTGTGATGAGCAGACCCATGACAGGGCAGGCTCCTTAGCAGAGTATCATTCATAGTGTCAGGGGTTGGCATGCTCCGATAGGATAGGTCTTTGGTTGGGCCAGGCATTGGTTGGGCATCCCTCAATCTCTAATCTATCTACTCTATCTTTATCCCTGCACATCTTGCAGGAAGGGTAAATTCTGGGTTGAAGTTTTGGTGAGTGGGTTGGTATTCCACTCCCTCTACCCCTGACACTATGAATGATACTCTGCTAAGCTTGCAGATGGGAACCTGACAGAGTTGTCCTCTGAGAGGCTCTACCCAGCAGTACCTCAAAACAGATGCTGAGACTCACAGCCAAACATTGGGCAATGTGTAGGGGAGTATTGTGGAAAAGTGGGAGGAAAGAGAAAAGGAACTGCAGGTGACAGGAGCTCCACAAGAAGACCAACAGAGCCAGCCAACCAGGGCCTTGAGGGGCTTGCTGAGATGAAGCAGCAACCAAGGACCACGCATGAACTAGACCTAGACCCCCTACAAAGATGGGCAGCTTAGGCTTCACATGGGTCCTCTAGTATGGACAGTGGGAACTGAATTGGACACGGTCTCACTTGGCAGCTTTTTGACCACTTTCTCCTGGTGGTACTTCCTTTCCAGGCCACAGGGGAAGAGGGCACGCTCGTTCCTAATGCAACTTGCTGAGCTGGGGTGGGTAGGAAAGGGAGCTCCCCTTTTCCTCAAAACAGGGACTGGAGGTGGAGGGCAGGGGAGAGGGTGGGGCTGGGAGGGGAGGAGGGGCAGGGCTGCAACAAGGATGTAAAGTGAATAAAAAAATCATGTGTGTGGGTATTTTGTTTGAATATATGTGTGTGTAGTACGTGTGTGCAGTACCGACAGAGGCCAGAAGAGGGTGTCACATCACCTGGGACTGGAGTTACAGATGGCTGTGACCCGTCAGGTAGCTGCTGAGGATTTAAGCAGGGTCCTCTGCAAGAGCAGTCAGCCATTTTAAATACTGAGCCATCTCTCCAGACACATTCCCTCCACCTGTGTGTGTGTGTGTGTGTGTGTGTGTGTGTGTGTGTGTGTGTGTGAGTGTGTACCTATATGCACGCAGAGGCCAAAGGTCAGACTTAGTGTCATTCCTTAGGAACTTCCCTCCTTATGTTTTGAGACAGAATCTTTCACTGGAACATGCGGTTCATAATTTAGCTAGGTTGTCTGGCCAGGAAGCCTCAGAGATCCAGCTGCCTCTGCCACCCCAACATTAATATTATGCCTGTTTTTTTTTTTTTTTTACATGGGTTCTGGGGGATCAAGCTCAGGTTCAAGGCAAGGACTTTCCTGACTGGGACATTTTCCTAGTTCTTGTGCTCCTCTTTTCTATGAGTGGCAATGCCATGGATTTGTTCACATGGTACCACCACAACTATGAGTGTGTCGCTCACACAATGACATTATGGCGGCTACTATGTCAGTGGATGACAGGATTCTGTCAGCTCCAGTGTGGTCTGACAGGCCCACCGATACGCGTGCAATCTGTTGCGGAGTCATTGGGTGCTGCATGGCCAGATCTGGCTTGCTTCTAACCTTGTAAAATCATTCTTACAATGTAGCTCACTCCCTCTGAAATTGGCTGTCTTTAGCATCAAAGCCTGAGATTGTTTAAACGATTGGTAATAGGGGCCGGGGAGATGGCTCAGTCAGTAAAATGCTTGGTGTGGGAGAATGAGGGGCTTCATTTGATCTCAAGAACCCATGTAGAAATTTAATAGGGAATGTGTGTCATAAAACCTGACTTTTATTTTTTTCTGTGGGTTCCTTATTGGGGTTCAGTGAGAACCCCTATTTCCAAAAAAAATGTGGATGGCATCTGGAGAAATGACATTTGAGGTTGACCTCTGCCTTCCACATGCATGCACACAAGCACACATGTTCTCTCACATGTTCTCATGTACACACAAGTACATACACACAAAAACACACTTGTGTACATGCACACAGTTGTACACACAGGAACACACACAATTACTAATTAATCCCTTATATTACTGCCCTAGAAACTCTAAGGAATGTTCACCTCTGTGTGTCAAGGACCCCAAAACTCTGGTGTAACTATATTCTCAGACCATTATGGTTCAGTGCTTGGGGACCACTGACTGGATTTTCTGTCTTCTCCCAGAATGCCATTTCCTGTTTTCATTGCTGGCTGCTCAGTGAAGACACCCTTTCCCATTAATGAGCCACCCTAGCTCTCTGGCTGCCAACCCTGGCTTCAATCCTCTTGATAACACTGTGCCCAGTCTTTGAGGCTGTGCCCTTCATCTTGTTGGCTAAGGCTGCTGCTAACAGCGTTCTTCAGTACCCTACAACTCAGTTTTATTACAAAGTTCTGCTCCCTTTTGGAGAAATAGATTTGATGCTGGGGGTTTTAATCACTGGCTCCTGCCTGGCCAAATGGTTCATCTAGTGTTTTTATGGGGCTCTGGCGACTCCACCATACTGTAAAATAGTAAGCTAAGCAGGAAGTCTCATTGATCTGGTCCTTTTAGCCTGCCTAGCATGTTTCAGGCACTGATATTTTATATCAAGAAGTAAATAGAGTGAACCCACTTTTCAGGTCAAGAAACTGAGGTAAAAAAAAAAGAATAGGAAATGATCCAGAGTCATAACAAATAAGACATTGAATGACAGTTCTGCAAGGCTATAGAGTCCTAGCGTAGGACTAGGAGAAAGCTTGTAACTGGGACATTTAGATCCTGAGCCTTGGGAGACTGGGGGACGTCAGAATGAGGGTGCCGGGCTCTAAGAGCCTATTAGGGTAGGTCAGACTTCTGGGCTGACTGACAGCCATCGCATGCCAAGTGCAGAAGAAAGAAACAGGCAGGAAGGCAAGGGTTAGGAAGCTAGCAGCTCAAAGCATTACACTCAAAGGCTCTGGGCAAGATGCAGGGGCGGTGTGTGTGTGTGGGGGGGGGGGGGAGTTGGAATCCGATAGAGGAGAGACTGAGAGGCGGGCCAGGATCAGGATTTTGTGCATCCATGGCGGGGATATACAAAAGGACCTCTGAGACTGGATGGCGTGTCAGGTGCAGCACAGGGCACGCGGGCAGCAGGTCTGCAGGCTGGCACAGCTCACTATTTGTTGCCAGGTTGGCCATTTACTTCAATCATTCAAGAAACGTCATGGAGTTCCTTTGCAGTGCTGTAGTCACCAGGAGGCTGGGGGGAAAAAGTAGAAAAGGCTCTGCTATTTCTGAGCACACATAACACTATATTAATAATCATTATAATCATAGCAACCAACAGCCATTGAGTGCTTAAGCGCAAGCCAGTGTTTTAATTACTTTATGTATATTAATACGTTCAATCTTAACAACTACCCCGTGAAGGCAAGTGCTATTACTATTTCTATTTTACAATCAAAGAAGCTCTCGGAGAGAGAAGTCATATTCACGCCCCCCGTGCCCGGGGTGTTGCGGCTGCCATAGCCTCTGCAGGGAACAGGCTGATGACTCTTGGCTTCTGATCCTTGGGCTCTGTCACCTCTCATGTGACCACTCAGCTTCTTCCAGAAGGCTTTGATAGTTTCCGGTTTCATCGACCGGTGTTTTGTGCTTTTAATTGTCCTCACAGGCATTTCTTAAACAGTCTGCTTTGAAAACGCGGAACTCTTAATTGGTCTCGCTGGTGAAGAGGCAGCGCCTGCATTGTGCTCAGCAGTCATCTGTATGCAGATCACCCAAATAATCACACTGTCGTTTCCGAGTGGATGTGCAGAATCCAGAGCCCAGGGGAAACCCTCTGCTGGCTGCCTGGCTGATCCCCTCTCCCTAGACATTTATTTGGCATTTGTTGAATAGGACATGTTTTTATATTTGTGTTCCAAGTTGCCCAACACTGTGTGGGGTACCAAAAATGTAAGCAGAGGGATTTGGCCTCAAAGTATCCACAGTCTGGCTGTGGTGGCAGTCAGTATAGGTATAGAGATAGGCCAGTCAGGGACCAGTGAGGGCTAACATAGCAGCTGAGGTCACCCAGTGTTTTCCAGGTTTCGGGGGAGGAAATAGCAGCATGCTTTCCTTGAAGGAAGGAGATAAGCTGGGCTTGGGAAAATCTAGCTAGGTGGAGGTGGAAAGGAAGGTAATTCCAGGCAAGTTCGGCAAAAGAGATATGGGCAGAATAGTGTCGCTACTTATGTCATTCAGCTTTTCCTTTTTATGACAAGATGTCTAAGACAACTGTAATATGGGAAGAGTTTGCCTGATTCACGATTTCAGAGGTGCAAGCTGCTTGCATTATGGAAGCTGGGGGAATTAGACAGGGAAGAGGGAGAGAAGGATGAAAGAGAAAGAGAGGGAAAAAGAGGGGGAGGGGGAGAGTAAGAACAGTGAAGGGGAGAAGGAAGGGAGGACAGTGAAGGGAGAATTGAGAGGAGGGGTGGAGGGGAGTAGATGGAGAGAGAAGAGAGAGAGAGAAGGGGAAGAGCGGAGAGAGGGAGGAGGGAGGAGAGGGGGAGAACAGGGGGAAAGAAGAGGCAATTGGTAGCTGCTCAAAATGCTTGTTAATGTTGAGAATTTGTTGTATGAAAGACTTGTTTTTGTTAATGTTTCGAACACAAGATAACGGACTTTTTTTTTTTTACTTTTTTTATCCATGTGTATTATTGTACTTTGCTCTTATTTGATTCCACTCCCTTCCCTAACCTTCTCTGCCTGCAACAGTCTACCTGTTGATTATATGTCAAAAAGATATTCTGCATGTGAGAGAAAACATGGCTCCCAACCTTCACTCTTTGCTGCCATCTCTGGGAACATCTCAGAGGCCCACACACAGACCCCACATCTAACAAGGTAGATTTACTTGGGCCTGGGGGGGGGCCCAGACAACAGTATATTTTTTGCAACTTTCTATAGGACTCTCACTTGCAGTTGAGTTTGGAAAGTACGACTTTGGAGTGGGTCAAAAATTATTTTAAACCCTGGCATTGAACTTACCAGCTATAGCTTGGCATATCTGCTCAGCCTGTCAGAGCCTGATGTCCTTGCCTATAAAAAGAGCTAATCACATACCCTTCCACAAATTATGTGAAATAGAATGAAATAGCCATCTTGCAAGCACTCTTCAGACACCACTGCATTTCTTGAAAATGGATGGACCTCTGTTTTGTTTATATGTAGTAGCTTCACTAAGGAAAGCCAGAGCTGTGCAGAAATGGATGTGAGGGCTTCTTGGAGTCCTTCTCATGAAACTTCTGTCTTTGCGTGGTGCACAGCCTTCATTGTGCTTTTCACCGGGGTTGACATCATGGCACACATGCCACAACTTCAATGTTTATGAGGAAAAAAGGAGGCCCACTCCCCCAGATCTGTGAAGGGTTCCCGATCCCAAATGTCCCACACAGCTATGGTTGATTGAGAATGGTCAGTCTCCTGATTACAAACTGGTCCCTCGCAGATCACCTCTTTGTGCTCCAGGGCTCTGTGTCCAGGGAGCAGCCCTAGGGCATGAGCTGACTTTTCACCTGGGAGGTCCTGTTGCTATTTGTATCTGAAGGTCGGAGGGTGCCACCTCCCAAATGAGACAGAATCTCTATAAGTGTTACCTCCATGTTTCCTGATTAATGTGGAGTGAAGATACACACCCCACCAAGGCAGTGCATTCAAGCTGTAGCATCTGTCAACAATATCTGGAAGATTGAAAACACAAATTTCTTGATTTCACTCTTCCTCTTCCTCCTCCTCTTTCTCTTCTGCTGCTACTGTTGCTGCTACTGCTGCTGGCCTGAGATTCCCACTTGCAGAACTACAGCCACATAGCATCATTAGCCTCATGTATTAGGTTTCAAAGGAAGAGCTGTACAAACACCACTAAGAACACAGCCTGAGCTTTATGACCTTAAAATGTGTAGCTGGGCACATGGTGTATCCAGGCAATGTCAGCACCAGGAGGCAGGTGCAGGAGGATTGCTGGGAACTCAAGGCCACTCTGGGCTATACAGTGAAGTCCAGGTCAGTCAGGGTTACAGTGTTTCAAAGCATAAATGAATTAGTGATTACCATGATAGCTTGTAGGCTTCTTCATAAACATTTATGCTACCTTATCAGAAAAGTTTGGTCCAAATGTCATTGTATAGCAAGGGGTAACAAGTGATATTTAATACCATTGATAGGATTTTGCATGTGTTTTCTGTGTCTGCCAGATTTCAACTGTCATGACAAAATACCCAAGGAAACCACTGTAAAAGAGGAAGGGTTTACGTTGTCTCAGAGTTTCAGAGATTTTAGTCCACGGTCCCTTGGCTCTGCTTCTACACTGAGACCGTACTGAAGCAAGCATCACGAGAGGGAGGGTAGTATATAGTGAAGCAGAGTTGCTTGCTTCATGGTGGCCAGGGAGTCAAGTGAGGGGTCAGGAAGAGGCTGGGGACAGGTATATCCCCCAGGGTCTTTAAGGAGCCCCCACGTTCTTCTTCCTAAGCGTTTACTACTCCCTAATAACCCATCAGTTATGACCTCATTAGTGGAGTGATCCATCAGAGCTGTCATGATCCAATCACTTCTCAAAAGTCCTACCTCTGAGCATTGCTGCACTGGGGACAAAGTCTTCAATACATGAGCCTTAGAGGGGCATTTCAGATCCAAACTATGGCACCGTCTTCTCTGTGTCTCCTGACAATGCTATGAAGTTGATATGATCAGCCTTAATATGTAAGGGAAGACACTGAGACACAGAGCAATTAAGGAGTTTCCATGAGAATGCATGCATACAGGAGCTCTTTGGACTGACCTTACACTCTTGTATTCTGGCCATGCAGAGCCTCTTGGCATTAAACAGGCACGTCTAGAGGAAGAGACTGACAGGCTGGCTGCAGCATAGAGTAGGGCCCTTTCCATCCTGTTCATCTGGAAGCTTCTCATCTGCCTTCCAAGATGTACAAACTTGACTCCTTCCATCTAGCTGCCCCGCTGTCCTTTCTGTCTTGCTGATGGGCAGGACCGACACAGAGAAATTTCAAAGTCCCCTCCTTGAGATAGGCCATGCTGTCCATCACTCATCGAGACTGATAGACACAGAGGCCTCATTCACTTGATGGCAACAACACTTCCCAGGGGAGGCACGCTGTGCAGGGCCAGAAGCAGCCAATTGCTTAGACATTTCCCCCCTTTTTTGTAAATTTACAAGCTGGTTCAGGGCAGGATGTGGGTCTGGTCTCTTATTTCTGAGACAGGGGCTGAGCAAAAGTGAATGTGCTCATTCATAGGTGGTAGTTCTAGGCGGGGGAAATAACTAAGTCAGTCAATAAAACGCTAGCTGCAGGGCACAAGGTCCCAGGACCCATGCAATAGAACCCCAGCAGAGGTTACATGAGGGTAAGACGATCCTCTGGGCTGACTGGCTAGTCGGACTAGCTGACCTGGTAAGCTTCAGGTTTAGTGAGAAAAGCTGCCTGGAATGATATGGTGGAGAACGATAAAGGAGGATTCCAGCTATCAGCTTCTGGTCTCCACAGGCATGCCCTCTGATGCCCACCAATGCCTGTCCCTCTTCCACAAAGCAGAAGTTTTAACCAAAATGTTTATGTCAGCTGAGGGTTCTGAGGTTGGATGGTTTGGATCAATGCCTATGAGGAAGTCACTTCTGTGAGATCAACTCAGAAACATTCAAACGAGGGGCATGGAGCAGGCTGCTCGGCTTCTAGTCTGGTCTTGGATGCTGCATACCTGTGTGGACTCTGGTGAGGCATTAAAAGCTCTGTTATCTCATTGATTCCCTGAGGGGAGTAAACCCCTGGGCTGGGTAGGTATCCTATGCTCTTCCTTGATGGGTGCGTTTCTCATCTGATTAACAATTATGGTTGGATCTGCAGCGTCTCCCAAAGGCTTCTGAGCTGAAGGCTTGGTGCCCGGTGCAGCAGTTTTTAGATACAGGGCTTCTGGGAGATGATTGGAATGTGAGTACTCTGACCTTTTCCATAGCTGAGTCAATTCAGAGGTTCATAATGTGATGGGCTGTTGAGACACCGTAGAAACATTGGAGGTGTGTGTGTGTGTGTGTGTGTGTGTGTGTGTGCGTAGGCATGCAAGCAGCATAGTACACATGAGGCCCCTGGAGAACAACATTTCATAGTAAGCTGTTGCCGTTCACCTTTTTGAGGTAGGTCTTCCTTGTTATTTCTTTGCTTTGCCTCATACTCCAGGTTAGTTGGCCCACAGGCTGCCAGGTGATTCTTCAGTGTTCACCACCTCAGTGCAGAAGTGCTGGAATTATAGGTGTGCAATCTTACTGCACCCATCTTTTTGCATAGTCAGGGAATGAACTGTCATGCTTGCTTGGCAAATGCTTTTACCCACGAGACCATCTACCAATTCTTCAGTCATTACTTGAAGTCTGCAGCACATCCATCCATCAGAGACACATTTGCATAACTTTTGACACAGACAGTTCACAATACACATTTACATCATGCAACTCTCCCTGCACAAAAACCCTCCCACATAACTGAAAACGTGTTTGCACTTATGTAACACACAACACAGTGTGCAACCTACGTACAACTCGTAATACCATATGCAACCCATACTCCATATACAACATACCATAACCTTGAACTCACCCATATAACCTGAGATAAGCACCATGTCTCACATGTGTGGAGTCTTCAGTACATATAACCCATCTTCCCTATGACTCACACGTTCCTATACAGCTCACAACACACAAACAGTCCAGAGTTCTTCCCTCAGAAATCCAAGCTGTCTTGAGCACAGAATCCATAGTTTGTACTCGGAACTCACACACAATCCCCCCCACATACCCACAACACATCACACAGATGTACACACACACACCCCATCTCTCTCTCTAACACACACACACTCACAACTTTGAAACTTTATGAAATATAAAAAGCTTCTTAATTGCCAACCTGAAGTGGCTGAATAATCTCTTCCTTCCTTTTTCTGAATCAACAATAACCAACAAAAATGAAAGTAATATACTTGTTTTAGTTTTATGTGTGTAAGATTATACTTGCCTACATTTATGGAGGTCTACTGTGTGCATCGAGACCAGAGAGAGGTGATGAGTCTCCTGGAATTACAGTTACAGTTGGGTGTGACTGTCATTTGGTGCCGGGAACCTAACCTGGACCCTCTGCACGGGCATCACGTGGTGCTCTTAACTACTGAGCCATCTCTCAAACCCTGGAATAATGCCCTCTTATTTTTTAAGTTTTCTTTTTGTAAGGCATGGCAAACAGAGAGAAAGGGCACTGAGGAGCCAAGCTGAGCTCTCACTGCCTTTATGCTTTTAGCAGAGTGTTCGAGGAGGTCTCATTTCTCATTTGCGACTATGGAATTTCCAGAGTGGTCCATTCTTCCCCCACAGGCTGACATAGACTTTGACAACCTTGAAATGGTCCTCATGGCTTGTCATCTGCTCCATCTCCGTTTCATCACCAACAGTCTCCTAGCAGAGGTCCTGAAAAAGTTTCATACCTATTGCTTTTAGTAAATTAGAGCTTCTGGCCCTTGGTCTTCAGATAAGAAATGAATCTTCAAGCAATTAGAGCGACAGGGTGTAACAGGCTTTGGACGCCAGTTGCCAAATCTCTGTAGGACCTCACTTCCCAGAACAGCATGGAAAACGTTCGCTAAACTGTACTGTGAGGAGAAGCAGCATGGCCGGGCCTGAAGTGTGTCTTCCAGGCTCTCGTTTGTGCTTGCAAAGACAGAAGTCCACTTTGATGTGTTCCAGGCGGCCACTGCAGCCTCACAGGGCAGTAGGGGAGGATGCTGGTTCTCTCTCTCTTTTGTCTGCCAGAGCCTGTTGATTTCCTCTTGGATACAGGAGCGCTGAGGTGGGTAACCGCTGGGACCTGTTGCCGAGCTAATGAATCCTGCTCACAGGTTTGTGGTGTCTGCTTAAGCTGCTGCTGAGAAGTGTGTGCAAAGTGGTCCCCAGTCACTTAGCAGGGACAGGAGGAGAGCATCCATCCATCGGAGTGCAAGGGCCTGGTCTTGCTCAGACAATGAAGAAAATGGTAGGGCAGGAGTTTGAGAGAGGGTGGGAAGGAACTGTGTAGGAATCAGTCTGTGTTCATTTTGAGACCCACCCGGATTCATCTTAAAGGGAGAGTTAAGTCAGGCATTAAAACTCAGGAGGATAAAGAATATCCACAGAACAGAAGAAAGCAAACTTACACACTGGGAACTCAGGCTGGAACTGGGCCCATTAATATTTTGTTGTTGGCTCTGTGTCTACCCACCTACTTACCTATTGACCTATCACCTATTTGTCTGTTCTATCTATCCACTTATCATCCATCCATCTATCCATCAGCCATTTGTCCTTCCTCTTGGTTCTATGTATTTAAAAATCATTGACTAATACATTACCATATAATATTAATTATGCAATTACTGGAGTACATTAATTATGGTCCCTGAGAGTCTTTTTATCTTTGTTTTCTATCAAATGTTTCCACTTTTAAAAACGATATATTTGTAGTTAGGGGAGGGGGTTCATTGGAAAAATTGTAGCTGAGTTTTGGGTGTGTGGTGCTGTACCATGGTTGCCTTGTGCCTGAGTAGATTTTTGAAGGGATTCTTCGAAGAAGTGCTGGGCACTGTGACTGACTTAAAAGATGCAGGATATTTTATTGTTGCTTGTTTTGCCATGTTTGGTTGCTCTCCCTGGGAGGTCTGCTCTTTCCTGAAGGGAGGAGAAGGTGGGGTGGATCTGGGCATGAGGGCAGTGGGGGAGGAGGTAAACTGGGGGAAGGAGAAACTGCCCTTGGGATGTAATATATGAAAGAAGAATAAGAGAAGATTGAAAAATAAAAGTAAGAAAAGGTGACCAAAAGGGACAGGGTATGCAGGATATGTTAATGGAGCCTGTGTTGTGATGTTGGCTCTTCTGCTCTGCTCCACTGGAATGGTATGAGCTCTGGAGAAGAAATGCTCTTTATGTAAGCTGAAGTAGGTATGCGAGATTTGGACTGATTTAGCCAGTCAGGTAAAGGGAGAGACCCAATGCTGGCTGAGCTTGTTTTGTCAGTCTGCCCACGTGTCTTCTATCAGTTGTCTTGGACCTCTGGCATCTCTAGGAGTGGGAGCCTGTGTTCTTGCCATAGCAGTAAGGAGCCATACCAGCTGAGAAATGAGAGAAGGAACCCGTTGGAATCACTAAATTCAGAAAGGATGGTAGTGCCTAAAGTGTGTGCTCCATACAAATGTAAAGTTGTGTAGGAGACAAACACAGCAACAGAAGGGTCCAGGAGCTCACTGACCAGCCCTACCAGCCTAACTGGTGAGCTCTAGGACAATGAGAGACCCTATCTCAAAGGAGGTGGGCAACATTCCTGTATTACTTTGCAAGAGTCTTTCTCTTTGTCATGGCATCCCTGGAGAGACAAAAGGGTGTTCAAAGGCCACACAGGCAGCAGAATCACCGCTGAGAATGCCGCAGTCTCCGGGGCCAGAGTCTGCTGCATTCCATGACCTTTGTGCTTTGGATAGTCACACAGAGCATAGTCCAAAGGCCAGAGAAACTTCCCTGTTCAGTTGGTGAGGTCTCAGCGCTTCTACAAGACTCTGATGGTCAGCTATTATCTAGACAGATGGGGCCATCGGCCATAACGTTTAGCAACCTCTCTATCAAATAAATGGCTGGAGAGGCTTCTGACACTTCCAGTATAAAAGAGAGGAGAAGCTATATTCCTCAGCGTTACAAGGTTGTTTGAACAAGGCCCATTAAAGGGATTGGTGTAAATAGTGGCTGAATCAGTGGTGATTTTCTGCCTCATACTCTTCCAGCGTTTTCCTGAGTATGGTGTGGTTTGAAGGAGTGGTTTTTTTCCCCCTCATGCTTAAATTTAACACCCACTGTGAGGTATTAGGAGACTGGAAATTAAATCTAGCAATGCTGTTTAGAGGCAAATCCTTCAGGCAGTAATTAACACTAGATAAATTCATCAGGATGCCCGTACCTGAATCCTGGTGGCCTTTTAGGATTAGGAATAGAGCATGATCCTTGTCCCCTTTCATGGTAATGGTCTGTGACCCCTTTGAAGCTACAAGAAGGCCATCAGGAGATACATATGGCCTCTCTGTTGCAGCACCAGGACTTTGGGTCTATCACCTGCTGTTGCCGAGCTCTAATTTAGAGCCTCCCCTGTCCCAGCTCTACTGCTTTAGCTCCACCTTCTCCCAGTGCCTGCTCAAGTTTCATCCTCCCCAGAGCTCTGTAACTCCAAGATCTGATACCCATAGACATATAAGCAGGCAAAACACCAATGCACATAAAATAAAAATAAATAAATAATTTTTATAAAAAGAAAGGAAAAAAGGTGAGACAGTGGATCAATGGAACCAAATAGAAGACCCAGAAATGAACCCACACGCCTATGGAAACTCGATTTTTGACAAAGAAGCCAAAACCATTCAATGGAAAAAAGACAGCATCTTCAACAAATGGTGCTGGTCCAACTGGATATCTGTATGCAGAAAAATGAAAATAGATCCATATTTATCACCTTGCACAAAGCTAAAG
>CM053758.1:21147935-21192454 GCA_028658305.1 Pachyuromys duprasi
GTGGGAGTTCTGCTCACCTGGCAATCACGGGTGCTGGCGTTTTAGGTCCCAGAGTTCAGTCTCCTGGTCGCTGCGTTATTTCTGTTGTCCTACTCCTCAGACACAGTGTCCTCTAGTGGCAGCCATCTTGGACATCGGTCTCCCTTTTCTAGGGAACCCACATGAAGACCAAATTGCCATTGGTTACGTATGTGTAAGGGCCTGCCTCGATCGAGTCCATGCATGGTCCTTGGTTGGTGCTTCAGTCTCCACAGGCACCCCTGGGCCCAGGTTAGTTGACACTGTCGGTCTTCTAGAGGAGCTCCTGTCCCCTCTGAGTCCTTCTATTCTTCCCTCCACTCTTCCAGAAGACTCCCTATGCTCCACCCAATGTTTTTCAAAGACTCTGTTGGGTGGAAGGTAGAGAGAAGAAAAGGTCAAACCTCAGTTTGGTGAAGCTGCCATATTTAATGTAGAGTAATGTGCAAGGAGTAAACTTGCAGGTGCCCTAGCCTTGAGTTTATTTTACAATTTCTTTTTTAGATTTAAAAATGATGTCTTTCTAGCAATAAAGTTATGTGATTCATATAAAGACACTGAACCCAGGTTGTCCAAAATAGTCGATATTTCATCACCTTCGTTTTGCGGTATTTTGTCTGTACACATACGAGTGTTTCTGTTTCCTGAATGACATTTCTGGGTGTTGAGATTTAGATGTGAGATGTCTCCATGGGCTCATAGGTTTGAACAACTAGTTTCCAGCTGATAGGGCTCTTCAGAAGGTCATGAAACCTTCGTGAGGTAGACCTTGCTAGAGGAAGTACATCAGTAGAGGTAGGGATGGTGGTTGTAGAGCCCGACCCACTTCCTATCTCTCTACTTCCTGGATGCAGAAGAAATGGCATCAGCCAGCATCCTGTTTCTGCCACCAAGTTCTCTTTCTGATGCCTTGACTTCTCTGCCATGATGGACTCTATCTTGCTAGAACCATAAGCTGTAAATCCTTTTCCTATAAACTGCTATCTGTTAGAGCAGCACGAAAACAGCAGTGAAACTAAGACACTTTGGGTAATGATAATCCCTTCTCCCTGAATACCTCGTGTGCATTTTCTAAGACAGTGGTCATTCCCTTAGGTCATTACTGAATAGAGCCAGGAAATCTATGCCAACACCACATTACCACCTACTTCCATAAGCTACATTCACAGCCCATTGATTGTCTGAATAACTTTATTTATTCCAAAGACATATTAACCACACTGTTTAATGGAACCCCATCATTCCCACCATGCCTTGGGACATGGACCTCTGTTGTTTTCCTTTGTAGTGCCTGCTAGAATCTAAACTAGCACAGTGTGTCAATATTCTCTTCCTTCCAACCATCCCCAAAGCATCTGAGGTCAAGAGCTGCTGTCCTCTTTGTCCACTGCTGCATCCCCAGTACCCAGGAAATGACAGTGCTGTTCAATGAATGGGCTGATAAATTTGGAAATACTTACTCCTGACTTTCTAGCACCTTCTTTTAATTGTTTAAGGAAAAAACAATAGCTTCATTCTGTCCAGAACTCTGAGCTCATATTAGTGCCTCTGTTCCTTAAATATTTTTGCTTAACTTTTTCTGTTCTTGTTCCCTTTCTAGATCTATGGTGTATATTTAAAGGTAGAAGGCTAGCCCAAGAACACTCAGGGCTTGTCAAGGCTAGCCTAAACCAAATGGTCTTCTTTAGACCTTGCACACAGATCCACAGAAGTCCCTGGAACGCAGCAGCAGCAGCATCTGTTCTCTACAATGGAGTCTGCATTTTAGAGCTCATTGAAAGATCAAAAGGAAACCACCAACCAGAAGGTCGATTTATAGATTCGACCGTTAAATCAAGACATATCCTCAAGCACAAGGGACATAAACCTGATATTAAATCAAAGACTTAATCTAAGTTAAACCACCTTGGCTAAGAAGCTAGAGCTGGAGACTTGTAAGTAACAGCAGTCAGCCCAGCTGAGTCAGCTGACAGCTGTGGTGCCGACACAACCTTGTTATGGCCATGGGGGCTTTGGGCTATCTTCAGTGATAGAGGCTGTGGTTGGCCTCTCTCTCTCTCTCTCTCTCTCTCTCTCTCTCTCTCTCTCTCTCTCTCTCTCTCTCTCTCTCTCTCTCTCTCTCTCTCTCTCTCTCTGATCTCATTCCTATGACTCATCCGGGGCTCCATGGTACTTCAGCAACTCTTGAATGCTTCTCAAACAAATCAAGGGCTCTTGCAGTTCAAGGTCCTCTGTCTTGACCCCGTGTCTTTTTCTTGCTGCTGTGACAAATGAAACTTACTGTACAAGGGTTTCTTGTAGCTCACAGTTCTAGGTGTAGCCTGTCATGGCAGGGAAGTAAATGTGGCTAGACCCTGAAGCAGCTGGTCACGTGACACCCAAAATCAGGAAGCAGAGAATTGGATGCTTCCAATGGCTCAGTTCCTGTGCTTGCTAGTTTTTTTTTTGTCAACCAGCTAGAGTCATGGAAGAGGAGGAAGCCTCAGTTGAAAAAAATGCCTCCATAAGAGTGGGCCATATGCAAGTCTGTTGGGAATTTTCTTAACTAGTGACTAATAGGTGAGGTCCTAGTGCATTATGGATGGGCTACCCTGGCTTGGTGGTCCTGAGCTTCATAAGAAAGTAGCCTGAGCAAGCCATGGAGCAGGCCAGTCACTAGCACTTCACTTTCCATGACCTCTGCATCAGTTCCTGCCTCCAAATTCCTGCCATGTTAGAATCCCTTCCCTGTCTTCCTTCAATGATGAACAGTGATGTGAAAGTGTAAGTCAAATAAACCCTTTCTTCTCCAAGTTGCTTTGGCCATGGTGTTTCATCGAAGCACTGGTAACCCTAAGTAGGACATCCCCTTTCTTCATTTTCTATAGTCGTGGATCCTTGGCTCAGAGAACAGCCCCACTCATAATTAAGATGGATTTCCCAAATTAATTAATCACAGTAATCTCCTAAAGGCATGTCCAGAGGCCCATCTTCAAGGTGATTCTAGATTCTTTCAAGATAACAATTAACACCAACCATCACACACACACACACACACACACACACTCACACACACACTCACATCTCTACCTTTCAGATTGCTGATTGTCTCAAATGTTAACTCTCTTGCACCCTATTTTGTTCTGTGATTTCCTTCAATGGTTCTAACTTCTCAGACTGGAAACGTGGTCCCCATGTCCACATCATAGGTATTGAGAGGTGTTACTCTGGGGAGATGACCAAGTCAAGAAAAATGCTCTTGGGGGTGGTTCTGTCAGCTTAACGCCCAGTGAGCTAGCATGGTAACAGCCAGCTCCTGTGGAGGACTCGTGTGATGCTGCCTTTAGTACTTTCTGCCATTGTGTGACACAGCAAAGAGGACCTCAGCAGACCATGCCCTTGGACTTCAAAGCCTCCACATCCATAATGTAAATAGACTCGTTCTCTGTAAGTTACTCAGCCAGGGCATGAACTGACAACAGGAAATGGAGCATGACAGTCCCTCTCATTGCTGCCATTTGCTACACTAGTTTTGTTCATCCCATTCATTGTACCTCTGTAACCCTTTTCTCTCATTCACTCACTCTCTTTGCCTCAAGACTATGTGTGCCTTATGAGAGCAGGAATTTCACCTCTTCCTCCATCTTTCTGTCCCCAGTCACCTAGAAATGTCTGGTATATACTAAGCACTTGATGTGTAATCACTTAGCTAATTAATCAGGTAGGCATATGCTTAGTTCAATGCTTAATTAAATGGCTAGTTAAGTAATTTAGCACCTGTCAGTGGCCCTATATGCCCACCTGGCAATTAAACCCTATCAAAACCAGAGCTGGGAAAGCTAGGGGAATATAGCTCAGTGGTAGATGCTAGGGATGTTCTTGACCATGATATAATGAGTAGCTTACCGAATAGCATAAACACGGAAATGACAAAATTATCTTACCTGAGTATGAACAGTGCCACGGTGGAAAAATACTATTATTAAGCAATGAACTTTGAAAGAGAGTCCTGTAGAGAAACAGAGAAATCAAGATGAACACAAATGAGCAAGCACATGAACATGTAAGCAGTCATTGTCTCTGTTCTTACACATACTGTGAACTGCCTAAGTTCCTGCCTTTATGGACTGACGCCTGGAATTATAAGCCAAAAAAAAAAAAAGAAGTTTCTCTCCTAAGTTGCTTTGTCTACTATATTTGTTTGTGAAAAAAATTTGCAAAGCTATATTCATATTTACATGTAACCTGTAACCCCTCCCCTGGACATCTTAAAGAAATGAAAACTGTTCACATAAAAACATGGACTTGGTTTTTTGAGGGGAGGTATTTTTCCCCTTTTTATGGGGGGGAGGGTAATCCGAAGGGTAGGGGGCAGGGCTTGGGAGGGCTGAGAAGTAAGTGTGCTCAGGGTTCATGATGTGAAATTCCTAAAGAATCAGTAAAAAATATTATGAAAATAAACTAGACATGCACAAATGTTCAGTGACTCTACTCATCATCACCCAAGCTGGAGACTGAAGGATTGCTGGGGCTTGCTGGTTGCCAGTGTTTGCCAGCCTATCTCCACGTTTAGTGAGAGACTTGTCTCAAAGGGACAAGGTCAAGAGGACACTTGATATCCTCCTCTAATCTCCGCGCAAGCACGTAGCCCGTGCACCTGCACATGCCTATACACCATGAACATATATGCCACACACACTTACACATGTATATTCACATAATAGATACATAGATAAATAAAATGTAAAATAAAATCACTTCCATATGAATGAAACTAAATGACTGGCCAAATAAGACACAGCTACAGCCACAAAGAAAATCTACTTCTTCCTCTGCCTCACCAGGCAGATTCTGGCCACTGTTGACAAGGACTCAGAGCAGATGGAATTCATTTTCCCATATTAAACCGATGCCAAGCTAGCAAGCTGACCTGAATATACTTTTCTCTCACCTTTAGTCTGATTGTGTGACAAGCAGAAGTCACAAAAGCCCTTTAATAGAAGTTTAAAAATAAAGAGGCCTCCAAGGCACAGAAGGGCAGAGAGCTCACACACTTCCATAAGGGCAAAAGGAGACAGAAAGACAAGATACTCCCACTCCTATGATGGCCTCCCACTCTGCCGGGACCTCATCTGATCTTAGACTCAGAGAAGAAACTTTCTAACATGGGCAGCTTCCTTTTTGAAAGTTTCAGGCATGAACACCCCATCATTAAAAAGAGCCCTGGAGAGATTAGGAATACAAGGGACATACCTAAATAGGATAAAGACAGTTTACAGCAAACCCCCAGCCAACATCAGTGTAAATGGAGAAAAACTCATAAATTGGCCCACAGAATCAACTGACCGGAACTCATGGGAATTCACAGAGATCAGAGAGCCTGTAGGAGTCAGAAGTACGTCCTCTGCATATATGTTATGGCTGAGTAGCTTGGTGCTCTTGTGGAAATCCTAACTCTTTTGCCTACTTGAGAGATCCTTTTCCTAATGTCCAGCCTTGATGTGATGGTATATGCCTGTTCTTATTGCAGCTTGTTACGGCATGTTTGGTTGATGCCCCTTGGAGGCCTGCTCTTCTCTGATAGGAGAAGTGGATCTAGAAAAGAGGGGAGGCATTGGGGGGAAAAGTTGGGGGAGGATATAGAGGGAAAACTGAGGTTAGGATGTACTATATAAAAGAAAAATTTTAATGGAGAAAACTCAAAGCATTCCCACAAATATCAGGAACAAGACAAGGCTATCCACTCTCTTCATCTTTATTTAATATAGTACTTGAAGTCTAACTAGAGCACTAAGACAACGGAAGGAGAACAGGAATACAAATTGGAAAGGAAGAAGTCAAAGCATCTTTATTTGCAGGTGATATGATAGTCTACATAACTGACCCTAAAATTTTCACTGAGAAACTTCCACAGCTGATAAATACGTTCATCAAAGTAGAAGGATACAAAACTCGCAAGAAATCAGTGGCCTTCCTTTATACAAATAACAGATTGAGAAAGAAATTGTGGAAATAGCTTCTTTCACGATAGCCTCAAAAATAAGACTGGGGGAAGGCCATAGGAGAAGAGGGAGGGAGGGTGGAATTGGGAAGGGACAAGGGGGGCTACAGCTGGGTCCAAAGTGAATAAACTATAATTAATTAGTTAATTTTTAAAATAAAAAAATATAAAATATTTTGGGGTATTTCTAATCAAGCAAGTGAAAAATTTTTATAATAAAAATGTTAAGATATTGAAGAAAAGCTGAATTCAGAAGATGAAATGATCTCCCATGGTCATGGATTGGTAGAATTAACATAGTAAAATGGCCGTCATACCAAAAGCAATCTATAAATTCAACACAATCCGCATCAAAATTCTAACACAATTCTTCACAGGTCTTGAAAGGACAATTTTTGGTTTCATGTAGAAACAAAAATCCCAGGATAGCTAAAAAATAATAATAATAATAAATTTTAAAAATCCTGACTAATAAAAAAGCTGATAGCGTATCACTATCTCCTATCTCAATTTACTACTACAGAGCTAAAGTTCTAAAAACAGAATGGTATTGGCACAAAAACAAGCAAATTGATTAATGGAATCAAATGAAGATGGAGACATAAATTTATATATCTATGTATACTTGATTTTTTATAAAGTTAGGAATACACACTGAAAAAATGGCATTTTCAAAAATGGTGCTGGCCAAACTGGACAGCTGCATGTAGAAGAATCCAAATAGATCTATACTTACCATCCTACACAAATCTCTGGACTCCAAATGGATCAAAGACTTGAACACAAAACCAGATACACTATTGCTGACAGGAGAAAGTGGGCAATAGCCTTGAACTCATAGGAAAAGATTTTCTGAACAAAATACCATTAGCACAGGCACTAAATCAACAATTAATAAATACGGCCTCATGAAAGCTTCTGTAAGGCAAAAACAAAAACAAAAAACACCATCATTCAGACAGAGTTGCAGCCTACAGAGTAGAAAAATATTTTTACCAATTACACATCTGATAGATGACTAATACCCAAAATAAATAAATAACAAAAAGTAGATGTCAAGAAAACAAATATCCCAATTATAAATGGGGCACAGATCTAAACAGAGAATTCTCAAAGGGGGAAACTCAAATGGCTAAGAAATACTTAAAGAAGTATTCAACATCCTTAGTCATCAGGAAATCAAAACTACTTTTGAGATTTTTGTCTTATGTCAGTCAGAATGGCTAAAATCAATAAAACAAGTGACAGCTCATGCTAGCAAGGATGTGGGGTAAGAACCATCATCCATTGTTGGTAAGAGTGCAAACTTGAAAAAATCACTATAGAAATTAGCATGACAGTTCCTTAGGAAGACGGAATTTAATGTAGATTGATTTCCATCTTCCCGAGGAACTGTCCAGCTCTACCATTCTTGGACATATACACAAAAGACCCTCAATCCCACTATAGAGACACTTGCTCAACCATGTTCATTGCTGCTCTATTCACAATAGCCACGAACTGGAAACAACCAAGATGACCCTCAACAGATGAATAGATAAAGAAGAAGTGGTACATACACACAATGGAATATTACTCGGTCATTTACTCCTCAGGCTTAGGCCACCACCAGACCCACCTTGCCCCATCACAAATGCTAGGAGAGCACAGGGCTGAGGCGCTGCCCTCAGGCTGCAAACATGATGCTTCTGTCAAGGGCAGCCAGATGAGCACTAAGAGTAAGGTGGTGTACAGCAGACTAGAGCTCACACAGGTCCTGCTCCTGGACACCCTGACTCTGAGAGACAAGATATCCAAGACAAAGAGTGGTTCATTTTCTGGGTTAAGTCTCCTTGAAAGGCTTCTGTGACATGTGCTGCCAGAGGAAACCATGTTGATTCCCAAATAATTAATAAAAGCATTATATTGAAAAACATAAACAAAATCATAAAATTCACAGGTAAATGGATGGAATTACAAAAAAAAAAAAAAATCATCCTGAGTGAGGTAACCCAGACCCAGAAAGACAAACACAATATGTATTTGCTTCTTTGCGGATATTAGCTATTAAGGCAATGATAAGCAAGCTACAATCCATAGAACCACAGAGGCTATAGAGAGAGCAAGGGACTAAGGAGAAACGATCTCCCTAAGTAAGAGAAAGACAATAGGTACTTATAGATGGTGGTGGAGGTGGGGGAGTTGAGGCTGGAATGTGAGGATTAAGTGGGAAAGTGAATAGAGGAGAACAATGGAGAAAATACAGGGAGAGACAGCTACAATTCGGGGCCAATTTAGAGGTAGCATGAAAAGCTAATTCAGCAGAAGTTTCCTATATATGACATCTCATGCTGGGATGAATGTGTAGTAAGTAATCTAAATAAAATCACCAGATAATGAGGGACACAGAGTCCCAATGAACATCTTTTGTCACCAAATTAAGCTTCCAGTAGTACCCCAACACCAGGAATGAATTACATTTAATTAAGTTTTTGGCAAAAAGGGGTCCCATGAGAACCAAAAAGAAAAAAAAAGAAAAAAAAAACCTGAGGCTGTTTCTAAGACTGTAAATTGTTCTCCAACAACTCCTTGCAGAAGACAACACCTACACAACTCACTGAACATGGAGAGCTAGTCCTCCACAGCACCTTCACCCCAGTGCCCTAATATCTTTGATACAGGAAGGTACTCTGCAGGATGCCAAACAAGAAACATAAACACCAACTCAGCTACAAAACTTTTATCTACAATGTCCTGCTTGCAAGATATGGTAGTGCAGTGATGGCACAGAATTTGTAGAAGTAAGCAATCAATACCTGATTTGACTTGGGGCCCACTCTGTGAGATGGAACCAATACCCAATAATGCTTGGGTGATGAAGACCCTGAGATTAGAGAGCCCAGGGACCTAGGGTAAAGCCAAATACTACTGTTCTACTAAGAGAACCTAGCAATAAAATGGCTCCTGATGATGGGCTGCTATACTCATAGATCAATGCCTTGCTCAGCCATCATTAGAGAAGCTTCCTCCTCCAGCATACCGGAACAAATATAAAGACCCACAGCCAGAGAGCAAGGGACTTTGGAACACTCAGCGTTAAAAGGAAGGCCTTCATCAAGTCCCTCCCCAATCAGAGCTCAGAGATCCACATAGACTAGAAAGCAGAAAGCATGTAAGAGCCAGAGGGATGGAGGACACCAAGAAAACAAGGCATTCTAAACCAACAGGATGGATACATATACATGAACCCACAAAGACCGTGGCAGCATGCATGGGGACTGCATGGCTCTGTTCCAGATGGAGCCCTGGAGCTGAAGGATAAGTGGGCATCTCCCTATCCCTAACCCAGAAGCTACCTCCAATTGATAAACACTTGCAAATGAATATTTAGTTTTCTGTAAGGGAAGCTCACTAGGGAAACAAACACTTAAGAGTAGGCTGCATGCCCCCAATACGTGGCCAACAGAAGACAAACTCAATAGCATCTGTGGAAGCTTCCTGTCTCATAATGTCATGTCAAAGCTATTTTTATTTTATTTATATTAGTTTCCCTCTTTTTACCTTCCAGGTTCTTTGTGTATATGTTATGGCTTCCAGTGTATTGTTCTTATAGAACTCCTGAGTGTGAGAACATGTGGGTCTCTGTGTCTGTATCTGTTTTTTGCACTGTTGCTCCTGAGCTTTTCCTTCTGTCTGTTTTGTCCAGTTCCACTGTGACAGTTTTGTTTTGTTTTGTTTTTTACCTTATTATTACCCCTTAGAAGCTTGTTTGTTTTCTAATGAGAGACAAAAATGGAGGTAGATCCAGATGGAAGGTGAGGTGGGGAGGAACTAGAGGGAGTATAAGAAAAGGAAACCATAATTAAGGTATTTTATATGAGGGAAAAAAATCTATTATCAATAGGAGGAAGCACAAGATACAACTCAAGAAAAAAAAAGAAATTACCAGAAAATGTACTAAACAAACCATGCTGCAATGTCTCGTTTTTTTAACTTTCATTGAAAATGAACTTTTTTCTCACATAATATATTCTAACTAGTGTTGTATCCCCTGCATACAACACTAAAATGTTATTTGAGCAAAACTTGCTATGGCGTCTTTTTAAAAATAAAGTTTACCCTCTGTGTTTTCCAACAAATAAATACGGTAAGTAAGTAAGTTTGTTTCAGGCATGAAAGAGTCTGTAGTCCCTAGTGAAGGCTCTCAGATGTGGTGGGACCTGGACCCTGTTCAGCTGAAGACCTGCATTTGTGTATATCACAGACTTCCCTCACCTTGAAGGAAGATGCTCAACAAGAACAAAAAGCAGAAAAGCCACTGAACTCTTGACACCAATTTATCAGGTCCTTGTTGACAAGGCTTCTTTTTCTATTATTTAAACCATGCTACAGTGTAGTCAGACAAGCTGCACACAAAGATGAAGGATGAATGGATAGATGGATGGATGGATGGATGGATGGATGGATGGATGGATGGATGGATGGATGCATAATGGATAGATGGAAAGAAAGAGGGAAGGATGGATGGATGACAGATAGATGGAAAGAAAGAAGGGAAGAAGAGTATATAGATAGATAGAAGGGAAAGAAAGTGAGCTTATATTCTAGAGAAAAATGTAAGACAATAAACAAATAACTATAACATGAAGAATAGTAACTAGTATTAAGTCTTGTGACAGGAAAAAAAATTAAAATGGAGAGTTGGGATTGGACAGGTCCCAAGTAGTAGGATCAGGGAAGGTTGTGAAAAAATAACTAAAGAAAGTTATTTTGGGTGCACATTAGTTCGTAAGTAATAGCTACCTAGGTTCATGCCCCAAACACTACACAGCTGACAGTCATAGAACTTGGCTTGACATAAATAGAACAAGAATAGATGGTGATGGGAGAATGAGCTGGTTTTGACACTGAAGCAGGTTAAAATGTAAGATCAACATATGTGTGTGTGTGCATGCACGTTTATTAGATAAGGTCAAAGAGGTAATAACGATTGAGCATGGAATACACATTGATGATCCTCAAAAGTCTATGTCTCCAGAGCTAACCTGTAACTGCTCAGTACAGAAGTTAACATTAGCAGAGTCATACTCTCCACACACACTTATGTGGTTTTGAGATATACCTTTTGGACTAGAAGATAATGCTATTAGTCAAGCTGGAACTGTGGTGAGGAGGAAATCTGGCCCTGGTTCTCCTAACCTGGTATACATAGCTTTTTGCATCGAGGATTTGTTGTTCTTGCCATTAAGAATGCATTCTGTTCCTTCACCCTCCGTGGCTTTTCTTTTACCAAGAAAATCTCAGGCTAGAAAGTTAGTGCAGATGAAAAAGTACTTGCACAAAGCACAAAGACACAAGATCAGTGCCCAGAAACCACATAAGAAAAATGTCTGCACTTCAATTCTAGCAGTGAGAAGGCCAAGACAGATTTATGAGGCTTTTTTGCCAGTCTATATAGAAATTTCTAAGCCAATGAGAGGGCCTGTGTTTAAAAACAAGGTTGGTGGCTTCTGGGGAATGAAAGTCAAGGTTCTCCTCTGTCCTCTGTATGCACACACACACACACACATACACACACACACACACACTCAACTGCACATACATAAAATAGACACCCATATACATACATAAAAATAGACACACCTGCACATACACAATCTGCGTAAGGTTGTCTCAAAAGATTACCCCAAGACTGACAAATAGAGAGCATCCCATATTGACTCTCTGAGGATGAGAAGGTAAGTGGCACTAGACAACCTAACAGCAAGCATAGGCTCTTCATATCTGGTGAAACCAACAGAGGGGTACAAACAATGAGGAGCCCCAGAAGAAAGAGTAGAAGAATCAACCAACTGAACTCAGCCCGGAATGCTGATTCATAGAATTATGAGCAAATAAAAATGGTGGTTACAGTAACTCACTGAGTTTAGGGTAATCTGTAACGCAGGAACAGGTAAGTGAAATGAATAGAGTCAGCAAGTCTCTTCTTATTCCTCAAGGTTATCCACAAGAATGATGATGATCCATCCAATAAAGTGCTGATAAAACACCTACTGTGTGCCGGCCCAGCCAGTGGCCCACGGTACACAGGCCCCACATTCACCACTAAATAAATGTCCCTTTGTCAGAAATCTGAGGAGCAGTCTGCCTTTACATGCCCATCCATGTTTAAGGACCTTCACCTAAGTTTCTTCTGTCATTAAGGACAAATCCCAGCTCCTTGCTGTCGTGTTCTTCCTTGGATGGCCTTCTGGTGAGTCATAAAAGCTAGAGTTTAGATTGTTTGCTGTCGTCACTGAAAGTACCTCAGCAGTTACTGGACAAGAAGGAGGTCAGTACTTTCATACAGTAACAGGAGCAGAGAGGGGGTCGACCCCTCAGCTAGCCCTCCCTGAATAACAGGCCCCGAAGTGACGTGGATGAGGAACGAGGACAGTCATGTACTGGCCATGGTGGCACACACTCAATCGGCATGTTTGTAAATCTAACACTAAGAAGGCAAGAGGCAGGTGGATCCCTAGGACTTGCTGGGGGGAGGCCAAGAAATGCCGCTAGTGACAGCCTTAGAGGCGGGAATAGTAGAGCTGCCATGGTCTCAGACTTAGTACATGTTCTTACTGGCACATTGACTGACAAGCAGGAAGCTTATAAGCCATGGAGGGAGGGAGGGAGGGAACGATGGAGGGAGGGTGAGAGAGAATATTAGGCATATTGATAGATTAGATAGATGGTAGAGAGATAATGGATGATAGATACATGGATAGATAGATAGATAGATAGATAGATAGATAGATAGATAGATAGATAGATAGATAGATAGATAGATAGATAGATAGATAGACTGACAGATATTTAGACAGGATGTTAGATGAATCACATAGCTATATGAACTTTATGTATTCACCATATACATTACTCTTAGCCTCTAGGTGTCAGGCACCCCATGGGGAGTTTACAAATGGAAACAAACACCATAGGAAAAAGGCAGTTCACTCAACCCACATGCTAGCTAAAGGAGCTTTTAACCCTAGCCCATCTAACTCCAAATACAGGCTTAACTAGTATGCATCCACCTGATAGACACATTTAAACCCTGTAGTGCAGACAAGCTTGGAGGCACATGACATGTGCTGCTTGGATATCCCCCAGCATTTTAGACACTTACCCATGCAGAGACTAGAAGCACATCTGTTCTCCAGGCGGTCTCTATCAGGCTGCCTGAAACTGCTGCTTGCTGACCCTTCTCGGCCATCTGTTAACACCAGTAATTCAGTCAAGTAATAATCACTGAGTGCCTCCTGTGCATCCAACAATTTTGTTTGGGACACATATGGAAGTCCCCTTTCCAACATGGCTTTGTGTGAACACTGCCCACCTTGGGCTTTCCTCCACTGGATCCTTGTAACCATTCGACAGAGGGGAGGGAGAAAGGAGTGGGTGAATATGTGATGACTGGAATGGGTGAGCAGGCATTGTCCGTGAGGGTAAGCGCAATTGTGGCTGTTTTAAAAAAGACTCATTTGAGAAGATATGGCCCGGGTCATCATCTCAAGAATTGTTTCATTTCTGAAATGAGAGCCAAAGTGTGGAATTAAGACCTTGAGAGAAGCTTATATTGGAAGCAAACATACCAGAGGTGTAGACGGAGGCAGGGAGGGGCACTTACTGGTGTTGACAGGAAGATAGGGCATAAAGAAAAGGTGATTAAAACAGTAAGGGTGCTCGGTGGCTCTACCTGATGGATAGACTGTGAGTCTCAAAGTCAAATGTCCCCTCATAGGCTCCAGGATAATATTACTAGGAAGGTTTTATGAAAATCTGTTCTGGGGCAAGGGGGAAACAGCCCAGCTGGTAAAATACTTGCCTTGTAGGCCTGAGAAGCTGAACGCAATTTCATGAAGCCCAGATTAAAGAAAGAGCTGAGCATAGTGGAACGCACTTGCAGCTTACACTGAGGAGACAGAGTCAGGTGGGTCCTTAGGGCTTGCTGGCCAGCCAGACAAGCTTCTGTGGTGAGCTTCAGATCTATGAGAGACCCTGACTCAAACAGCAAGGTTAAACAGAACACAAAGAACAACTATGATTGCCTCCTGGCCTTTATCCGAAGGCACGCACACCCACACGTACACCTGTGCACATACACGCACAAGGAAGGGAAGGACAGTGGGTCTGCTCCGGGCATTTGGTCCCCAAGTAACCCCTGCCTGGAGCATTTCAGTATGAGCCGTTTTGTTAAGTGGGCGTCTTGCTGCATGGACGTCTCTAAATTTCCTTAGGTTGCTCTTTCTCTTAAAAGCCAAATGAAATGCCTCAAGACCACATCTCTCATTGGGCAGAAAGGTGGATCTTGGCCCAGTTTCTAAGGGCTTCTCACCCAAGCCATATCTCATTGGGAGTTCACACTCCTGGAGAACCCCTCATCTCCCACAGTGAGCTCTGGTTTTTGCCCTCTGTCATTAGCAACCCAACACAGACCCCCTCCTTTTCCTTTGTTCCTCCAGAGCAACCACTAAGGGCTGCTTTAAACCACTGACATCACTGAAGCAATGAGGAAGTGGAGGGCCAGGGCAGTGGCAGAGCAAGCCGGGACTGCCACGTTGCTTAATTATTCTTTTTGCAAGTGCCCACCCTAGGAAATCTCATATTTTGTTCTTCTTCAAAACCCACCTATTCTTATCTCCTGACCTTTCCCCTTTGCTGCAATGCCCAAGGCCCTCAAGACTCCATCTCCTTGAGAGTCAGGAGAGCTCAAAGCCCTGTTCTTGATCATGCACAGCAACACAACTCCTCCACATGATCCAAACTGAGCTTCGTAGCAAATAAGCAAACGTAACCAATTAAGCTATATTTTTCTGAGGGGGAAAAAAAAGCAAGGACTTCTTCCTAAGCATGCCATATGGAGCAACTCAAATACCAGCCAATTTCTAAATAAAAGTTCCCTGTTAGCTAACAGTAACACCATCTAGCATACCTGCACACTGGTGTGGAGCAGTGTGCTTTCTGCCACATCTCACACAGCTTTGGGGACCTGACTGACCTGACTGGGGCTATGAGAGAATGAAATAAGGACAGATTCACTGACACAGAAAAGCTGGGATTGAGTGGACCATGTGAGCTAATGGAGACACATTTATCAGTAGTGAGAAACTCACCACTTTCATTTTATACTTCTGAATCAAGGAGGTGGGTTTGTTGCATACAGCCAAACAAAGAAGCATGTTTAGATAACCTCAGAAGGAGGTTTCCTTAGGGGATCACTTACAGGTTATAGCCAGCCATCAGAGAGGAGAAAACCAATTATTCCATAACAGTGGTACTTGAATAGGGGCAGGCTTTGCCATTTCCGTGGGTCTGAGGCACTGGGTCCTTGACATGCTCACATCAACAATACACATTAACTCAGAACTACATCAGCTGTCGAGGCTTTCCATTCATCCCCCCTAAAGAAGCTGAGAATCAGACAGAAAACTACCTCTTGACCCAAATCACTGAGCTAGGAAGCATAATCATCAAGAGTCCATCTATCCCTAAACACTCCTGCTTTCCCATTTCTGAGATTGTGGTGAGGCCTGGAGGGTACCTAGGATAGGAAATTCTTACATGCAGAACCCCGCACATTGCTCATCAGGACACTGAAATGGATGTCTCTGTAAGGTGGAAGCAGCATGAAACACTTGGGTGTGCCTACAGCAGGTAAATGATGCTTTTTTTTCACATCCTAGGTGCCTGGCATGCCTCACAGGAGCCTGGAAATGGCATACGGCCACAGTCCCAAGAGGGATACTAGGCTGGTGCTCTGGGCCTGCAAGCAGATTGCTGGCTTTTTCCTGGTGTAGGTGGGTTGATTAATCGCTCTGTTTAGAAAAGACCCAGCTGCTGTCTTCAGTTTCTCCATCCTACAGAGCCTTAATTACTGGGCTTCACCCATGGGCTCGAAACAACATGTATGCATGCTTTTCCATGGGGAAACAACTTCTCAGGTTGTGACAACATCCCAGAGGTGGCAGAACCCCCAGCTAATTTCAGAACACACTGCTTCAGCCAGGTTGGAGAACAGGCCAAAGAAAGACTGCTTCTGTCTGAACAGCACAAGCCAGAGACACACCTTCAGCAGAGGTTGGGAGACACAGCAGGGCAGATGGTAAGAGCTGTGAGATCAAACCACTTCCTGTTAGCTCCTCCATCCTTTAGCAAGTTGCTCTCTCCTCCCCCAGCTCAGAACTCAGGTTAGTCCCACTTCCTCAAGGCCACAGTTGCTTTGCATTGTGTGCATGCATGCTCACTCACACCCACACACATGTGCACTTTGGCTAGAGCCCAAGACTTCATGCATATAGGTAAGCGCTTTACCATTGAGCTACACCTTGATTTTATGTTTCATTAAATAAATGCAATCTTCACAAAAGTCTAGCTTACATTTATAAATACAGACTCTAGTCTAACACAAAATGTTTATGGTTAGAACTGGAGTTCTAAACCAATAGTTTGAACCCAGATGTTTGAAAAGATTTTTAAGATGATAATGATAAGGAGGAGGAGGAGGAGGATACTCAGGCTCTGGTTTCTACTTTAATTGCTTCAGCATGGAGCTACCAAGTTTCAGGATATTTTTGAATGGTGATTTCTATTGAAATTTTATTATGTTTTTTTTTTTTACCGTATTGGGTATCCTTAAACTCTAGATCCTTTTTTCAAACAGTCAACTTTGAAAACATACATACAAATAATATCATATGGACTCAACAGGTTATATTTAGGAATATATGTATATACATATGTGCATGCAATATGTACACGCAATACCAATTGACGGAAAGGAGGCCAGGAACTTGAAGACGAGTAGGGAGGGACATATGAGAGGTTTTGGAAGGAGGAGAGGGAAGGTAGAAATGTTGTAATGAAATCACAATCTCAAAACTACATGAAAAAGGTAACTTGGAAATATATATATTATAACAGTATCAGTCATTTTAAAGTGCCATCCTCTCATGACGACTCTAGGTGGTGTATGGCCAGACAGAAGAGGATTCTATCCTGCGTTGCTCTTTGGTAGATCACAAAATGCATTCTAAAGGGCAGGTCCTGCGCCTTACCCTGTATGCGCCAGCAAGGCTCAGCATGGTCTTAACAATAGTGTCACTTAATGCCTGTGTTTGTTGCCTATTCAATTATACCTTTATACATTTTTAGCTTTATATATTTATTACATAATTCTTTTGTTTGATGTCCATGTAGACATAAATTTAAATCTATTAGGATGTCTAAATGTAAGCTTTGTGGGAGAAAGCTAGGCAGAGAGAAGAAGGGAGGGAGAGAGAGAGAATGCAATTTCTTCCTTTCAAATTTTTCTCCCTTGCCATGGTTCCCACTCTTATCACCATCCCTTCCTGTCCCATGATCTACCCCACCACCCCATTCTGTGGCATCCCCTGTCCATCCACACTTATTTTTAGACAGGGGGAAAGCATCACGGGAGTGTAAATCGGTACGCTCTTCTTTAGAATGATACTCTACCTACCTACTGTTCTCCACGTAGCTTTGCTCATTCCACAATGTCTTGTAGAAAGTTCTCCAAGCCATTTAGTAGAATCTGTTTCACTCCCATTAATGGGCCACGCTGGACCTCCGATGTGTGTACCATCACTTAATTGTTCCTCTAGAGAAGACCATTCACTTTGCTTCCAATTTCTACAAACAATGCTACAGGGCAGCTGATGTTTGCGGCCACCTGAGCACAGACACCATACAGCATTCTCTCTCATTCTTTCCCCCACATATAGCCCAACACACCAGGCAGGTGTCTGACACCTCTAAACACCTTCTCCTCCTGGGGAGAATTGTAATGAGTGACCTGAAAGACAGATGTTAGAAGCATCCTGCAACCGTGTTCTCTGGGGACTCCACTGAACCTTGGTGCAAACCCAGCTTTCCCCCTTCCTGTGGACCCTCTCAGCCCTCCATTCAGGCCCATTCTCAGGCTTTTGGGTCAGCCAGGGATACCTAGAAACACTCTCTACCTGGGACTCCCAGTGGCTGTACCAGGTTGGGATTCAAGTAGACAATTTCACTCTCCTTTATTTCCTCCATTGTCACTTCTCACCGTAGCCTTGTAACAACTTGCTCAGAGGTGCTTCTTCTCTGACTTCAACCCCATTCACTGGCAAGTCCAACTCTTGGTACAGATCCAAGGTTGGCTAAGTTCAGTGGTTCTCAACCTGTGGATTGCAACCCCCTTGGGATTGAATGAACCATTCATGGGGATGGCCTAAAACTACCACAAAACACAAATATTATGATTCATAACTTAGCTAAATTATAATTAGGAAGTAGCAACAAAAATAATTTTATGACTGGGGGGAGGTCATCACAACATGAGGAACTGTATTAAAGAATCGTAGTGTTAGGAAGGTTGAGAACCGCTGCTCCAGCCCTTTCAAACCTGCCTCTCCAGATTGCTCTTTGTCTTATTGCAACCCACCTGCAGCAGACACTCCTACAGCTCCCAGGAGATACTATTTCTTGGATCCCCTTGGCTCTTTTCTGCAGCCTCCTCAACCTTTTCTCCTAGCTCATTTCTATTCCTCTCTGCTACCCACCGGCCTACAGAAGCAGGCTCTACCTGGAAACCCACAGCCACCACACTGTTCTGAGATCCAGAGAGGGCAGAAGAAACGAAGAAATAAAACAAACACCCAACAAAGAAAAGACTAGATCAAAACCTAGAATCAGTTCAATCATGCTGACTCCAGAAGCCTAGAAAACAGCACACACACACACACACACACACACACACACAAATCAGTAACATTCCAGACACCAATATCTCCACCAGAACCGAGAAACCTTACTACAAAAGATCCTGAGAAATGTAATATAACTGAAGCATAAGACATGGACTGCAAAATAGTATTGTTAATATGTCCAAGGACCTTAAAGAGGGTGTAAATAAATGCCTTAATGAAACCTATGAAAACATACACACACAAAAATAACAATAGTGAAATGAAAAGAGTTCAAAATATAGAATTAGAAATAGAATCACACACACAGTGATAAAACTGGAGGTGAAAATTTCAGGAAGTCACGGAAACAAAGAATGGCAGCTGCCACCCACACCCACTGCAGAGCCTCAGGAAGTCTGAGAGACCCATGGAGGCTCTGAAGAGTCACACGGTGATGGAAAAGTCTGTAAAGCCCACAATAGCTCTGGAACAGCTTATGGAACAAGTCTTACCAGAAGACGATTTTAAAAAGTGGACTTGCGAAATTGGAAATGGAAATGGTCGAACCCTTCGCCACTGCATCTTAGTACGTAGGCTGCAAGCACAAAGGTTTTTTTCCAGTGAGCATTGGGGCTGCCAGCACCAACAATGGGAAGATGAGCAGGGGAGTTCCTGCAGAAAAGGGTCATCACTGAAGAAGGCCAACCCTAGGCCTGCCAGCCAGCGCCCAGAATGGAGCTGCAGTGGTTATGCCTAGGCTGCTAGCCCTGCTGGGGGACAGAAAATATGGGCATTGCTGCCCAGAGCCTATAAGAACAACAGTCATGCCCAGCGGAAGTGTTCCAGAGCTATGAAGGAAACACGTCATTACTAAATAGAGCCAGCCCTAGTACCTTCGACTGGCCAGCCCCCACTGTGGCTGCAGCCTATGCTACTTACCCTGCTGGGAGACCAATAGTGTGAGGCAGTGGTACTACCCACAGTATATAAGCACAAAGGTCAAGCCTGGTGAGCCTCAAGGTAGCAGACATCAAAGGTGTGCAACTACCAGCAGCTTCCTCAGAAGCTGCCCCTGATACCCTGCCTAGATCTGTCGCTCTGACTCTGGGCAACAGCAGGATATCTGAGACAAGTCTTGACAATGCTTTGGAAACTTTGAACTAGACCAATGACTCCTTGCAATGAATATTTACATGTAAAGCTGCTTGGGCAAAAACTATACATGCACTATGTGACACACTGTAGTTTCTAATGTCACTACAATGAGTGAATAAGTGATGGAGAGGTAGGAGAGATGAAGGAGTGGCGCCCGTGAGGGTAAGTGCATGGTGGAGACAGGCCGAACCAGAGACATGCCTGTGGTGACCAGGTGTTAGAGAAGGCTGCCAGTGGGAGGAGGAACGTGCCCTTGCTGAGTAGGGCCAACAGGGTGGTGTGCAACAGCCTGAAGCTTGTACAGACTCAGCCCGCAACACACTGCCCAGCCCCAAGATTGCCCTGGTTCTAAGCAATGAATGACAGGATGTTCAAGATAAAGAATAGTTCATTTTCTGGATTGGACCTCCTCAAATGACACCTATGCTACCCTTGGAGGCCACTGTAGTCGCCATGGTCCACAGCCCCAGGCTGCATTCAAGTCTGAGGTTCATGTGGATGTCCAGAGTTCTACAGTAGCCAGGGGTCTTATTGTGGCCCATGGTCCGAGCTAGTACCCGTGCTGCTGCCTAGGGCCATATTGATGTCCTTGGCCTGTGCTGCTTCTGAGAGCTATGATGCTGTCCGTGGACTGTGCTGTGGCAGAAGGCCTTTTTTGTATGCCCATGGTCAATACTGACACCAGAGACCATGCTGAGGTCCGTGGCATGTGCTGATGCTGGAAGCCATGTCGAAGTCCATGATCCATGCTCCTGCTGACTGTAAAGGGCAAGGTATTGACTAACTGCAGCATACCTGATAACTGCAGGCTTACAGTTGACAAAGTGGGGCATGGAAGGATTATGTGACAACCTCTAACCTCACCTCATGCCCCTCCACAAAAGTAACAGCCTAGACAGAAAACCATTGAAGAGAACTCTTAAAAAGTATGTTAAGTATGATAAGTATGTTGAAGTATAGCTCTCCACAGTTGACCGCTTCTGGAGAGGTTGCGGGTGGGAAACAACTCAGTTTTTTAAAAGGTACTGGCCATAAGGAGTTTGAACATATTCCAGTGAGTATATGGGTAATACAAGTTGAGCTTGGTTTTTCTCATCATCCTTTTTCTTCTCCTTCTCCTCTTCCTCCCCCTCCTCTTTCTTCTGTTTTTGGGGATGCTACAAGAGTGGGTGCCAACCTGAGATAACTGGGAAGTGTTATTGAGGTTCGTGAGGTAAAATTTGCAAATAATCAATAAAAATACTATGAAAAGATAATTTAAAATGAACCAAAAATTGGGAAGTCACACAAGAACCTCAGTGGTTAGCCTCTCCAACAGAGTATAAAGACACAGAAAAGGGAATCTCGAGAATGGATACCATAGTCAAAGCAATTCTTAAGTCCAAAAGAAAAAAATTCATGCAGAAAACATCTGGAAAATCTGGAACACTAGGAAAAAAACAAATCTAAGAATAATAGGAATAGAGGGAAAAGAAACCCAAATAAAAGATGCAAAAAATATTTTCAACAAAATCATAGAAGAAAATTTCTCTAACCTAAAGAAAGAAGTGGCTGTCAAGGTACAAGAAGCATTCAGAACACCAGATAGACAGGGCCAGAAAAGGAATTTCCCATGACACCTAATAATCAAAGCAAAAGACATACAGAAGAAAGAAATAATATTAAAGATGCAAGGGGGAAATACCAAGTAGTATATAAAAGCAGAACTGTGAGAATGACAGCTGACTTCTCAATGGAGACTAAAATCCAGAAAGGCATGGTTGAATGTTCTACAAACTCTTAGAGACCATAGATGCCATCCCAGCCTACTACACCCATCAAAACTACCATTCACAATAACCAGAAAAAGGAAAATATTCCACAATTAAACCAAATTCAAGAAGTACCCAATAATCTACAAATCCAGATCTACAGAAGGAGATAAACGGAAAACTTCAATCTAAAGAAGTAAACTACATCCAAGAAAATACACAGAATAGTCTCAGACAAGTTCATCAAAAGAGAGGGAGAAACCCACCATAACAACAAACTAGGAGGAATCAATATAAACATTGCTTATTGATAACTCTCAGTATTAATGGCCTCAATTCTCCAATAAAAAGAGACTATAACATATTAGACTTAAAAACAGGATCCATTTTCTGCTGCATTCAAAGAGCACCTAATACCATCAAGGATAGACACTGCCTCATGTTAAAAGAATGAAAATATATATATATTCCAAGCTAATAGACAAGAAGCAAACAAATATACGTATTTTAATATCTGACAAAATAGACTTCAAATCAAAACTAATCTGGAGACATAAGACAGAGTAGGCTTCTTGAAAGATATGGAGGTGACTCTAGCTGAGACTCCTAGTAGGAGGGGTCATAGAGACTAAAGAGGACACTCCCTAATTAGACAGGACTCCTAGTGTAGGGAGGAGAACACCAACCAAACAAAAACTTCATTCCAAATTTTACTCTGCCTACAAGATGTGCAGAGCAGAGAGTGAGGGAATATCCAACCAATGCCAGGCCCAACCTGGCCCAACCCCCGACACTATTAACAATACTCTGCTGTGCTCACAGACAGGACCCTAACATAGCTGTCCTCTGAGAGGCTCCACCCAGCAGCAGATCAAGCCAGATGCCGAGACCCACAGGCAAACATTGCACAAAGTGTAGGAAGTCTTGGGGGAAAGTGGGTAGAAGGAAAGATGGACTTGAAGATGACAGGAACTCCACCAGAAGACCACAAAGCCAACTAACCAGGGCCCAGAGGGGCTTGAGGAAACTGAAGCATGAACCAAAGACCATGCATAGACTGAACCTAGGCCCTCTACACAGATGTAGCCAATGAGCTCAGGCTTCATGTGGATACCCTAATAAGGGGAGTAGGGGCTATCTCTGACATGGACTCTGTTGACTGCTTTTTGATCACTTCCCCCTGGCAGGGCTATCTTGCCAAGCCACAGGGGAAGAGGATATACTCAGTTCTGATGGGACTTAATGAGCTGGGGTGGGTGGGGTGGAGGATCCTCTTTTCTGAGAAATAGGGGAGGAGGGGGAAGAAGAAGGGAGAGTGTGACCTGGAGGAGAGGAGGGAAGGGGCTATGATAGAGAGGTAAATTGAATAAATCAATTAATTTAAAAAACACAAAATTAGATTAGTACATTGATAAACCTTTTAGCCAAATTAACCAAAAGATGAAGACAGAAGATCCAATTAATAAAAGAAGAGACAAAGGAGAAGAAATAACAGCAGATAATAAAAAAGTATGTCCTCAGAAAAAAAGGACATGCTTTCAAAATCTGTATACCACCAAACTGGAAAACCTGAAAAAGAATGTGGATAAATTTACTGATATGTGCAATCTTCCAAAATTAAATCAAGATAAGGTAAGCAATTTAAACATACCCATAAGCCCCAGTGAAATAAAAGCAGTAATTAATGGTCTCCCAACCAAAAAAAAAAAAAAAGAAAGAAAGAAAAAAAGAAAAGAAAAGAAAAGAAAGCCCAGGGCCAGATAAATTCAGCACAGAATTCTATTAGACTTTCAAAGAAGAATTAATGACAATTCTCCTTGAATTATTCAGCAAAATAGAAAAAGATAAACATTGCCTAATTCTTTTTATGAGGCCAGAATCACTGTTGTATGTAAATTACACAAGGACCCAACAAAGAAAACAATTACAGACAAAATTTTCTTATGAACGTACATACAAAAATTCTTAATATTTGTAAAAAAAAAATACAAAAACACATCAAAAAGAGGGCTAATACCTAAAATGTACAAAGAACTAAACAAATGGACTTCAAGGAAACAAATAATCCAATGAAAATTGGGATACAAAACCAGAGAATTCTCAAAAGAAAAAAAAAACGCAAATAGCTGAGAAACACCTAAAGAAATGTTCAACATCCTTAATCATCAGTAAAATGCAAATCAAAACTTCTTTGATGTTTCATCTTATACCAGTAAAAGTGGCCAAGATCAGTAACTCAGATGACAGCTGATGTTGGGGAAGATGTAGAGAAAGGAGAGCACTTCTTCATCGCTGGTGGGAGTGCAAACTTGTACAGCCTCTACCTGAATCAGTGTGGTGGTCCCTCAGCAAGCTAAAAATAGATGTGCACCAAGAACCAGATATACTACTCTTCGGCATATACCTTGAGGATTCTACATCTTACTACAAAGATAGTTGTTCATCAATGTTTATTGCTGCTCTATTCGTAACAGTCAGAAATTGAAAACAGCTTAGTTGTTCATCAATGGATGAGTGGATTTAAAAAATGTGATACATTTAGACAGTGAAATATTATTCAGTCATCTTAGTGAGGTAACACAGACCCAAACTGAAAAATATGATACATACTTTGTTTCAGGTAGATGTTAAATTTTAGGCCCCTGGTAGGTATGCTACAATTCATATAACCATAGCGGTTAGGTATATAGTAAAAGACGGGGGTGGGGAGGTGGTCCAAGAAAGAGGAAATAGAGTGTGTAGTTATGGAGAGTCAGAGAGCATTCTGAAACAGAAAGATCAAATAAGGGAGGGTATACAAGGAGACCCTTAATGCTGAGAGCCATTTATGGGGATCATATGAAGACCTACTGCTGTATAAGCTAATCAAAATACATAAAATATAGACATAAATGAAAGAAATCTAAGTGGAGCCATCAAATACAAGGGGAGACAATGTCCCAACTAGATATCTATTACCACCAAGTGAAACCCCAATGCCAAGATTCTGTGTTACATCTAAACTCGTCAAAGGAGTGCCATGGAAATCCCAAACAATTCAAGCTATTTCCAAGGCTGTTGGTGGTTCTCCATGAATTTATGGTAAAGCCTTATTGCTGAGGACAACACCCATATATGTCACTGACCATGGAGAAGTCAAGCTGGTGCTTAATAAGAACTAGTCACTTCCACTGACTAGAGTCCACGGGACTGGAAGGCACCCTGCATGCAACCAGAGGAGAAAGGTCAACACTGACCCAGCTTCAACCCTGGAATCTACAACAATGGCCCGCTGCATGATACATTCCTGCGATAGTGACTCAAAAGTTGCGGAAGTAGCCAGCCACTATCTGACTGGATTTAAAGCTCACACCACAAGATGGGACCCGTACCTGACATTGCTTGGGTGTCCATGAACCTGTGACTAGATAGGCCATATGCCTAAGGGAAAACCAAACACTACTATTCTGCTAAAGAAAATAACAATGAAATTATTCCTAATGACAGTCTACTGCACCTATAGATCAGTGTCTTGCTCAGCCATCACCAGGGAAGCTTCCTCTTACAGAAGATGGAAACTAATACAGAAACTCATGGCTGGATAATTTGCAGATAGTGGGAGGCTTTGTAACAGTCCTAAATGGAATGTCTTTATCAAACCCCTCCCCTGAGGGCTCAGGAAGCTATGCAGATGAGGAAGCAGAAATATCACAAGAGGCAGAGGGTGTGGATAACACCAAGAAAACAGTGTCTTCTAGACACAACAGGGCTGTGTAAGCTTAGATTTTATACTAAAACTACTTTATTTAAGGTTCTTAAACACCTTTACCTCCCTTCCAACCCTCTGACCTTAGATAGGAGATTAGTAGGGGAAAAGACTGTAGACCTCTTTTATCTACTTCCTGTTGACTAGGATGGATGGCTCTTTAGAGAATTACCAAACTCAGTCATCAGGATACCAGCCTTGCAGTCCAAAGGCCAACACCAAGCAGCAACACGAAGTCAGCGAAAAGTCACGAAATTCAGTTGGACTTCCCTGTAAGTTCTCTGAATCATTTTTCTCTGTGAAGTCAAGTGGCAAAGCACGAAGATCAGCACAGCGATGTCCATCCAAACAGCGCTGTCTCACTGTGCTTAGGTCTCTACATATCTCCTCTCCTCAGAGTCCACCCACAGATGTTCTCAGCTGCCCAAAGTCACGCCCTTTGCATTAGAGAGCTCACAGCAAAACATCACATGCCCTCTCACAAGCCAACCTCCAGAACATCACATGCCCAGCTTGCAGCAAAACATCACATGACAAAACTCCAAGAAAACCAGACACTTCCTCTTCAGGGCTGACACACAGCTTGCATAGGGCCTATACAGGTTTAATATAGATAGGTTCCAACACTTAAGAAAGGGAAGTGAACACCTCTCCAATCCCTAAATAAGAAGCTATCTCCAATTGACAACTGCTTACAAAAGAAAATTCCGTTTTCTCCAATGGAGTCTCACTGGATATATAAACCATTCTTAAGGTAGGCCCCATGACCAGTAGTAGATGGACAAGACAAAATTAACTCAGTGGTGGTTTTGTGGATTTTTATTTGTCTCATGTTGCTTTGTTTGGACATTTTTTTTGTCACTGATCTTTAGCTTGAATACTAAGGTTTCTGATTTTGTGTTTCTATGGTGTGTGTGTGTGTATGTGTGTTTCCTGTTATTTTCCCTTGTATTTTTTAAAATTCTGTTTTGTTTGATTTTTTGTTTTCCTGTGTGTTTTCTAAAGAGGGAGAGAAGAAAACAAAGGCATGAAGTTGGATGGATAGGGAGGATCTGGGAGGAAATGGAGAGGAAACCACTATCAGAATGTTATGAGTGAATTTTCAATGGAAGGAAGGAGAGAAAGAAAGAGAAAGAGAGAGTACTCCTGCAGAATTGTGTCAGAGCCAACATGGACAGCCGTGGCTGGGCTGCCTGTGGCCAGCCCCATTCCCAGCACAGCTCTGGCAGAGAGTTCTTCAATATCATCATTAACAACCCATTGATCCAATTACACTTCTTTCTGTTCCACTTCAGAATTACAATCTCTCGTTCCCCCTGGAGGAGCTCAGATAGATTCCCAATGATTGTTAGACTGGGCGTGCTTGACAGACCCAAGTGCTCATCTAACCTAGTCACCGCAATGAATTCATCTAGTTGGTGTGTCAAGCCTTGTTCCCTCAATGCCACTTTCTTCAGCTTCTTTGTTTTCCTGGTGAGATTCAGGGGCACGCTTGGGTCAATCCAAGGACAGCATAGCTACCACCCTCATCCTGTCCCTCATCCTGTGGGACAGGGCCCATCCTGTGAGGTCCACTAAACTCTCAAGGTACATAGCCATGAACAAGAAATCTGTCTCAAACCAGGTGGAAGGCAAGGGCTAATACCTGGGGTTGTCTTCTAACCTGGACACATGCACTGTGACACATGCATATCTGTCCTTACACACATGCATATACACAATTTTTTAAAGCATGAGCCTGTAGGAGGACAATTCCGATTCAAATTACAATATCCCATGGCTTCTAAGCTCATGTATGCACTACTGGGTTACTGTAATAGAGAATGTCTGCCAAACAAGCGAAGATGATTCAGCCTCACTATATTGTAAGATAAGAATAAAGGTTAACTTTGTTCAAAGTGACCACTCCTGGTTAAATGACACCACAGGCAATTAATAGAACAGTAAATATTTAGTAAGCTGAAGTCAATGGAAAGGGATCCATTCTTAGTGAGAAGATGACAGCACATCATGAATGAGGATTATAATTGACCTGATTCTGAATTATCTGGGATCTGTTTTTAAAAGTCTGATCTTGGGCTGGGGAGATGGATCAATGAGTGAAGTGCTTGCTACATGGGCACAAGGACCTGTATTTGGATGCCTAGCACCCACATAAAAATCTGGGTGCAGCAGGGCCACAGTGAACATGCCAGCACTGGGGAGAGAGAGACAAGGAAAATGCTTGGAGTTCACTACCCAGCCAGCCTAGCTGAATCACTGAGCTCCAGGTTCAATGGCAGCCCCTGACTCTAAGCATAGAATGGAGAGGGAGACACTGATAGCCATGGCTCTCAGCGCTTTAGTCTGACTCTGTTCCTTAACCTCTTAGACATACCTCAATATGTTGCCTTCCCTTCCTCGGAGTCTCTCCCTGATGGTCTCTCCACTACTCTCCACCATGTCTTGTTTCCTGGGCCCTGATCTTTCAGATTCCATCTTGTTCTACGTACTCATGCAGAATTATCTATTGTCCATGCTTCTCCATATTCTTGGCAGTTTTTGTGTTGTTTCTCTCTCTCTCTCTCTCTCTCTCTCTCTCTCACACACACAAACACACACACACACCCCTATGTCCTTTGACATTTCCTTACAAACAAGCTCCCCCTAACTGCATGCTCATCTTCAGGGCATGACAATGTACTTTCTCTGTGTGTGAGCATAGACAGGAGTGCCAGAGAATTCATGTCTCCCAAAACCAACCTTCACCCAATGTTACAATTGAGTTATGAGTGCACCCTCAAAAGGCTCATATGATGGAAGCTTGGTCTCTAATTCAATGTTTAGAGGTCAAAGATCAGTAACCAGGAAGTCACTGGATCATGAGGGCTATGCTCTAATTGATGGTATAATGCTTTTTATGCATTCATCTTTGGGTAGTTTTATTGGGAGGTAATGAAAAGTAAGTAGAGCCTAACTAGAAGAGGTAAGTCACTGAGGTGAGGGGCATGGCCTTAGATGTAATGTCTTATTCCTATGGATCTTCTGGCTTTCCAGCCTAGCAACCATATGAGAAACTTTCCTCTATCTCAGCTCAGGTCCACAGCAATGAAGCCAGTTGGCATGGGCTGAACTCTAAGAAACTGTCAATCAAAATACACCTTCCTTCCTTGCTGTTGCTTGAATATGAAATGTCCACACAGGCTCATGAATTAGATGCTCCATTCTGAGCTAGTGGTTCTGGTTTGGTTTTGTTTGTTTGCTTTTTTGTTTGTGTTTGTGTTTTGTTTTAAGATTCTAAAAACTTTAAAAGGAGGCCTATTCGGAGGAAGTCACTCAGAAGGTGCCTTTGAAGGTTATACCTATGATGGTGTTTTCTTTGTTTCCTGCTTCCTGTTCATCATGAAGTGAACAGCCTCTTTCTCCACATGGTCCCACCAAAATGTTCTAACCAAGCATGTGGAGCCGAGTTACTGGGACTTAAACTCTCTAAAACAATGAGCCCAAATAAAATTTTCTTTCCTCTTATAAGTGGATTTTCTTAGGTACTTTCTCTGTGATGGAAGGTGCCTAAACAGCTCATGGCGGGCAAGTTCGGGGGTACTCCGGCTCCCCCCACAATAGGAAATGTTCCAAAATATTCTGTCTCCTGTCTTCCTCACTCATTGAGCTTATGTTCGCCCCTGCTCACATGTTTATTGTCATGCAATTGCTTGTGGGCTTTTTCCCTTGGAAAAGTGTCTTAACACCTTGGTTTATAATGAGTTTCTCACTCAAGGCTCTGCTTTTGGGACCTATGTCTAACAGCATGACATGCATTCCACTGATACCTATGTCCTGTTCTCATGCTCCTGTGCAAGTCACTCAGTCTGATGTGACCAGTTTCTAAATCTAAAGTTACAGGTGTCACTTCCATCACTAGATTGGAAAAGATTATGACATCCATCCTGCCAACCAGATTCACTGTCCCACCTTGTGTGTGTTGATAATGCGAACTGACATGATGGAGACCCACATATGGGGGGGGGGAGCAAAAGTGAGCTCAGCCACTGCTAAACAATGAGACAGATGGATGCCATGACAGCTGTTAGTAGTACCAGAGAGTTGGCTTTCACTGTCACCTTGATGCAGTATGGAATCAGCTAGGAGGAAAATCTCAGTGAGTGGTTATCTAAATCTGGTTATCTAAATCTAGTTAACAGGGGAGCATGTCTTTCAGAGAATTGTCTTTATTAAGCTAATTGGAATAGGAGGAGTCACCCATTGTGAGCAGCACCATCCCCTAGGTTTGGGATTTGGACTACATAAGTATAGAGATGGGGATGAGCGGAAGAAGTCATGTATGCCTTCATTCTTGGTTGTGGCTGTAATCTGACTAGCTGCCTCAAATTGCTTCCTTGACTTCCCTACAATGCTAGACTGTAATCTAGAACTGTGAGCTAAAATAAGCCATTTAGCTACTAAATTCCTTTTTGTTGGGGTATTTTATTGAAGCAACAGAAATAAAAATATACAGCTACTGTCAAGCTAGCTTGAGAACACATTCTCTCTGGGTTGAGGTTATAGATAAGACCATAGGTCTTGACCTGACACTTGCCTACAGCTTTGTGCAAAACCATGAGTCAAAAACCTTGCTAGCTTAGAGCCACACGCCTGACCCACAACAACTGTGAAATGATAACAAGGTTGTTTGAAGTTACTGAGTTCTAGTGTGAGTTGATATGTAGTAATAGATAATGGATCCTGTATCCCAAAATCATCCATGTAGCAATTTTCCCTGATATTTCCAGAAAAGTGATTCTGAGCACCCTCTGTGTCCCTCTGTCCTAGTCTTCATCATCCTGAACTTAATCTTCAATTGCTTCCCCAATTTGTGTCCCCTACTTGTCAGAATGAGGGCAGAGCTTTGGGAAAGAGAATTCTGTATGTGCATATTTTGTGCATGTGAAAGCCAGAGGTCAACCTTGTGTGTCTTCCTAAATCTGTCTCCATCTTGTTTTTTGAGACACATTCTTTTATAGGGACCTGGGGCTTAACAATTCAGCTAGACTGATAGTGTGCCCAAAAGACATTCCTGTCTTTACAACTCTAGCACATACAACAAGCACATTCCACCATGCCTGGTTGTGTGTGTGTATGTGTGTGAATTACATATATGTGTATGTATTATATATGGCTTCGTGTGTGAGAAAGAGACAGAGAGAGAGAGAGAGAAAGTGTTCCTCATTCTTACACAGCCACAGCTCCAACAGCTCCCACGGCATTTTTATTCATAACCTAAACAGATGTGGTAGATGTTCAATAAATGTTTATCAAGGCAATTAACTATTTTGTTTATTGTTTTGTCCATGAAATTTTGACCGAATGTCTTCCTATATCCCCTCATTCTCAATGCACCAAACTCGAGGTAACATGAGGCCTTCAGAATCAGCCAGGCCTTCACTCTCCACACCCCTACCTCATCTCCTAAGCATCTCCTTGTTCGCTAGCAGCGGGGTGTGTATCAATTTCACATTTACCCTTCCTCCCATCTGTTCAATTCATCTGCTGGACAGTCACTCACTGCCACTTCAGAGCAACAGGGAATTCGCTCTTCCTTTCATACCCTTCTGGGAAGCCCAGGAAAATTATCTATGATTGATGTGATTTCTTCCTTGGGTCCTAATGACAAAATTACAGTAAAATCCAGCCTGGCTTTGCACCATACTTAGAGGAAATCTGCTCAGCCTTTGTCTGCCAACCACAGCAAGAATGATTAAGCAGGGTTGTGTGCACGTTGGTAGGTGATTGGGGTAGCTTTTTGTCACCCTGGTTAACACAGGAATAAAACTAAAATTCCCACTCATTCCTCCCTCTATTACTTGGGAAAATCTATATGTTAGTCCATTCTGAGACTATCCATAAATTACCCCCAAAGATATGGCACCTGTCTGTGAGAGATAAACACCTTGCAGGCTTAAGAATCATGTATTCTGAGATTAAAGATATAACAAGATGTTTGGTTGGGCAGAGATCTTTGACAGGTGGGAATCTTTTATTTTTAAATTCTTTCTATGCCAGACCTGATGGTAGAAGCCTGCAATACCAGCTGCTTGGGAGGCTGTGGTGAGAAGATTGTAAGTTCAAGAACAGCCTGGGTTGCCAAGGAAGTTCAAGGTTAATCGGTGTGGTAGACCCAACCTGCATTAGTGAGACTCTAAATAAAATGTAAGGGCTCAGTGGATAAACTGCTTGCCCATGCAAGGGTGGAGACCAGAATGCAGAGAAAAAGCCAGGCAGTCATGGCAGGTACCCGTAGCCTTGCACTAGAGAAGCAGAGGCAGATAGACTGTCGAGGCTATTTAGAGTCTGTGATCTCTGGGTTCAGAGAAAGACTCTGCCTCAATAAATCAATTGAGAGGAATATCTCATACTAACTTTGGGCCTATACACACACAAAAAACATTAATTCATACATACACATATTACATACACATAAATGCAATAAAATATTACTTACTATCATTCATATTCATATTCTCTTTCTTCACCCTTCCTCTACAAGGAGTGGTCTGGCATTCTAAGACCCGGTTATCTGAGGGCTCTAGATTCGCAGTCCAGCTCAAACCAATTGCAGTGCATTCTTATTAGTAAGCCATAGACTTTTACAGCTCTCTGTATTACAGCCTAATAAGCCAGTGCCTTGTATTAGTCAGTTTTTTAGCTCCTGTGATACAAATCCCTGACAAAAGCAACATAAGGGAGGAAGGGTTTATGTTCGCTCACTGTCTGAGGCTGCAGCCCAGAACAGTGAGGAAGACATTGTGGAAGGAAGAGGAGGCTGGCCACACTTCCGCTGCAGTCAGGAAGCGGGGGAGGGGGCTGGGGATTGGCTGCTGCAGCTCAGCCTCTTCTCCCATTTTTACGCAGTTTGGGCCTCCCGCCTGCGGAGCCGTTCTCTCAGAGAGGTGTTCTCTGCTCAGAGAAACCTCTCTGGAGTCACCCCATAGTCACACCAGAGGTGTGTTTTATGGTGATTATAAATTCCTCCACGTTTACAGGGAGATTTAAGTAACTTTTCGGTGCCCAGCATTCTGAGCATTTGGAATTCTCTTCCTCTGAAATGCATGAACCCCTCCTTGGCACCTGCCCCCAGTCTACGCTGTTGTGCAAACACAAAGACCTTTCTTGTTGTGAAGTAAGAGATCCTTTACACCACCGTGGGAAGAAGCATCCAGGACAGCCATTTGGGCCTTAACAGAGCTGAAGCCTGTTTCTAAGAAAGAACACCTTTGTGCCTGTGTGGGTCTTGAGCCTGCTGCCACAGTCTCTGTGAGTTCATATGTGCATCTGTCCTGTTGTGTCTTGAAGACACTGTTTTCCTGGAGTCATCCACCAATCTTCACTCAGTCCTTACTGAGAGGAAGAAGTGAACACTAAGTCCCATCCCTAACCAAATTGCTGTTTGCAGTTGTTCCTTGCTGGGAAAGAAAAAATAAGTTTTCTTCAATAGTGGCATTGGCTATGTCAATCACAATACAAGGAAGTTCCTCTGTCTAAGAGTAGCCGGCCAACACAAAATGGACTCCACGTCATTTTGTGAGCTTTTTGGTTTTTTCTTTAATTTATTTTGCTTAGTTTGTTTATTTATTTATCATTTGGTTTAGAGTTTTTTTTATTTGTTTGCATTTTGCTTGTTTTTCTTTTCTTTTTTTTTTTTGTCTTTTTTGAAACCAAGAACATCAAGTTGGATGGGTAAGGAGGTGGGATAGATTTGGGAGAAATTTGGGGAGGGAAAAGAATATGATCAAAGTGTATTGTATTAAAAAAAACTTAAGTGAAAATAAGTACGTACAAAATAAATAAAAATATTTTGACAGAGAAAAGTAACTTTCTATTTCTACCAGTCACTGGTCTGATTTCAGATTATAATATGATTTAATTTTTTTCACCATCGTATTTTTCAAATTGAAATGCAAATGATTTAAAGAGAAAAAAAATAGAAAAAGAAATTGCAAAGAAAGTAGACACTAAATGACTGATCGTAGACTGCACTGGGCCCTCGATTAAGAATTTAGTTGTTGGTTGGTTGGTTGGTTGGTTGGCTGGTTTGGGGTTCTTTGTCTTTTTTAATTCCTCATGTAGCCTGTACACTCCAGACCTTTTAGACTCATCTCTACTCATGCTCCAACATTCTTCCTAACTACCTGCCCATTAGCCCTGTCCATTTTCTAGAGTCTGCCAAGCACTTCCTGCCTCAGGACTTTTGCCTTCATACTTGCTGTTCCCTCTACCGAAAATGCCTTTCCGTAGATATGCTCATGGCTCATTCATTTTCATGCCTCATTTTTCAACATGACATCTCCTCATGCCCTCCCTGGTTAAACCACCCACGCCCCATGGTGTTTCTCCATCGTGTTCCTCCACTGTATTGCCTTCATAGCACATCACCGTTTTGCATGCATTCAGGTACATATTTCAGGGGGCAGCAGTGCCTGTGTGGGTGCCCCCTGTGTGCACATGCAAATAGAGGTCAGAAGTCAACCTCAAGTGTCATTCATCCGACGCTGACTGCCTTGTGTTTGGGAAAAGGTCTTTCACCGTCCTGGAGCTCACCAAGTAAGCTGGCTCACCAAGGAGTTGCAGGATTCCTCCTAGCTCTAGCTTGCCAGCACTGGATACAGTCACACACCACCACATGGATTTTAGGGATCAGACGTGGGGCTTCAAGCATGCACAGCAAGCACTTTACCAACAGAGATATCTCCCCAGCCAGTGCATCACTATTTTTAATTACTTGATCAACCCCCACTTCCCACGAGCACAAAAGCTTCATGAAAACAAGGAGATGTTCTGACAAAGTGCTATGAGACCAGAATGCCAGTCCACACCTGCTGCCTGTGTGGTTTGGGTAGGAAGCATCTGCTACAGGCTCCTGTTCTGAATGCGTAATCCTCAGCTGTGGCCCCCTGTGGGGATGTTCTGAGGATTTTGGGAGGTGGAACCTAGCAAGAAGATGTAAGTTAATAGATATGGGTCCATAGGCATACGTTGTTCCCTGCCCCTTCATGTTGTGCTTTCTGCTTCCTGGTCAGCCCTGAAGTGAACAGCTCTCTTCCACTACATGATGTTCCAACAGCCATGGGACTGAATCCCATCAAACCATAAGCTAAAATAATAATTATCTTTCTTCCCTACTTTGTTCTGTCAGATATTTTGGTCACAGAGCATATAAAAATAACCTCTCTCCCATGCTTGGGCAGGAGCTAAATTAACTCACAACCATCTATAACTCCAATTCTAGAGGATCTGATGCCCTCTCCTCCGACACACATGTGTGCACATATGCACATGCAGGCAAACACTAGTGCGCATAAAATAAATAAGTCGGAAGCGAAAATGTTTAAAACCCACAAAAGCACAAAAAGAAGGCACAAAAGTAGGAGTGGGACTAGATGAGAACACTTGTACCAGCAGAAGAAAGAGGGAGATGAGGGAGGGAACAGGGTGGACATGACTAAAAATCCAGTATAAAAACCTATGACACTGTCAGACAATAAAAACTTTCACGTGACTACCACACTAGCTCAATACATACGTCCGCAATGACTGAACAGGTGACTCGCTCTCTCATTCTTCCTACATTGTCTCTCACCCCATTTGCAGATAAGGAAACGGAGACGCCACAAACCTGCACAGCTAGCAGATGACAGAGACGCACTTCCAACCACCGAGAAGTCTGACTCCAAAGCCTGAGTTCTTACTGCTCTGCTCGATGCTGTGTGGGAAGATGGGAGATTGTTTCTTAATCAATTGTTTCCCAACTCCTGCTAATGAGAAGTGCCTGGGGAACTGTGACAAGGGAAAGTCTTTTATTAGCACACAGTTGTGAGCATGTCATACCCAGGATGTATCTTCCACATCAGACACTGCCACTTTGTCAACAATCAGAACAGAACAGAACTTTCTGAGCTTCTCTGATGCACCTATCTTTGTGGGATTTTCTTAATAGACAGGTGAGATGTGAACAATAATGGGTGGTACAGTAGAAGAGGGTTGGGAGGGGTGAATTTGATGGACCCTATGTTTGATGTTTGTTCTCACCCCAAATCTTCTTACCAAAGAGTCTACACACCCAGCATGTAAGCCATCTGCCACCCCTCTCATCTCTAATTCAAGTTCAAAATGTTCACCAGGAAGGACTGCATTCTACTCTTTGAGCACTGCTACCTAGGGCTAGGCAAAAGAAATGCTGACATGTCTAACCATACCTCCTGGTTGCTCCCAAGCAAAGCTAATTGAGGTGTTTATTCCTACCTAGTCACAAAAGGCCAAACATCCTTGGCTGCTGTGGTCTAGATAAGACTGTATCCCTCAAAAGCACAAAGGTTGAAATCGACAAGGATGGTGTTGGGATGTGGGCCTGTGGGAGGTGATTGGGTCATAAGCAGTGAGCCCTCATGATAGCATGAACCCTCATAAAATATACCCAGTGTTATGATTTGGACATAAAGTGTTTCTCACAGGCCCTTGTGTTGGAGCACTTTGTCCCCAGTAAGCGATACTGTTTGAGGAAGCTGTAGATTCTATGGGACTGCTGCCTTGCTGGCAGAAGAGGGGCGTTAGCAATGGGTCTGAAAGGTATCGCCTGCTCCAGGATCCAGCCTGAACTCCTTCCTTCTTGATCCAGGAAGACATGCAGAATCCAGGCTGCAAGTTGCTGTCACTATGGATCTAGCTGCTGTGATTTCCCCCAGCACAATGGACTATGCCTTCCAGAATCATAATCCCTAATAAACCTCCCCTCAGTTAGGTTGTGTCTGCCAAGCATTTTGTCAGATCCATGAGAAATGTAAGTGATACACCTGGAAAGACCCGCATCCCTCCTGCCACAAGACACCACAGAGAAAAGCACCAGGGAACCGTGGTCAGACACTGAACCTACCAGGTTTTGAACTTGGGCTTCCAAACTCTACAACTGTGAGGCACAGATTGTCTATAAGCCACACTGCTCGTGGTATCATATTACAGCAACCCTGACAGACTAAACACCAGCCTGGTTCCACTTGAGAGGAAATAGCCTGTTCATTACTTCACCATATACAGGGTCCAGAAAACTTCCAAGCAGAAGGAAAAGCTTTGTAGAGGTGACCTGATGACATGAAGCACTTTCAGCTCTGTGACGGGCTGTGAAACTGGAAGAGAAAAGAAAATTAGAGTTCAAAGGCAAAGCACACGCTATCTCCCCATCCATGGTTTTCCACACTTTAAGCCTTTTTTTTTTATTAAGACTGTCTTAATGTTCTCTGTCTACATGACACTTTCCATCTTTGAACATTAGCTAATTAATTGACTGAAATGGTATCACGGGAATATTTATCATCTATCCCATTAGCTGGAGAGCCAGGGAACTGCCTACAAAAGCTGTCAAACAAACGTGTGTGTGTGTGTGTGTGTGTGTGTGTGTGTGTGTGTGTGTGTGTGTGTGTAAGTGAGCAATAGGCAGAAAGAAAAAAAATAAAACAGAGCAGATTTGACTTCCACTGACTGCTATAAAAATTTCCCTCTGGGAGACGTGGAATTTCAATTGCAAAATAATCAGTCTTGGAAATTGTCCTGTCCTCCAGGAGAAGAAAAAATAAGTAGTTTAACAGCAATTGCCCTTCAAAACAATTACTAATTATAATGTCTATAAAGAAAAATACCCTCGATACCATTATCGTTAATAAAGCCAGGCAAATCTATAAGAAGGAATTAGCTGGCATGTCTGAGATCTGACTGGAGAGCTCTTGGGGACTGAACAGAGGGGCATGCGATCCAGCCGGCTTAGACGCCTCCATCCAGAGATTCTGAGGCTTAGCACCTGGGGCCGACCGCTCTCAGCAAACTAGGAAGACTGTCACGGGAACTAAGTCAGGAATGATCAGGAGATGAGGGACTGAAGCTTTGTCCAGCCTGCCCTTCCTTCTTCCTTATCCCATCTCTCTGACCCCTTCACTGCCTCCTCAAGCAGCTGTCACAGAGCCTGGGGTTCATGCCTCATGCCCTAAAGTCTGACCTCTCCCCACACACCACAGCCCTCTAAAAAGCAGAGAGGTGCCTGGGAATGGTTTCCTTGGAGCCTTGGGGCCTTGGGGCCTTGGGACCTTGGAACTATTAGAGCCCTCTGTTTCAAACAAACTATTATGAGAGATGGGTTTGAGACAAGCAGGAGCTCCAGAAAAAGGAGATAAACCATCCTCCTGTTTACTTACTACAAAACATGAATCAAGTTATTTCATTCAGACACCAGATGCCTCCATGGGAAATGGAGAAGAGGATGTCTAAAGCATGGGCCTTAGAGTTCAGCCGCAGACAGCAGAGGCCATGACTGCGGTGTGCAGCTGAAAGGAATTCCTTACTGGACATGAAGAGGATGCTTGCTACCACTACAAGAAGCCACCAAGTCAGGAAGCTAAGAGCTGCAGACTTAATCAGATTGTGGCGGTCTATAGGATTTTGTCTTGGGTCTTCCTCTTAACAAAGCTCTGAATTCAAGACCCATGGGAAAGCACATGTGATGGCTAGCTTTTAACTATCACCTTGACAGGATCTACAATCATCCGGGAGACAGGCCTCAGGACATTCCTGTAAGGGATTATCTTGATGTGTTCACTGATGCGTGAAAATCTATCCACTGTGGGTGGGAGCATTCTCTGAACAGGGTATCCTGGATTATGTAAAGTTAGAAATCGAGTTACACACCTGAATGCATGCATTCCCCGCTCCGGTTCTCTGTCTCTGTCTCTGTCTCTCTCTCTCTGTGTCTCTCTGTCTCTCTGTCTCTCTGTCTCTGTCTCTGTCTGTCTCTCTCTCTCTCTGTGTGTGTGTGTGTGTGTGTATGTGTGTGTGTCTGTCTGTCTCTCTCTCTCTGCTTCTCGATTATGGATGCAACATAACCATGGTCTTGTCTGCATGTGTGTCTCTGCATGACATTTATGTGTGCTCATGGAGACCAGTAGAGGACATTGGCTTCTTTGGAACTGGAGTAACAGATGGCAGTGAACTTCCAGGTGAATGCTGGGAACAACTCAGGTTCCCTGCAAGAACAGAAACTGATTTTAGCTGCTGAGCCATCTCTCCAGCTCTGATGGTTTTTGTTTTGTTTTGCTTTGCTTTGCCTTTTTTCTAAGATTTTTTTAAAACTATTTCACAGTTCTCAAGTGTGAACAGGTAGACAGCAGTGTCCTATCCAAATGTCAAAAGGCTAGAAGAGAAAAGAAGGAGCAAGCAAAGACTAGATCTTCCTAACTTATTTGTTGAGATTTAAGTGAGCATCCCCCATTTAGAAATCTCATTGAACGGTAGAGCTATCCTCCCTTCAGGCCTTCTCTACCCTCACTGAAATCATGGATCATCTTAAACAGAGCCTGTACAGTCTATACTTCGTAAACAATATTTTCATGAAGTCCTCCCTCTCACAGTGTTGTTTCCTTCCTGATTTAACCACCGTTTGTTGGCTTACAGATTCCAGTTACATGTGATTCTTCAGAAATTAAACAGTCTAGGCAGGAAAACTGTACAAAAGTTCTAAGAAGGCAAATTCTGATGAAAATCAAAGTGAAAAGAACGAAGATGCCGTAAGGGTTGATGCTGGTTCTGTGTTGAGAGTCAGGTAACACACATACACTGTGCAAGAAAAATATCACAAGAATGGTCCATAGCCCAGTAGCTAATACCATTCCCCATTGAAAGTTCAGAGTCTTCATAGTCCGCATTGCTCTCTGCACAAGTGTCTTGCTAGGATGGTCTGTTAGGCCTTACAGACAGCATTCAGCCACCTTCCTAATCCAAAAACCCAAAATCACATTCCTTCAACAAGGGTCACGTCCAGACCTATCACAGAAATAGTCCACTCCCTGGTACCAACTTCTGTCTTATTACTTTTCTGCTGTTATGAAGAGACACCATGACCAAGGCAATTTATTTAAAAAAAGCATTTGCTAGGGGACTTGCTTATAGTTTCAGAGGTGAGTCCGTGATCATAACGGCAGAGAGCATGACAGCAGACAGGCAGGCATGGCTCTGAAGAGCTTCCATTTGATCCACATGCCGTAAGGAGATAGAGAAATAAACATACCTAATATGCATACGCAGTTTATATATAAATATATGCTTATGTTTATATATAAACAGAGGTAATTATAGGTATAATTTTATGTATAATATAATTATAGTAGAATATATAATATAGTGTACATACATACATGAGTGATAGAGAGATAAACAGATGATTGACAGACAGGCAGATAGATAGATACATGTACAGATAAATGGAGTAGTCATTTTTTGGCAGCTCGGCATGTACTCCCCCATACTGCAGGTACTTCTGGAACAGCGCCTTCCACAGGTCAGCCTACCACGCCCTAAGGGTAGGTGAAGCCAACCCAACCTCCCCAGTCTGCACCACAGAAGGTGTGTGCCACGAGCTAGCCAATCGGCACCTCAATCACCACCATGGGTTGCTCCAGGAAGATCATGGGGTAAAGGTCAACAAGGCCAATGAGAAAAACAGAAACTCACTACGTAGCATAAGATCTGGTCTCAGATGCACTATCCTTCTTCCTCTGTCTCCCTGAAATGCAAATTACAGGTGGCACTTGAAGGCCCAGCCCTACTCCCCAGCCTTTCACCTTCTTTACCCTCTGAACCCTCTCTCTAGTTTTGCTTTCCAAAGGTAGCTGGTTAGCCTCGTGTCTTTTAAAAGCTGTAATAAATGAGATTAGGTCAATCGGATCAGAAACAACCTGGGTCTCAACCTCAGCCGCACCTTCAGAAGGAGGACTTTCGGGCACATTGATTACATCTTTTTTTTTTCTGCACTTTAAAAATTTAAATATCTTCCCTCATTTACTTTCTTTATTTCACAATTTTCAAAAGTCAATTTTCTTTTATCCACAAACCTCAAAACTGATCAATAAGAAATTATATTTTGCCAGGCTGTTTTAAAGTAATGTAACCAACATATTTCTCTCTCATGCGTGACTTTATTGATTGAGGAATGAAAATGGAGAATGTGTAGAGGTTGGCATTCCTGAACCCTGTTGCATTAAGCTCTGCCCTGCTTCCTCCACCTACCATAGTCATTTCATTTAGGGTGAAGCTTGTGTGTGTGTGTATGTGTGTGTGCGCGCGCACACACACCTGAGTGTGTGTACATGTGTGTGTGAGAGCACATGTGCATGTGTGTGCATGTGTGTGTGTACACTCATGCTTCTCTCAAATGTGTGCCTGTGCATGAATGTATGTGTGTATGTGACTTTTAATGTGACTTTTAATGCCTGTGTATGTTTGTGTGTGTATGTATGGGAGCTCACATTGCATTTGTATGGTGAGAGGTGTGCACTCACTCATCACACAGAGGACTTTGGGTGTGTGTTCTCAGCTGCTTCCACCCTCTGCTTAACATAGGTCTCTCATTGGCTTGGAATTTGATACATACTATGTGGTTGTTGAGTTTCCAAAAGCCATCCACCTGTCCCACCTGCCATAGCCACAGCACTGCTTTAGAGGCACACAGTACCAAACCAACCTTTCCCCAAAAGTTCGGAAATCTGAACTCGGGTCCTCCTGTCTTTCCTGAGAGAGAGCCACTGACCGAGACATCTCCCCAGCCTGCAACCTCATGTTTTACAGTTGACACTCAGCTAGGCAGGAGAGAAGGTGAGGCTCCCAGCAGCCAGGCTCAGGCAGGAAGGTTGCATGCACCAATTTAATTTGAAATTCTCTTTTCCCAGTAATCACTACTATTATGATGTGATAGTTACTTTTCTTGTTGCTGTACAAAAATACATAAAGAGGAAAAAAAAGCAACTTCAGGGGAAAAGCGCTTATTTTGGCTCACACTTTGAGGGTGCAGTGCATTGCAGTGGTGACATCACAGAGGAATGAGCTTGAAGTGACCAGTCACATGGTGTCCGAAGTCAGGAAGCAGATTTCAGTGGATGCTGGTGCTCTGTGCTCACTTTCTGCTTCTCACTCAGGCCTCAGCTGCAGCCCAGGGCATGTTGCCATCCCATTCAGGATGGGGCTTCCCCTTTCAGTTAACTCTTCCTGGAAATAACCTCATAGCCCCACCAAAGACATGGGTTTCCATAGCGATTCTAAATCTAACCAAGTTGGCAATGAATTAGTCATCACACATGGCAATGCTGACATATCTTTTGGGCCCTAAATTGGAACCCTCTCTCCCAAGAAAACACCACGTTGTATTGTGTGAGAAGTGAAATTTCAAGAAAAACACAGCTTCTGTTTACTTGGTTTTGTTTGTTTTGTTTTGTTCTTTTTTGAGACAGGGTCATGGTCTCATGTATCCCAAGATAGCCTCAAACTAGGATGACCTGTCACTCCCCTCCTTCCCACCCCCAGCACTGGAATTTATAAGCATGAGCCACACCACCAGACTGGCTACTGTCTTTTCACCTGTCTTAATATTTTATTTTATTTTTAATAATGTGTATATAGGTGGGGACGGATACTTCATGTTAGTTCAGGTAGCGTTGGCGCCAGAAGCATTGGACGCGTTGGGGCTAGAGATACGGGTGTTAGTGAGCCACCTGACAGGGATGCTGGGAAGTGGGCTTACCCCTGCTCTGCCACTTGGGCAGCCCCACCAGTTGTATTTTAAAACACCACCGGGGTGAGATTTCAAGATGTCTGTCTCATGGACACACCCACATGTCTGAAGATGACCCCAGTGCTTACAGAGAGTAAAGCAGGAGGATGTGTGCAAGGAGCATGGCCTTGTTGTGTGCATCACAAGAACCCGGGCACAGATGGGGATCTGACCCCGTCTGCAGAGAGATGAAGAACGGATCTGCGGCTGGAAGCATCAATAACATTGGCTGTAAGTTCATATGGATTCTCTATTAGAAGGGGAGAAAGATCTCCACTGAGGCAAGGAGCCTCAAAGAGCGCTAGTCATAAATCTAAGGCACGGTGGGAGACTGTGAGATGGGGGGAGACTAGCGTGGTGGCATGGGGAAGGATGGTGGGAGGGAATACGATCAAGTTACCATGATATGAATGTGCAAAACCCTCACAGTAAAAGCTATTATTTTGTACACTATCTACTTTTTAATAAAAACAAAGTAAGGCACAGGAGGAAAAAATGCCTATCACTCATCCCCAGAGCACAGACCACAAATTCCTTTCAAGTCCGAGTAAACAAAGCAGACAGCCAAGGAGCCTTCCTACAGAAACGCTGCCCTGAACTCATTGACCATCAGCCTGCCTCTTGTCACTGGTGCTGAGACAAATGTGGGATGTGTCAGGGAAAAAAAAATGGGAGTGAACAACATGTGCTCTAGCAACACTAACTCCATCTTAAAGGCAAATGAGGGAGAGAGGCTTGGAGATGAGAGTCAATATTTGTTTGTCCTCCAACATATTGTTGAGCCCTTACACCATGCTTGGAACTACTCCAGAATCAGCAAAATAAAAAGATAAATAAATATATAGGCTTTTTTATTATTATAAAGCCCCCTACCTTGGTGGGACAGAGCAGAGAGGGCAAAGGGGGAGGACTCAAGAAGGCCAGGAGTTTAGGGTAAGAGAGACTCCATTGAGCATCCCTAGATCTGCAAGCCTATGGAACTTCCCCACCTTTAGCACATATGAGCATAAATAGGAAATGTGTCTTGCACTTGCTGGGGTTATCTTGCATTGCGTCCTTGGTGCTGTAACTACAGTCTGTGGCCATAGTTAGCAGTGTTCTACTTTTGCTCCTGTTCCTTTGTAAAATACTCTGACAAAAAGCAAGCTGGAGGAGAAAGAGGCTTTTGTCAGCCTAAAACTCCCGGTGACAGTCCATCGTTGTGGGTAAGTGAAGGCAGGAGCTTGAAGCAGCCAGTCACATCACATCCACAGTGAAGAGTACAGCATGATGAATAAGTACACGCTTCCTACTCAGCTTGATTTCTCCACTCTTCAACAGCTCGGGAGCTCCAGCCTAGGGAACTGGGCTACCCACAATGGGCTGGGTCTTCCCACATAAATTACTTAATTAAGGCAAACTGTACTCACAAGCCAACACACTGTAGACACTCCCTCAATGAGGCTCTCTCCCCAGGTGATTCTACCTTGGTCAACAGTTAAAGATAGCCATCACAGGCCGTGCTCTCTCTGTATAATTCGCCCTGTCCTGGTTGCCATCTGCAGAGTCAGGGGTTCTATTAAGCAGTGAGGATTAGCACAGTGTACATTCAACAAAGATAAGAACATGTGTCGAGTGCTCTGAGCTCATCCATTCACGTATATCAAATCTCCCTTTTCTTTCTCAGTCCACCGAGGAATGTGCGTCTGGCATGGTCTGATTATGATTTTGTCATGTGCATAAAGCAGATGAGATCTTAGTGGGATTATCATCCTCAGAGATTTAGCTGCAGACTGAGCATTCCAGGAAGTAAAGGACTATTATATCTTTGAAAGGGTCTTGGGAAGACAAATTGAGAAATAACTTATTGGTCAACATGGGGGGGGGCAAGAATTTTAAAACCTGACAGGGAAAGAATTTATTCATCAAAACTTGAAATCTCACTCCTAGCTCAAACTAGGGAAAACAGTGTTTCCAGTTAGGAAAAGTGTGAACTCCTTCAATCTGGATATAGCTGGACTGGTTATGATGGTCCTATGCAACATATCAACAATTTATGCTCAGAGTTAATGGGGAGGCCTGGAAAGGATGTTTGACAATTTTAAAATCTAGTCTGCCTCCTTTTGTTTAGCATTATTACCAATTACTCCATTCTTTAGTTGTATTTCCATATAGGGAGTCTAAAACTCTATAGGTGGCTCAAAATTAACATTTTCTTCTTTTTATTTTATTTCATTTTATTCTTTATTCTATTAGGTCAGTTGGGGCTCCTTGGACTGACTGTATTAGCCAGGGTTCTCTGGAGAAACCACTACAATAAATATCTTTCTAAAGCGGGTTATTAAATTGGCCTACGTGATAGGGCACTGAGTAGCCCAACACTAGAGAGGCCAAGAACCTGGCAGCTGTTCGGTCCATGTGGCTGGTTGTCTCAGCAGTCCCAATCTAGTGCTGAAGGCCTGGATTTATCTTGAAGAGCCTTGGGACCCCATATGAGAAGAAAGAAGCTAGATTTGAGCATCAGTGGCAGCAGTAATGCACCAACAGGGTAGATGAGCTCATGGACATTGTAAATGAA
>CM053758.1:21192954-21225821 GCA_028658305.1 Pachyuromys duprasi
ACTGGCCCGTGGACTCCCACACGGACTGAGGTGGTTATTGGCGGACCCGCAGTGTGCAGGTCAGTCAAAACGGTATGCAGTTCCTCCTCCGTCTGGCCCAGAGACTGTGAGACCCAGTCTGGTATTGGGGCTGCGGGCGCCCAGCGCGGCTGCTCCTTCAGATCAGAGCTGTGTGCTGCTGGTCACCCGGAGATTTTTCCGGGGAGTAACTGGGTGTCCCTAGGATTTTCCCACTTGATTTCCCGCCATAGGAGTTCCGCTCACCTGGCAATCACAAATGCTGGTGTTTTAGGTCCCAGAGTTCAGTCTCCTGGTCACTGCATTGTTTCTGCTGTCCTACTCCTCAGATACGGTGTCCTCTCCTGGCAGCCATCTTGGATCCCCGGGGTATAGGTTCTATTAATGATGCTGTGCTATTCTTGCAGACAGGAGCCTAGCATAACTGCCTTCTGAGAGGCCTCGTCCAGCAGCTGATGGAAACACATGCAGAGACCCACAGCCAAACAATAGGCAGAACTGTGGAGAGTTTTGTGAAAGAGTGGGAGGAAGGATAGAGGAAGCCAGAAGTGTCAAGGACACCACAAAAAGGTGTACAGAGTAAACTAACCTGGTCCCATGGGGGCTCACAGGGATTGGAACAATCTCTTAGAAAACTACTCTGCTTTGTAAAGTCCTTTCTTATTGAAAGTGTTTCCCTTTGTCAGGAGTGTATGTATGTAACTATAACCATCTATAGCTCTTCCTCACACTTGCTGGCTCTTTTCTGCCTTGCTCTTCTTGATAGCATTGCTGATGTAACTTGGGTTTCTCCATGTGTGTATGGATGTATATGTGGTATGCATTGGGGGATGCAACCAGTGCATGTACATTGAGACTCACTCTCTACCTTACTCCCTTGAGACAGGGTCTGTCACTGAGCCCAGAGCTAGGCAGGCTGCAGAGTGACTCTTGTCTCTCCCTCCACAGCACTGGGATTAGAAAGCCACATGTAGCCATAACCAGCTATTTACATGGGCGTGGGGGATGCGAACTTGGGTTTGTATAGCAAGCACTCTTATCCACTGAGTCATCTCCCTGGCCTGGGTTTTTCTTTTTTATTTTTAAACCATAAAAACCCAGACATAGGGAACACTTGGCCACTTTGGAGGGTTGCTTTATTTTGTTTTTGTAAGATACACCTAGCTTGGGATGCTGTTGAGGTTTAAATTGTCAGTTATTGACCGTACATCACCAACTCTTTTTTTTTTGGCGGGGGTGGAGGGGTGCAGTCGGGGGAAGGGGTCGAGATAGGATTTCTCTGAGTAAAAGCCCTAGCTGTCCTGGAACTCTCTTTGTAAACCAGGGTGGCCTTGGACTCACAGAAATCTGCCTGCCTCTGTCTCCAGAGTGCTGAGATTAAAGGTATGCACCACCATGTCCAACTACCAACTTTTTATTAATGCTCAACTTAACATTGTCTAGTTACATTATTTCAAAGCCATGTTAGTCTCTTTCTAAGGCTTGGAGATAAAATTTGTCCTAGTTATGAAGGATACATTGAAGAGAAAAATTAACAGAAATCTTCCTATTGTTATGGAAAAAACACACCAAAACCATCTTGTTTTAAATGTTTGAGGCAGTCATTCAGCAAAAACTCAGGCAGGACAGGAACGTGGAGGCAGGAACTAAAACGAGGCCATGGACGAACACAGCTCACTGGCTTGTGCCCCATGGCTTGCCCAGCCCTCTTTCTTATACAGCCAAGGACCACCTGCCCAAGTGGTCTGGGCTCCCCTCCACAGCAATCCTTAATCAAGAAAATGACCCAGTGATTTGCCTACAGGTCAACCTGATGGAAGCACTTTCTCAGTTGAAGATCCTTCTTCCCAGATGACTCCAGCTTGTCTCAGATTGACAAAAACTAACACAAGGGAAAATACCAGAAGCTCATACTCAAGGTCGCCATTCAATTAGAGACCTTTCACCAGTGGCCGGAAGCCCGGGGGTCAGGTGCAGCATGCCTTGTCTGTTTCTGGAGCTGCTTTGGCCAGCAAGAGACTGAGTTCCCCTCTTGTATTTCTTAAACATAATAAAGATATGACTTCCTCCACCAGGTAGCATACATTTTCCTCCTGTAAAGATCTAGAGATGTTGGGGAAGAGGTCAAAAAGAAAGAGCCTCGCCCTTGTCACAGCATATCAGAGGCTCTTAGCCACAGAGGAACATAGAAGTTCCCTTCAGAAAATTAGTACAGTAGGCAAAATAAGAGCCCCCAAAACAGGAGACCCAGTATCCGGGGGTCTGGTGTCATCTCCCACACCTGATAGAAAGGTAGTGATCTCATCTCATGACACAGAGTCACTTAGAGAAAATGGCACATGCCAAGTCACTCCCCTTTGGAAAGAATGCCTGAGCGTGGATAGAGCAGGAAACTGAAGTACAAATGGGGCAATATCCAGTGTTCTGAGGTCCACACTCCCCAAGACAGGAAAGTGGGGGCGATCCCGTAGCCAGGCACAGAAGTACGCACTGTTAGGAATGGGTAGCTCGTGCCTCACCATGATGACGATATCTAAAAGCCATTCATGAGGCTAGGCCAGTAAAGAGTTTATGCACAGGCAGGAGGACTGAGTTTGAATCCCCAGCACCCCTGTAAAAATCCAGATGTGGTGGCATGAGTCTATAACTACAGCACTGGGGAAGGATGATAGGAGGCTCCCTGCAGTTTGATCAGGCTAGCCAAATCAAGAGCACTCCAAAGTCAGAGACCCTGCCTCAGAACATAAAGTAGAGGGAGAGCGATTGAGGAAGACACTCAAAGTTGACCTTTGATCTCCACATGCACATCCCCATATGGGCACATGCACCCACAGAAACATGAACACACACATAAATCCAACCATCCCAGAGCAGAAAGGTCAAACGATGTCACCATATGTCATCATGGACTCTCCTCTGCTCTCTGATCCTTGTGATCTCACATGGAAAGAATCCACAGAAGATAGACCAAGTTCATTACAGAGAAACATAAAGCACTGTCGAGGATGAGTAAGGGCACTGGCTAATGACACCATTGTGCCAACCTACTTTGGTTGAGCTTTATTCTGTGTCTGAAGACTCCAGGACAGACAGCTTTCCTAAGGGGAATGACTCTGTTTGGGAGATTGACAGGCCCCTTTGGACTGGCTTTCAGAAGAGGGTCAGTGGTGTGTCCTCGTTAGAGTCTCCTACACAGTAACTTCATGAGGTGTGGAGCTCCTGGAGCCAAACTCAGTTTTCAGCTCGTGACCTTCTAGCTGTTCGAATGTCAGATCTCCTCCCAGAGCTAGAGACAGGGCTCATGTCCCATCCTCTGGCCAGAGACTGGTCTTCCTTGTGTAGTTCTTCATTTGTATAAGGGAGAGGTTCAGCCTCAGTACTCTTTAAGATTGTTAATACTTAGGTCTCTCCCTAACAACCCCATTTCACAGATGAGGAAACTGAGGCTCAGAGCAACTGTAGGCTGGCAGAGGGCTGGCAGACTCTCGGCCCTGTGGCAGACTCTCTGCACCGAGTTTGATCTCCATCTCCCCAACAAGACCCACTCTTTAGCATATGTTAATAGATCAATGATCTGAGTCTTTCCCGGGGGAGGCTCTGTGCCTCCCCATAAACTGGATTCTGTGAGAAGTGTGGGTATAGGAGCAATCTTTGCTGTGAGAAAAAAAAAGTGTGTGTGTGTGTGTAAGAGAGAGTGTTTGTGAGAGTGTCTGTGTGTGTGTGAATGTATGCATGCACATTCATGCGTGTCTTAACATATGAGCCAGGCATGGTGGTGCACATTGTAATCCTAGTCTTCAGGAAGTAGAGACAGGAGGAGCTAGAATTTGAGACTAGCTTAAGAGAGATAGTAAGAGCCTGTCTCAAAAATGGACAAATAAATAGCTCTACACCCAGATTCAGGTTGCCTGACAAATGCCCATGGGTCCCAGAAGGTGCCTCCTCCACTCCCCTTCCTTCCTAATCTTCACCCCCAGACTCAACTCTTTGGAGATACCCCTACACCTCCAGGCTGAACAGTGGTCTCACATCTGTGCACTCTGAAACCCCTATGCCTCACCCCCGCCATGAGGCATCACTCTGAGAAATCAGTGCAAATGAGAAGTCCAGAAGCCAGGAGACCCAAGGAAGAGGCTCAGTCTAAGGTGTGGAGCTGGGAAAGTGAAGGCTGGAAGGTGTGCCTTGTGTGGTCAGGAGAGCTGTGCCATCTAATGGGTACCTGAAGACCACATCAGGACCATATGGATCTGGGATGTTGAATTAGGACATTTCACAAATCCCCACTCATCCAGCATTTCACTTTTAGGACAATGGAGAAACCGGGGGTATTGCATATCCATTGAATCAAGGGAGAAACACTCACTCAGGAAGCTTGGGTGAGCTAACCAAGGATGCACAGCAAGCCAGGCATGGTGGCTCATATCGAGAATCCTGGGAGCAGAGGGCAGGAGAATTGCCATGAGTTCCAGGCCACGCTAGGCTACAACAGAAGACCACGCCTCAAAAAGAAAATGAAACATGCCAAAGCCACAAAGCAGAGTGGTTAAGCTCACACACTCCAGTGTTAGGCAAACCCCTCTCAACTTCCTGCCTCTGTGACATTGGATAAAGATTCATCCCTCCAAGATTTTTTTTCTACATCTGTAAAACTAGGCCTAAAACCTCAGCAGCTTTGTAATGCTGCTAAGAAACCAAGAACTCGTGGGAGACCACAGGCAGCCTTCTTCAGCTTGGTGACAATGGACCTCTACCCCACCCGGAGCCACTGTGGGAAGCTCTGACCCCTGCACTCTCTGGGGATGCCTGGGTTCTTTGGGGCTGGCAGCTGTGGCTTTGGACTCCAAGATTCTGAGCTGCTGTCCCACCATGCAGCTGGTTCCATGCTTCCTTCCCAGGCTGCCAGGAAAAAAAAATCCTAGGGGCATACTGTGCAGAGAGGCTCAGGAAATAATTAGTTTGCCTTCCCCAAAGGCCAGAGTTCACTATTGAGCTATTTAAAACCCAACTGATGTCTTAAAATAAATATCACAATAGAGATGTCAAAATAGCTGTGTGTTCCAACACAGGACGTTGTGGGGGGCGGATGGAAAATGTAAATGGATTTACCACAGTGATCTCAGAGAGGCGCCTCTGGGGTTTGAGACCACAGATTGTCATCCTGTTTCATGTTGCCTGGATTTTTTTTTCTAAGATTTGTTTTTGTCCTCTGAGGACACGGAAAAGGCTGTCATCAAAAAAGATGAGCAACTTTCCTCAAAACAGAGAAAAGTGAATTGAATAATTGCTTTCCTAACATTGGTTTTAATAATTTCCAAACACAGCCAGGCCCGAAGGTGAGGGTCTGTCATTCCAGCTACTCAGGAGTCTGAGGCAGGAGGATGGCAAGTTCAAGACCAGCCTGAGCTACATAGAATGTTCAAGCTAAGTCTAGGCAACTTATCAAGACTCCTGCTGAAAATTCTTTTCTTTTTTTCCTTTTACTGTTTTTCCTTTGTTTGGTTTCAAACAGAGTCTCATGTAGCTCAGGTTTTCAGGTTTTGAGACAGGTTCTCTCCCTGGGACCTGAGGCTTACTGATTCAACTACACTCTACAGCCATCAAGTTACAGGGATCTATGTCCTCCTCCCCAGGGAGAGAACTGCAAGTCAATTTCCTAGGTTTTCATGTGTGTTCTGAGATCAACCTCAGGTCCCCACCTTGGTACAGCAAGCACCTCACCTACTAAGCTACCTCCTTGGTCCCAGGGTCACAGTTCATAATGACCGCAATGTTTGGGGCTCGGTCTCTGGGTTGGCTGACTGGTATGGATTGACACCTCTGCCTCTCCCCTCAGCCGGATCTTCCTATAGGCAAGGGTGACACTTTCATTCCCACCCTCTCTCCTCCGTGCCCAGCCTCATGCCTGAATCAAAACAAGCAACTAATTGAATTGAACCAGAATTGAAAACGAAAACAAATATCACAGAGAGCCAGAAGAAAGGGCGGCAAGGGCTAATGTTGTGGAAGTCTATTCCGGAGCAATCAACCAGACCGTGTTTTCCTAATACAGATTAGAAAGCTGGCATGGAGGCAAGATGGAGCAGCGGTGGGGACTGGCGTCCTCTGGACATCTGCCAGGTGTCTCATCTGATAAATCCTTGCCTTGGCTGGCCGACGATTTCATCTCTCAGAGGGCAGAGGACGTGGTAGAGGGGACAGCTCCTCCGCACAAAATTGTGGCAGCATGGAAACACCAGCAGGAGAGAGCGTGGTAGAATCTTTAGGAGGAGAACAGGAGAGTGGGACCTGGGGAGGTGCTCACTGGGCAAGCATGTTGGTCTGAGTCTGAATCCTACAGTTCGTGAGAAAAAGCCAGGCATGGTGCCATGCACCTGTAATTCCGGTGAAGCAATAGCTGGAACTCCCTGGGTAATCTCTTCGTGTCTGTATAGGTGCTTGTAATGACTTCATCTTACTTTATTTTGATAAATGTGTGGTCGCTGTATGCACCAATAGGATGTCTCCTTCTACTCTTCCTGGCTATTCCTTAATAGAGCAACAAAGCATGGGATCCATTTTGACACCTAGTCTTATTTGGCTGCAGATATCAAAGTTTCTGAGATAGCTAAATCAATGGACAGCTGCAGCTTATCAGGGGATACACTCTCTATCCCCTCCAGGTAAAGAGAGACTCACACACGCAGACCCCTTACATGGGAACACGTCCAGCAGACAGCATCTTTAGAATGTCATTCCATTTCCTTCCAGAGCAGGAGAGATTCCAGTGCCCTCACTTTTCAGCTATTGAAGCTGAGATTCAGAGAAATTAAGACCCTGGCACAAGCCTGGGCATCTGAGAAGCAAGGGCCAGAAGTCAACATTCTATCTGCCTGTCTCTCAGGACAGTGGCTTTTTCACGAAAGGGGATAGAGACTGGGAGAAATTGTCTTTTTCTAGATCCTTAAGGGATCCCCTCTGATATCACCATAGCCAGGGCAAGGTAATACGCTCAGTCCAGACAAGTCATTCATGGGATTTGGGGATAGGCCCTGTCCTCAGCACAGCCCCATAGAGAACATACCACTGAATCCATTAATCCAGAGTTATTAACTGAGATCCACGAGACAAAAAACAACAACAAAGGACTTGTTCGTCACATTGAGCTTGGGTCTCATTCTCTCTTGATCTCCCCAAGCCATGATTAGGGAAGAAAGAGCCAGGAACTTAACACTGCAAGAGATGTGGAAAGGAAGCTGCTAAGTGGCGCTGGTGGCTTTCCTCATGGCTGTAATAGAATGCCTGTCAGAGACACCTTCAGAGAGTGGTGCAGAGACTGCTCAAGGGATGCAGTCATTGTGTTGAGGAAGGCAGGGTCAGGGGTAACTCCATGGCTCTGGAAGAAACTACTTGTTCATAGCTGGGGAGACCAGGAAGCAGAGAACATTCAGGCAAGAACTGAAGCTGGGCTGTGACCCCCAAGGCCTGCTCCTGAGTACCCAGCTCCTAAGGACCCCACCATCTCCAATACATGAGTCTGTGTGGGGCATTTCACATCAGAAGTCCAACAGTACGCAAAGACCTTCAGAAACTCAAGGATGCTGTGGGGCCAGTCCTGCGCCCCCTCCTGTCATCCCCGCCCCCACACACACTTCCAGTAAAATGCCACAAAGACACAGAAGTCATCTGAAACACATCAATTCTGCAACATTCCCGTTCAAAAGTCTTCAGTAGGAGCTGGCTCAGTTAGAAAAGCGCTCACCTTGTAAGCGTGAGGACCTGTGTTTGATTCCCCAGAACCCATATAAAGGGGGGAAAAGTCCAGAGGCTGGAGAGATAGCCCAGTGGTTAAGAGCACTGGCTCCTCTTCCAGGTCTACGCATGATGCTTCACAATTGTCTGTAACTCCAATTCCAGGTGAACTGAAGCCCTCCTCTGTCCTCTATGGGCCTGTCACTCACATGATACACAGACGTTCGTGCAGGCAAAACACCCTGCTCACAGTCTGCTGCCCTCACATGGGTACCACTTCTAATCACCTTTCATCAGTTCAGATCCCCACAGACTACTTGAGAAATGGTTTCCCCTGGGCTTCACAAAGCTCCTCTCTCTACTCCTCCTAAGTGATAAGGATGACACAACTTTGTCATTTGTTTCTTTGCTCTCCTCTTATTCCCCCTCCCACAACCAGATGGTCATCTCTTTGAAGACAGATATACTATCTGAATTTATTTTACATGTTTTCAGAGTACAAACAAGAAAAATATTTTTACAAATGTGCTGAAGCCAGAAATGTCTGGAAGCAAATGTTTTACACAAAGCAGAATAATTATGAAGATAATAATAGCATCGACTATTTTGAAGTATAAAGTACGACTAAGCACATTATAGACATGGCTCTTGTTATACTTTTAACACTCCAAGGAAGTTCAGCTTCTGATCCTCTCCCCAGTCCTTCCTTTTCCTCTTGTAGGAGGCAAACAGGCCTGAGAAAGATCACAGAGAAAGGGACAAAAGGAGAGGGAAACAGAGACAAAGAGACAGACTGTGGATGTGTTTTGAACTCAAAAAGGCACACGCTTGATCTTGGTGTGGCTGTCCATTCATTATCTACCTAAACTTAAGGTGATCTTGTGTTACTGAGCCTCTGGAATGAGTGAAGATGTGTTATGGCAATAAAAGGATACCATTAATGGCATGACTGGCACACAGTAGGTACTCAGTATTGATACCTCTTTCCCCAAACAGTAACCTCTGACTACTGGCTCAGCACCTCGGTCTTCAGGAAGCAGACTGAAGTCTTAGTTGAACACTTGGCCCTCTGACTGGCTGACGTTCCAAATAGTTACCATGTTGGTTTCAGAGCTGTCAGCTCCATGTCTCTCCACAGTCAAGACTCCAGCCCTGCTGAGCCTTACACACTCTAGCATCATGGGCCGGATGACAGAGAGACTGAGAGGGTGGCATTAGAATCAGTGTGTTGGCTAGTGTTTATGTCAGTTTGACACAAGCCAATGTCACTTGGGAAGAGGGAACTTCAGCTGAGAATTCCCTGTGGCCAAGTTTATAGGACATTTTCTTGATTGATGGTTGATGTGGGAGGGCCAGTTCACAGTGGGCAGTGCCAGCCCCTAGGCAAGTAGGCCTTGGTGCTGTAAGAAAAAAGCAGGCTACGCAAGCTGTGGGGAGCGAGTCAGTAAGCACTGTTCCTCTATGGCCTCTTCTTCAGTTCCTGCCTCCATGTTGCTGCCTTGAGGTCCTGCCCTGACTTCCTTCAGTGCTAGACCGTGATGTGAAAGTGTTAGCCAAGAACACCCTTCCAAACCCAAGTTGGTTTTGGTCACAGTTATTTGTCACAGCAACAGAAACGCAACTAAGGCAATGGTTCTGACCGCCATAGGGTTTTCCTGGCCACTATTGAAAGCTGAAAGGTGTCTTCAGTCAGCGTGGAGGTTTGGCAGCTGTAGATACGAATTTCCATTATCTGAAAAGCCATGCCCATGAAGCCCAGAGACTGTGGGTACAGAGGGCTCTGCCTAGTCTGATTTGCACAGGGCAGCCTGTTTGCCTGGGGATGCCAGAAGTCTGCCTGTCAGCTCCCTTCCTGTGTTCACCCCTCCCCAGCCCCCAGCAGCTCACTCAGGAATACATTGACATTTCCAAGGCTATTGATTTCAGGCGTCAGCTAGGCAGAGGGTGGGGGAGTGGATTGACTTTGTTATTGGAGGTAAGGGAAGGAAGAATAAACAAGGGTGCTTTGGTTTGTAGGACAAAACTAAAATTATCAGCACAGTGGGCTGAATGCAGCAGTTAAAGTTCTCCAGGGTGCTGATGGTGCAGGTAGAGATGAATGGGAAAGAGTTTGCACCTGCACCCCGCTCTGGTTTTATTAATGAACAAAGTTTCTGCAGAAGCCAGGAAATGCTCCTGCAGACTATTACAGGATGGTTGGATCACATCAGACCTGCATCAGGGACCCAAGTTCCACTTCTCTTAAAGACCTCTGCTCTGGGGAACCCAACTCACAGCTCCGGAGGCACAAGAAACATAAGGGGCTAGAGAGGTGGCTCAGTCAGTCAAACACAGGGGCCTGACTGTGATTCCCAGAACCTGTGTGAAAATAGAAACTGGTTGGAAGTGCACACTTATAATCCCAGCACTAAGGAGGCAGAGGCAGGTGGCTCCTGGAGCTCAGTGGCTAGCCTGAATTCCAGACCAACGGAAGACTGTCTCTCAAAAAATTATAATAATAACATGGACAACACCTGAGAAACAACAGCCAAAGATGACCTTTGACCTCCACATGAGCATGCATGCACAAGCACCTGGACACACATGAACCCATGCGCATGTGTACACACATTCACATACATACTCATACACACCCATTCTCTCTCTCTCTCTCTCTCTCTCTCTCTCTCTTTCTCTCTCTCTCTCTCTCTTCATGACCCAAGATAGCAAAGCTAGTGCTTCCCAGAGCCTGGGTGTGCCAGTAACAGCTGATTCAATGAAGGTCTTCCATTCCTCCAATCAGCAGCTTCAGGAGTCTTCCAGGATCCAAGACCTGAGGGGTTCGCAGATGGCACAATGGCGTCCTTAGCACTTGTTCAACATCTGCTTCTTGACCACAGCTCCTGCCCAAAGGGTGGTCACGGATCTTAGTTATGACTCATACCTCAGACAATAGCTTCTATAATGGTGAATGGCCACGCAGCTTACAGCCTAAGGGCCTTCTTGTGGAGTAGCAGGGTATTACCATACATAAGTGAGGTCACACACACTGCATCTACCTATATGTGGATATACACATGGAGAACTATCTTATCTACAATGCTATTGTTACATACGGAAATCTGAAATAGTATAGAAAAATATTTCAGTTTTATATTTCATTTATATATATAATGACTATTTCAATATTATAAGTATATTTATATAGATATTATAATAAACAACTTATAGGCATGTATAACTATTATATATACACTATTCAATTACATGCAATATATAAACTAGTTTGTATATGTGTACATCCGTATGGGCATTGACTATAAATATATACATATGTATACTTGATACAGATAGCAAAGCTAAATACAGACTATAAACAATACACACTTCCATATGTCTGTGTATAATGCATGGATACAGTCAGCTGTTCTGGTTTCGTTTCTGTTGTTGTGATGAAATAAACTGACAGAACTAACTTAGAGGAGAAAGGGTTTGCTTTATCTTACAATTCACTGCGATGACATCACCATGGCAGGAACCTGTGCCAGCTGGTCACATCATATCCAGTCAAAAGCAGTCAGACAAGAATCCATGTGCTAAATCCTCAGCTAGCTTTCTCTACTCTCTGATCTACTGCTGCGAGAATTATGCTAGACCAGCATAATTCCTTACTGCATTCTTAAGCTTTTCCTTCTACACCTGCTTTTCCTTCTACACCTAGATAACTGTAGCTACCACCCCTCATCAAAGCAGCCTGTCTTTACAGCAAACGGACACCATCACAGACAGCCATAACTGGACACAATGCAAAGATCAATGGATCCTGGCAAGCCCAGCCCCCGGCTATAGCAGAGCTACGGCAACTATTTCTTGGGGAACATCAAGAAGGGAGAGGGATGGAAAGACTGTAGGAGACAGAATATCAGGAAGTCTGTGGTAAAGCAGCCTCTCTAGAGATGATGTCATAAACAAGACCTCAGCAAAGGCAATATCAATGGACGTGTTCATGTGGAAAAGGAAATTTCTACTGTTTTTAAGTAGATGTTTTAAAGAATTTCAAACACAATTACACTGTATTTACATAATTCCCATCCCTCCGTGTGCTTCCTCTGCCTCCCTTTAAAATTCATGACCTATCTATAATTATTATTACACATACACACACACACACCCCAAAACCTACTGAGTCAATTTAGTGTTGCTTGTACAGACATGTGTTTAGGGCTGACTGCTTGGGATTAGATAACTTAGGTTTCTTATTCCTGGAAAAAATTGATTCCCCTCTACCCCCCTACCCTCAGCAGCTGTTGATTGCCCGAGGTTGTTCATCTGGAGTGGACCCTTGTGAAATTTCTCCTATTCCTGCTGTCATGTCAATGGGTGTGGTCACTCTGCAGGCCTTGTTTAGACAGCCATATTGTTGAGAATGTCATGGGTACAGTCTAGAAGACAGTCTCACTCCTGGCCCTTACAGTCTGACCTCCTGGTCCTTACAAAATGTTTAGCTCCTGTTCTTAGCTGTTCCCTGAGCCTTAGGTGTAAGAGTTGTGTTGTAGATGTATCAGTTAGGGCTGAACTCCCCACAATCTCTTGTTCTCTGAATTTTCACTAGTTGTGGCTTTCTGGGACAGTCTCTATCTGCTGCAAAAAGAGAAACATGGCAGTTTGAATGGGAATGGCCCCCAAAGGCTCATACATTTAAATACATAGTCTCCAGGTGGTGGAACTGTTTGGGAAGGATTAAGAGGTGTGGCCTTATTGGGGTGTGTCGCTAGAGGGGCTTTAAGGTTTCAAAAGATTCCTGCCACTTCCAGTGTTTCTCCCTCTGCCTTCTGTTTGTGGGTGAAGATGTGGGTTTTCGACTCTTCCAGCTGCCATTCCTTTGCTCCACCATCGTGGACTCTAACCTCCTGAAATTGTAAGCCAATTAAATACCTACTTTTATAAGTTGCCTTGGTCATGGTATTTTATCACGGCAATGAAAGTGTAACTGATGCCCAACTGCGGGCCTGTGTGGCAAACCTGCAGAGGGAGCCACGTGCAAGTACATGCTGGAGAGACAGGAGAAAAAGAGGGGCAGAATGGTTTGAGCAATATGAAGAGAGGTAGAGACTCTACAGTGGAGAGGAGTAACCTATTGTGAATAGCTTGTGCTGCCACTGAGAGCCGTGTCTGGGTCCATGACCATGCAGCAGCAGGGGTCTGTGTTGATATTCCCGGCTCCTATCACCACCAAAGGCCTTGCGAACATCCCTGGTCTGGGCTGCTACCTGGGATCATGGTGATGTCCAAGGGCTGCACAGAGCAGACCCCATGCCTAGCTGGCTACAGCACTTGGAAGAGCAGGGCCCCACACTTTGCCTGGGTATCACAGTAGACCTGGCCCTGGTGGCATGTGTGAAGGTGGGTCACCCTGAGGGCATGAGAGTGGAGAGCTGGCCCTGCCCCTTGCCAGCTGCTGGGTGAGCTAACCAGGGCAGTGCTGAAAAGCTCATCCTGATGGTGGCATCGGAGAGATCTGGCGGGCTCACCAGCTCAGCTACCACCCAGGCCCAGAGCCAGGGCTCTGAGTTGGCCCACCCCTACACCTACCCCATCTATGAACTGCTGCAGCACACAAAGGGGCCAGTCCTGCATATCCAAAGCTGAGGGATCTCCGTGACACAGCGCAACAGCAGGCTATCTGAGAGGAGTCCCAGTGAGGATCCAGTATTGATGATGTAGCAGAAGCCAGAGGCTTCGGACCAGACCAATGACTCATTGCAACAAACACTGAAAGCAAAGATGTGTGGACTTCGGGACACACTGCAGCTTCTACAATGACGTGTTTTGTTGTTGCTGTTTTGATTTGGTTTGGTTTTCTTTTTTATCTTCTTTTGGTGGGGTTGCAAAGGCAGAGGATGGATACAAAGGGAAAGGGAGATGAGTGAGATTGGGGCACATGATGTGCAATTCACAAAGAATCAATAAAACTTTTTTTTTAAGTAACGAAGACAAGGTGAAAGCTATACTTACCTGAGGGTATAAGAGTAAGAGTCGCCAGGCTGGGCCTTCCTGCACTAATTAAGCTGATCAAGGCAATCCCCTACCAACACGCCACAGCCCAGCCTGATCCAGAAATCCCTCATTAAGACTCCTCCCAAGTGAGTGAGACTCATTCTAGGTCATGTGAAGTTGACAATTATAAGTAACCACCACATTAAGTAATATAACCCATACTTACACAGATATTTAAACTACATACATCACTTATATGCATATACAGTATACATACATTTACATATGTGCATTTAACTCATATAAATTTGTTGTATTATATATGTAGTTATGCAGATAAAGTAAATGTAGTAAACATGTGTACACATATGCGTCTATAGCGTGAACTTGATGTGTTGAGGAGATATTTACATATTAGCATAGGGCATTCACTAGTATGGACAGAAGCCATAATTTATATATTCCCTCAGCAATATATTGTAAGCCAATTGTAAGCCAATTAAATGCTTTCTTTAGGGTACTCACCCTTTGTTTTTCTTTTCTCATCTTTTTCTAAAGACAGACTCTTGCTATGTAGCCCTAGATGGCCTGTAACTAACCACATAGACCAGGCTACTCTCAAACTCACAGAAATCCACCTGCCTCGGCCTCCTGAGTGCCAAGATTAATTTGCGCTCACCAAATCTGGCTCCTTGTTATCACTATCACAAATGACATGACAGTGAACAGCTTGAACACACCTTGTCTCACACACATTAACAGTTCAGTGGAATCTATTTCAAGAAAAAAAAATTGCTAGATTCATGGAGACGTGTGTTTTCATTTTGATTGATCTTGACAAACTATCCACATCTTTCACTGTGCCTTCTGTATGTGGGTGGTCTGAGGCAGTCGACCCCTCGCGACGGGGCTGCTGGACCACCTGAGGCATCTGTGCCCTGAGCCTCGAGGCATCTAACACCAGACTCCAGCAAGCTCTTTCAGATCTGCCACGCCACCCGCTTGCCCACATATAGGCTGAGAGGAGAGCCATTGCTGTTTGTCACCATCAGGCTGTTCGGAATGTACCAGCAGCATTACCTAAGAATAAATAGAAAACAGCAAACTTCACTGAAGGGTCCAATCATTGAGGTTCAATCATCTACTTTCTCTCAGACCTTGAAGCTTCTCAGCGGAGCACAGAACAGGCAGTCTGAGACATATGCTAGGTCCCGCCATCATGCTCTGCCTATGATGTCACCAAGCCTCCTGTGAAGGACATCTGTCTGTCAGTCCGTGTGCCTCTAAAATCACAAGACTCAAAGCCAGTACAGAGGGCTAAAGGAACACAGACCTTGTGCCCCCCTCTTTTTTCCTCCTCCAAGACTTGGGAGTGGGCCAAGGAGGGGGAGCGCTGTCTGCAATCAGAGCCTGTCTTCCCCCAGCTCGTGCAACCAGCATGGCCCTGCTCTATGAGCATCCTAAATCATTCCACAGAGGGCTTCAGATCACATCACACACACACACACACACACACACACACGCACACACACACACACGCACACACACACACGTAAAGACAAAATCTCTTTTTATAAAAGGAAAAAAGTCAAAAGCAGGCTGGAAGAGACTCAGAATTGGCAATCAAATCTCAAATGAGTGGGAAGAGGATGGCCACGCCTAGAATGATGGGGGAAGGAGGGCACTGAAATTAAAGATGGCGGGTCTCACCCATCCACTGCTCTAAAAGTGGATCCAACCAGGCCAAATACCCAGTCAGCTACCAAGACCCTTCCAAGCTGACATACCCTTTTCTCGCTGCCGTCTGGGATGCTGACCTGCAATATCTCAGTTTCCCTCAAGATTCCCGTATTCTCTTTAACATTTTTTCTTTTCTTTTTCCTTGCCCTTACACTATTTTTTTTCTTCTCTTTTACTGGTAGTTAATGCCAAGTAAACATTAGGGTTTTTTGTTTGTTTGTTTGTTTGTTTGTTTTAAGCCATACCATACACCATCTCCCCAAGGTGCGGCTGAGGAACTGCCGCCTCCACCAGGAAAGGCACCTCCAGCTTCCTGTCCCTCCCCACACTGCACGCCCAGCTGCTGCGCTCCTCTGTGCCCATTTACTCCGAGGTGCATAAAATCTCACTGGACATTGCAGTCAGCCCTGAGGAGACAAGATGATCAGATGGAAGGGGAGGAGATCCTCCCCAGTTGGTGGACTTGGAGGGGGCGGGGAGGAGATGAGGGAGGGTTGGGGAGGGTGGGAGGGAATGAGGGAGGGGGCTACACATGGGATGCAAAAAAACCTAACCTGTGATTGATATAAAAATAAATAAATTTATTTTAAAAAATCTCACTGGAACGCCCGAACCGAGCCCAGTGACTCAGCTCCTCCCCTGCCCCCTCCACAAAATGAGGGCTCAGACTCCGAAGGACAGGCTCTTCCCGGCCCTGCTGATTGAGGCCTCTCTTCCCTGGTCAGGGGTTCTGCTGACATCTGCAAAGTCGTGCCAGCTTTGATTACAGGGCCAAGAAACGAGCTGTCTATGATAGCGCCATTTCACTTCCATTTTGAACCTTCTGTACTGGGATGTCCTCTCCCACAGGTGACTGTCCACACCCCCACGCACGCTTCCTCTTGTCCGGCTAATGAGGCTACACGTAAAATGCAAGCTTGGAAATGGGAGACTGGCTCTGCAAACGGAAACAAGGAACAGTGACCCCCAACGCAAACACAAAGGGCCCTGGAAGCCTTTCCTCTTCTGAAATAGTTGCAGAAACTCCACCACCTGTCTTGGCCAGAAGCCTTAGGGCTGAAGCCCCAGGCTTGGCCTGGAAGCTGAGCCTTGAGCGCCATCTAGGAGCCGCTGGCGGCACTGCAGGATGTCCCGAACAAGCGGTACCTTTCTGTCTGGGTTCTTCTGGCAGGCCATCTGTGAATGCCTCTGCTCAAGTCAGAGCCTCTGCCAGGAGCTCGTGAGATTTGTGTTCAGACCGTGAAACTTCCGTAGCTGCGTAGCTCTGAACAATTTTTTTCTTTATTTTCAAAGCAAAGATTAACCATGACAACCTTACTGGATGAACAGAGGATTAAGTAAGAAAAACTATATAAGCTGGCACAGAACATGAAGCAAACAAAGAAAAGAAAATACTATTCTCTTCACTCCTAGCCTCACGTCTGTTGCTGTGGTAGAAGCTATTCTGGCAAAAGGCAGCTTAGGGAAAGGAAGGGTTTACTCAGCTCTCACAATTCCAGTCTACAGCTGGCTCTCTCCTCTCCCGCAGTTCAGGGTCCAGTTCATGAAATGTTGCTACCCACATCCCAGCCAGGTCTTTCGACCTCAACTGACGGTCAAGAGAATCCCTCGCAGACTCCCTCCCCAGCTCAGTCTGGGTTGTGCCAGGTTAATAATTAAAGCTAGCCGCCACAGCTCCTGTCTAGGCCATACCCTGACTGAGTCCTCAGACAAGCCACTCTGGGAGGGAGAAGCGCAGTTTGGCTTGCCTGTGGAACAGGGATGAGACCCTCGTGAGGGTTTGAAGAGGCAGATATAATAAAAAGCAGTATCTGCAGCATGTGGTCTACAGTGAGGGCACATCTGGTGAGAAAGAGGTAGGGAGAAAATGGTTAAACCATCCTTCCTTGTGTGGGCCTGGAGGTTGAGCAAGAAGGAAGTTATAAAGATAAACAGGACAGTGTCACGGTGGACGAGCCCAGTGCAAATAACAGTATAAGTAATGTGCTAGACACAAGCAAAGTCAATAGCTACCTAGGCTGCCTCTGTTACATCCCTTTATCCCTACATACACAAAGGATTGGCCTTCTGACTTACAAACGCTGAAGGCAAAAGGGGAGTGATCTGAGGCACAAGAGACGGATCAGCAGGTGGAGGTACTTGCTGCCAAGACTGACTGTCTGAGAGCAGTCCCTGGGACCCACGAGCACGGTGGTGCATGCCCACGTGCTCAACACATACATAAAAATAAACAAATTTTTAAGTGGGAGAAGATCTGCTCTGGCTTACACACCTGGTGACCTCATCTCTTTTGCTGTTGTTCCACTTTTGCCGCTGAAATGGAACATCGCCTAGCCTGAGGCTCCTACACTTCTCTTCCCTCCACACTGGCCCCAGAACCTCGACAGCCTCAAGTCCCCATCCTAAATCCCTCATGCCTCCCTCACCCTGTTCTCCCAATTGCCTGTCTCCAGCCCCTGTTTAGATGCCCCCTACCTCCTGCCTGGACCTACAGCAGCCTCTCCCTGAGTTCTCTGCCCCCCAGTCCCTCCTGCAGGGGCTCTCAGGGACTCACACCCTGTCAGAAAAGCCTCCTAGATGCAGAGGCTTTCTCCACAGAGCCTGTATGATCTCTGCCTTCCCCAAATGTAGAAGCCGCATGAAAGAGGGTCGCATCACACTCATCACCAACAAGCACAAGAAAAGGTGCCCAATGCCATGAGCCATCATGGAAGGGCAAGCCCAACTGTCAGGGACATATCCTGTTCTAACACCAGGATGATGAAGTTAAAGAAGGGAGAAGAGCATTGGTTATCATACAGGGGGATTCAGGCTATCAACACTCTTCTGGTGGGAATGGGAAGTGGTACCATCACTGCGGAAGCAAAAATGACAGTGCCTCAAGGGGAGCCAGAAATCACGCTGTAAGGACATAGCAGTAAGTGTTTTAAAAAGGACCAGCAAGACAATTCAGTGGGTAAAGATGCCTGATGACCAGTGTTCAGTTCCCAGTTCCAACATGTTTGAAGAAGAGAACCAACACCCAAAAGTTGCCCTCTGATCTACAAATGTGTGTGCATGCCCACACATACACACTAAAATGAATAAATAAATATAATTTTAAGATTATTAAATAAATGAGAATATTTTAAAACATATTTTTCTGGTTTAAGCAGGGAATGTTTCCTACAGGCTAATGTTCTGAACATTTGGTTTCCAAACAGCAGGGCTTTGGGTGGGGGTGGGGGGCTGGAAAGCTGTGGTGAAGTGGAAGTTTCTGTTTTCCTTGAAGACTCAGTTTTGTCATGTGATGTTTTGCTGCAATCTGGGCACATGGTATTTTACTGGAGGTGGGTTTGTGAGAGGGCACATGATGTTTTGCTGTGGGTTCTCTCATTCAAAGGGTATGACCCCAAAAATTCTACCAGAGAACTCCTTCAGCTGATAAATGCCTTCAGCAAAGTGGCTGGATACAAAATTAACTCAAAAAATCAGTAGCCCTCCTGTATACAACAGACAAAAGGGCTGAGAAAGAAATTAGGGAAACAACACCCTTTACAGTAGCCACAGATAACATAAAGTACCTTGGTGTGACTCTAACCAAGCATGTGAAAGACCTGTATGAAAAAAACTTCAAGTCTCTGAAGAAAGAAATTGAAGAAAATATCAGAAGATGGAAAGATCTCCCGTGTTCATGGATTGGTAGATTAACATAGTAAAAATGGCCATCCTGCCAAAACCAATCTACAGATTCAATGCAATTCTCATCAAAATGCCAACACAATTCTTTACAGAACTTGAACGAACAATTCTCAATTTCATATGGAAAAACAAAAAAACCCAGAATTGCTAAAACAATACTGTATAATAACAGATCTTCTGGAGATATCTCCATCCCTGATCTCAAGCTGTACTATAGAATAATAATAATAATAATAATAATAATAATAATAAACTGTATGGTACTGGCATAGAAACAGACTAGTGGCTCAATGGAATCGAATGGAAGACCCAGAAATAAACCCAGCCACCTATAGATACTTGATTTTTTACAAAGAAGCCAAAACCATACAATGGAAAAAATACAGCATATTCAACAAATGGTGCTGGTCTAATTGGATGTCTACATGTAGAAAATGCAAATAGATCCATATTTATCATCATGCACAAAACTAAAGTCTAAGTGGATCAAAGACCTCAACATAAAACCAGAAATACTAAATCTGTTAGAAGAAAAAGTGGAGAAGAGCCTGGAACTCATTGGCACAGGAGACAACTTCCTGAAAAGAACACCAGCAGTACAAGCTCTAAGATCAACAATAAATAAATGGGACCTCATGAAACTGAAAAGCTTCTGTAAAGCAAAGGACACTGTCATCAGAACAAAACATCAGACTGGGAAATGATCTTCACCAACACAATATCTGACAGAAGGATAATATCCAGAATATTGAACTCAAGAAGTTAAAAAGCAACAAACCAAGTAATCCAATTTAAAAACTGGGGTACAGAGCTAAACAGAGAATTCTCAAGAGGAATATCAAATGGCAGAGAAACATTTAAAGAAATGTTCAATGTCCTCATCAGGGAAATGCAAATCAAAACAACCCTGAGATTTCACCTTATACTCATCAGAAAGGCTAAGATCAAAAATTCAAATGAAAACGCATGCTGGAGAGGATGTGGAGAAAGGGAAACCCTCCTCCATTGCTGGTGGGAATGTAACCTTGTATAACCACTTTGGAAATCAATCTGGCACTTTCTCAAAAAATTGGGAATAGTGCTACCTAAAGATCCATCTATACCACTCCCAAAATATGCTCAAGTACACAACATGGACATTTGCTCAACCGTGTTTGTAGCAGCTCTATTCATAATATCCAGAAGCTGGAAACAACCTAGATGTCCCCTCAACAAAGGAATAGATACAGAAATTGTGGTGAATTTACACAATGAATGCTACTCAGCTATTAAAAACAAGGAAATCATGAAATTTGCAGGCAAATGGTGGGAACTAGAAAAGATCATCTTGGGTGAGATAACCCAGAAGCAGAAAGACACACTTCCTCATAAGTGGTTACTAGACATATAGCATATGATAAACATACTAAAATCTATACTCCTAAAGAAACTAAATAACAAGGAAGACCCTAGGGAAGATGCTCAACACTCATTTAGGACAAATGCGATAGACCTCAGAAGCAGGAGAAGACAGGAAAAAGGACTGCCACAGAGGGCCTCTGAAAGACTCTGATACTGATCGAGGTATCGAAGCAGAGGCTGAGACCCATAGCCAAACTTTGAGCAGAGAGCAGGTAATCTTTTGAAAGAAGGGGAAGATAAAAAGATCTGGAGAGGACAGGAGCTCCAAAAGGAGACCAACAGAGCAGATAGATAGATAGATAGATAGATAGATAGATAGATAGATAGATAGATAGATAGATAGATAGATAGATCAAAATAAAACCTGAGCCCTGGGGGCCCTGCAGAAACTGAGACCCCAACCAAGGACAATTCATGAAGACCCTGCTTAGATGTATCCCATAGACTCAGTCTCCAAGTGGGTTCCCTAATAAGGCGAGCAGGGGTTTTCTCTGGCATGAACTCAGAGACAGGCTCTCTGATCACCTCCCCAGGGAGGAGAGGTGCGGCCTTGCCAGGCCACAGAGGAAGACAATGCAGACAGTCCTGGGGAGTCCTGATAGGCTAGGGTCAAATAGGGAGGAGGACTTCACCTATGAGTGGACTAGGGGACAGGCATAGGGAGAGAAGAGGGAAGGAGAGTGGGATTGGGAGAAGATGAGGGAGGGGGACACAGTAGGGATACAAATTGAATAAACTGTAATAAATGATAATAACAAAAAAAAGTTAAGTTACTTTTTGAATTGACTTACACAATATGGTTGGAGTAGTCCAGCAGTGGCTGTCTCACATCAGAGAGATGGGGGTACTGCTGGCTGCCCAGTCCATGAGGCAGGGTGCATGGGCAGCCATAAACTGGTACTGAAGGTCTGGGGGTTCCTGGGAAATCATTGGTCTTCAGTTCACATTGGAAGTCCAAAGAAGCTGGTTCTCATATCAGCAAAGGAATCACAAAAGGTCTTCCATCTAAGTGGAAAGCCTGAAGAAGCTGGTTCTGATATCAGCGAAGGAACCAACAGTGCCCACGGAAGAGCAAATGAATTTGCCAGGGACTGTGAAGGCCAGGCAAGCAAGAAAGGGAAAAGCCTTCCACCTGAGAGCAGCAGCAGGGACCCTTTCCACACCACTGAGGGTAACGGGGCCAGTCCCACCACCATCACCATCACCACCACCATCACCACCACCACAGAAATGCCCACAGCCCAACCCATTGTTGACAACATTTCCCTGAGCCTCTCTACCTAGGCGTTTGGGAGATGTGTCCAGTTGATGGTTAAAGCTAACCACCATTACAACCCACATACACACAAAAACACTGATGCATTAATAATCATAATAGCATTGTCCACAATCCCTGAAAAACAGAGACGACTCACATGTCCAGTAACTGGTAAGGATAAACAGAATAGAAAGCACCCTGTCCGTCGACAGAGCACTTGGCAGCAGGAGCACATGAGGGCTGGCACACACAGCTTCCTGGAACAGACCTTAGAGGCCTGAGCAGTGACAGCAGCCAGTCAAAGAAGCGTGTGATGTCAACACTTCCAGGAAGGGTCTGTGGCAAAGATCACAGAGAACCTCCGTGAGTTCAGGGTCTGAGGAAGGAATAAATTGGGTCCTGGTTCTAGGTGGAGAGTTTCTTTCCAGGGTGATGGCAATGTTCGAGGGCGTAATGTGGTCATGTTCACACAACTCTGTGAACACACTGAAATCCACTGAGCTGTGTACCCTAGATGGGAAAATGATATAGTTTGTGTAAGTTATGCATCTAATAAAGCCGCTGTGCTGAGAAAGGTACCTCGCTTCCTGGCGTGTCCCTGCTGATGGGTATCACTTCGAGTATTCTTCCAAATAAAACATGGCTCAACGGGTAAAGAATTTGTCATACACAAGTGAGGGCAGGTGTGTGCATCCCAGCACCCAGGTAAACGCCAGGTGGGCATGGCAATCTACCGGCTTAGAAGGAGGAGCTTCTGGTGCTTAGAAGGAGGAGATGGAATTCCCCAAAGCAAGCTGCCTAGGGAAACTAGATGAATTGGCCAGCTCTGGATTCAAATGAGAGTCCCTGTCTCAACAGTAGATCATGTGGAAAGCGATTGGGGGAGACTCCCAAAGTCAGCCTTGGGCCGTCGCTTGCACACGTACTCATGCGCAAGTGCACAGGCACACTCACATATACACAAAAACAAATAAATGCAATTGAATAATTAACAAATATTAGCATATGTGCTTACTGTCAACTGTCAAATAGAAGCAAACTTTTTATTTTTAATTTACATATTTGCTTTACACCACAACCATAGCTCCTTCCTCCTCTCCTCCCAGTCTCTCCCTCTCACCCTCTTCACCTTATCCTTCCTCCCCTTGTTCTCAGAAAAGGGGAGTTCCCCCCCTCCAGCCCACCCCAGCTGCTGGAAGGCCTCTCAGAGAATGGTGAAGTTAGGCTCCCATCTGTAAACATAGCAGATTATCGTTAATGGTGTCAGGGTTAGCTCTCCCCCACGGGATGGGTGTCAGGTTGGGCCAGGCATTGGTTGGTCATTCCCTCAGTCTCCACTCTCTCTTTACCTTTACACATCTTATAGACATCCCCATATCCTTCCTGTAGCCTACCCTGGCACGTGACTCCAGCTTGTCTCAGTGATACCCCCCACCGCCTTCAGTTTCCCTTCTCTCTCCACACCCTCAAACCTCTCCTCCTCACTCTCCCCAGATCTGATCCTCCCCCTTGTTATCCTCCCCATCCCCTTTCTACTTCCTCATCCACTGTCTATTCTATTGCCCCATCTGGGTTAGATTCAAGGAGAGCCTCCCTTGGGTCTTCCTTGTTACTTAGCTTCTTCTGGTCCATGATTAGTAGCATAGTTATCCTGTAATATATGGCTAATACCCACTTAGAAGTGAGTACATACTGTGTGTCTTTTTGGGTCTGGGTTACCTCACTCAGGATGATCCTTTCTAGTTCCATTCATTTGCCTGCAAATTTCATGATTTCCTTGTTTTTAACAGCTGAGTAGTATTCCATTGTGTAAATGTACCACATTTTCTTTATCCATTCTTTGGTTGAGGGACAAGTAGGTTGTTTCATTTCTGGCTATTATGAATAAAACTGCTATGAATATAATTGATCAAATGTCCTCGAAGTATGGTGGAGCATCTTTTGGGTATATGCCCAAAAGTGGTCTAGCTAGGTCTTGAGTAGTACTATTTCCAGTTTTCTGCCAGATTGATTTCCAGAGTGGTTGTACAAGTTTGCACTCCCACCAGCAATAGAGGAGGGTTCCCCTTTCTCCATATGCTTGCCAGCATGTACTGTCACTTGAGTTTTTGACCTTAGCCACTCTGACAGGTGTAAAATGGAATCTCAGAATTGTTTTGACTTGCATTTTTCTGATGACTAATGGCGTTTAGCATTTCTTTAAGTGTTTCTCTGCCATTCCAGATTCCTCTGTTGAGAATTCTCTGTTTAGCTCTGTACCCCAGTTTTTAATTGGATTATTTGGTTTGCTGGTATTTATTCTCTTGGGTTAGTTATATATTCTGGATATTAGCCCTCTGGCAGATGTAGGGTTAGTGAAGATCTTTTCTCAGACTGCAGGCTGTTGCTTTGTTCTTTTGACAGTGTTCTTTGCCTTACAGAAGCTTTTCAGTTTCATGAGGTCCCATTTACTGATTGTTGGTCTTTAAGCCTGTGCTGTTGGTGTTCTCTTCAGGAAGTTGTCTCCTGCGCCAATGAGTTCAAGGGTGGTTCACACTTTCCCTTCTAATATAGTTAGTGTTTCTGGTTTTATGTTGAGGTCTTTGATCCACTTGGACTTGAGTTTTGTGCAGGGTGATGCACTTTTCTACATGTACACATCCAGTTGGACCAGCACCATTTGTTGAAGATGCTTTTTCCCCATTGTATGGTTTTGACTTCCTTGTCAAAAATCAAGTGTCTATAGGCGTGTGGGTTTATTTCTGGGTCTTCAATTGGATTCCACTGATCAATCAGTTTGTTTCTATGCCAGGGCCGTGCACTTTTTATTACTATTGCTCTTTAGTTTCTTACTATCGCTTGCTTTGCAGTTGCCACAGACCTGCCACTCAGAAACTGTGTGCAATTGGCACCACCATCTTGAATCCTCCAGCAATAGAAGCGAACTTAGTAAGAGTGGGTGGAGCATGTGGCTCATCCCTCTCCTTATCTTCAGTGCCTTGAAAGGTGTTTGCACATACAAGTACGCGGCAGATAAGTGCCAGGGAGTGGGTGAGTATGCAGAAATTAAATCAATAAAATAAAATAATGTCAGGCTCTACTGCCAGAGAGCCAGATTCAGCTTGCACACCAGGAGGTAAATCCAGTAACGGTATCAAAGGGTGAAACTTCTCCCGTCTGCCCCTGTGGGATTAAAGCTCTTCTCCCTGACCCTTCTATCCTTTCTTCTGTACTTGGTGCCCATGCGTTATGTTGCTTAGCTCCTGTAAATTTGATGAAAATATTTAGCTCCATCTGAAAGGTGGAGAAGTTGAGACTCGGGGACCTAATGGAACTTACCAGAAAGATGGCAGCTGACATGCTGCAGAGCCGGGATGGGAGCCCACATCCACCTTCCTTCACATCCCTTGTTCTTCACCTCCACAAAGCTGCTTCCTTGTCCATTCTTGCCTGCCTTCATTCTCAAATGGCCCCCAAGCCTCCTCCACAGCACACCACCACCCCAGCCTACTGAACAGTGTGCAGTGTCTTTAGAAGACGACTCTGATTATGCCTGACCGTAAAGCCTACAAGGCATTCATAAGTTATTCCAAGAGAAGATCTGCACAGAAGGCAGTATCGACTGCAGTCTAATTCCTTGGCTACCATAAATTATTTTTTTCTCTTCAATTGTTGCAAAGCAAGTTCAGGTTTAAAGCTCCAAGCCCTAGCTACAGGGTCCCTGGCTCATCACTAAGGATACAATCTTCAAAGCTTGCCTCCTACTCAGAGCCTTCACCAAGGAATAGTCCCTGCGGAAAGAAGCCAGAGAAGTCTTAGGAGTTCTAGAAAAGGCTCTGCTGACTTCTAAACTAAGTTCATGTTTTTCTCTACTGGCTTCTTTTTGCCCTCCAAGAAAGCCACAACTGGCTTGTAGTGGTATGATAATTCTCATTAAATGAAAACAACCCGAACATCCATCACCAGGGGGTGGTTGAACAAAACAGTGTCTATACATTGGACAGAGAACTCTCACCTCACACTAAAATAACGACTCAATGTGGAGTCATCATCTTGTGATGTTTTATAAGAAGGTAAAGGGAGGGTGTGTATATACTTAGATTAGAAAGATGAAATCATGGGAAGATAAATAAGGAGAAAAAATTTAATACAAAAAGAACAAGGGTAAGAAGAATAAAGTAGAGTTTTCCAGAGGTCAAGAATGGAGGACATCAAGAGGGAGGGCTGAAGTGGTCCACACTGGCAGGTGCAGTTAACAAGTGTGTTGCCTGGAAGCAATTTAAAGCATTGTTTGTTTGTTTTATGTTTTTTAAGTTACAAGTCTGGAAGGTGGCTCAGTTGGTAAAGTGCTTACTACTCTATCATGAAGACCGGATCTTGGATCCACCGTGCCAAGTAAGGTCTGGTGGCACATGCCTGTAACCCTACCTCTGTGGAGGCAGAGACAGGTGGATCCCTAGAGCTCACTGGCCAGCCAATTTAGCAAGTCATCGATGAACTACAGGTTCACTGAGAGACTCTGCCTCAAAAAAAGTAAGGTGGAGAGTAATTAAGAAAGACACCCAACATCACCCTTTCTCCTCTACATATGCATACATATATACAGAGACATATATATATGCACAGATAAATTAACATTATTTCAACGTAAAGTAAAACTACTAAATACCAGCTGACATACTAAATTAGATTTGGGCTTAAAAATAAAAGGGTCTTAGGGACTAGTGTGGGAGTGTACCAGGAATTGCAGGGCTCTGTGTTCCATCCTAGCCCAGAAAACAAGGGCACAAAATTTATTTTCAATATAAAAAGAAAATCAGTGGGAAACATATGAAATAGTAAAGAAGTCCACAGCTTAGTTAATGGCACTGTGATGGTGTCAGCGTCAGAATTTCGGCAAATATACCCAGGTGATACACGAAGCTACTAATCTGGGGCGAGCCAGATGAAGGATGAGTGCAGGAATTCTCTGTGCTATATTTGAAACTTTTCTATAAATCTAAAGTTATTCAAAAAACATTTTAAAAAGTGTATGGCACCTACTGAATGGCATGAGGAAGAACAGGTAACAGTCTCTCTAAAATAAAGCAACTAAAGGTCCCTGCTTCGGGTTCTCAACATGCACAGCAGCCCGGCACACCACCAAGACAGAATTCATGATTCCTCCGGCCACCGGGCACCCTGCACCTGCTCTGAGGACACATGTCAAAGAGGTCCTAGTTTGCAGTGACGTGCACGTCCCGTGTCTGCAGAAAGAAGACAAACACTGAAAACAGAAAGCGCCTGGTTACAGGACATAAACAACCCAAAACTCAAAGACAACAGGGGTCCCTTGGGCCCCAATAAGCCATCATTTCCCAAAACATGGGCATAAAAATCATGGGGAGGGCAGCACGTATACTAAAACTGGAGCCATACAGAAAGAAGTAGCATGTCCCCTGTGCACGCATGGCATGGAAAATTGTGAAGCATTCCATATTTGAAAAAGAAGTCATGGGGAGAGACTGGAAATCTGGCTCGGATGTAAAGAGTATAAACTGCCCACCCAAAAATCCCAAGTTCTGCTCCCAGCACCCACAGACTCAGCTCACAACCACCTAGAACTCAAGCTCTAGAGAATCTGATTCCCCCCTTCCGGCTCAAGTACTACACTCATGAGCAAATATAGGGTTGGGAAGGGGGCCTAATTTGAAATAATAAAAATAAATATTTTCTTTAAGTCACAGTGGAACTCAAACTCCAGTTCAAGGGAGCCCATGATCCATGTAGTTTTTGACCAAGATTTGTTGATGGGGACAAAATGGGAATCAAAGAACAGGATGAAACACACAGTTCCTATTCTACCCTCTTCAAAGGCATCAACAAAGAGATGAAGATTCTGTTATCAGGCCTTTGGGCTCAGACATCAATTATGAGTTGTAAGGACCCAAGTTTGAATTGCCAGGACCACCAGCCTGAAAATGCCAGGTTTGGTATCCACCTGTAAGTCCCAGTGATGGCAGGGTGGGAAGCAGACACAGCTGAACCACCAGAAGTTCATGGATCAGCTAGCCTGGCCTATGTTCTGAAGTTGCTGGCCCATGCAAGACACCACCTCAAGGAAAATTGGTAGATACTTAAGGCATCACAGCTATGGCTGTCCTCTGACCTCCACATGCATGCTGTTCATGCACACACACACACACACACACACACAACACAGAGACGCACAACACACACTACATGATCACACTCAGAGACACACACAAACTTAAAACATTTTTTTTTAGGATTTCATTATCAGCAGTGTTGGCACCATGCTCTCAGGTCAGACACCTGCCCTGACAGAAATTAAAGATGGTAATGGCTCAAGCTTTGAACATGACAGTGAGTGAAGAGTCTTGCAGAGTAGAAAGGGTGCTAAAGAGAGCCTTTCCCCACAGGCAACAAGTATTTCCTTCTAGCACCCCAGGATTCTTATCTAAAAGGAAAACCTCTCCTTATATAAATACACACACACAGAACAGATGTCTGCCTCATCTGCATGACTTCATGTAGAACGTTATCTTCTGTGGCATATTCTGTGATGGTGGCCACCATTCCCAAGCCCCATGCGTATCTGCCTACCTTGGAGTCTTTGTAGTATGATCTAACTAACTCAGTCTGAAGATATCCTTGTGTCTACATGGAAAACAGGGAAAGGAGAGAAGGCGGAAGAACCAGTGGTGGACAGGTCCAAGCACAAAAGGAAAGGGTTTGGACCATTTGCAGATAAATTAGATGTGGGGCATGGGAAAAGGACTTGAATAACAAATTATGGAGTATGCCCAAATCCTTTGTTTATTTATAGATACACAATTCTCCCAACATCATTTGTTAGTGAGACTATCATCTACTGTATATTCTCAGTCCTTTTGTCAACATTCAGTTAAACATAAACCGTTGGGCTTATTTTTGAGCTCTCTGGTCTGTACCATTTGGCCATGTCTGTCTTTGTGACAGTACCACACTAATTTGGCTACTGATATGTTTTGAAGCCAGGAAGTGTGAAGCTTCCAGTCTTGCTCTTCCTCATCAGGACAGGTTTAACTACTCATGAGACTTTGTAGCTCTGCATGAGCTTCAGGATTTTTTTTACATGTTACGTGAAGTGTATCTGATAAGAGATTACACTAATCCATATCTCCCATGGGATAACATGGCATCCTAACAAAACTCAATCTTCCATAAATATTAACTGTCTTCCCACTTGTTTGTCTCTTCTCTGATGTGTTTCCTCAGGGCAGCCTAGTGTTCAGTATGCAAACGTTTCCGTTTCTGCATGCTATGTTTATTTGTTGTGTGTGTACACACACACTATTTGCATATGTGTGAGGTCAAGGGACAACTTGAGGGAGTATTGATACTCTCCTTCTACCGTATAGGTCTTGGGGATTGAACTTGTGTCAACAGGGTTGGTAGCAAGTACCTTTACCTCTGAGCCTTCTCGCTGGCCCTCGCCTTCTTAGTTTATCAAGCACTAACAATGGTATGTAAAGGGCTCAACAACTCAAACCAATATCACCGAATGAAAATGGAAACCGCAGTGAAAGGTCAACTAAAAGCTGTCAGGACAGCTATCAGGATGAGACAGGAGTTGCCAATTCATGCACACCGTCGGTGGGAATGCAAGATGGTACAGCCACCATGGAAAACAAAAGGGGGACTTCGAAAATAAAATGTAAGAGTCTAATTCCAAATATGATTCAGCAGTACCTCCTCTGGATATTTATCAAGAATGGAGACTGGGATCACAAAGAGATGTGAGCACTCCAGTGATCACTGCAGTACCAGCCATAAGAGTCAAGAAGAGGATATGACCCAAACATGAATCAACAGAGGGATGGATAGGGGGCATGCCATATGCACATGCAATTGAATATTACCATTAATACAGACTTAAAAAATGGGAAGTGGTACCATGAGATTTAGGTTAAACCTTGAGAATAATATGCTAAGTGACATAAACTGGCCTCACAGGAACATACACTGCAAAGAGCATCTTAGGTAGGAGCATCAGAGTATCAGAGGAATAGTATCATCATGGAATAGTGGGTTTTAGGGGCCAGAGAGAGAAGATGATCAATCACTAATCAACCAGGAAAAAGTTGCAGTTAAGCAAGATGCGTTGCAGAGACCTGTCTTCAATGTCTGGAGACAACAACACAGGACGAAATGTGTGGGAAAACTGTTCAAAACATACATCTTGGGCTGGAAATACAACTAGCTCGGCAGTTAAAAGCACTCGCTGCTCTTGCAGAGTACTGAAGTTTGGTTCCCAGAACCAACATCAAGCAGCCTGTAATTCCAGCACCAGGGAATCTGATGCTCTTTCTACCTCTGAGTGCAACTTCAAGCACACACATGTAAATAAAAATAAAATAAATCATAATCTAAAGAATATATACCTCATTCTAAGTATCTTGCTACAATAAAATATTTCAAAATAATCTGCTTATTTTGTGCCTCTCAGGGTCAAGCATGCAGCTAGTAGCCAGGTGACATGGACACATTACTCCAGCTGTGTCCCACATTTACTTCAATTACATGCTGATAAGAAAAAGTCTGTTCAGACAATGCAGATCACATCCAGCTGACCACCTAGATTGCTCCTAAATGTATTGCTCCTCTAGAGTGAGCAGACAGGTCTCTCCCTCTCTCCCTCTCAGGGCATATTTCAATAACACTGCTTTTTGATAAAGACACATACCTAGTCCTGAAACTCAATTTAAGAAAGTCAGTTGAGACTGGCATTTGGATTGAACCTCCCCAAACTACCTAATTAATGACACACATTATTGCCCCTGCTCTCCTAACTGAATGCAGCCTCCGAACCTTGACGTGTTTTCCCAACGATAAAAATGCAATAAATGAATTAGTGTCCCAGGGGACCGTGGCGAGAATAGAGGAGAAGCCAGGAAAGATAGATGATGTCTCAACTAATTTTATGATTTATCGATCTCCACTTTGCTCATTTTGCAATGTGAGGGAGTTCATTTTTCTGTCAGCCCCACAGTGGAGTCACTCTTGCTAATAGATACGATTACCATCCCCGAAACTGTGTTTGTGAAAATACGAGTGGCTCTCTGAGCTGCTGAGCTCAGCACTTTCCTCCTATTATGTCCTGGACCTGCTAGGAACCAAAATTGATGCTCTTACCCAGGGCTCTGTTGGACAGACACAAGCATTTTTCTCATTTTTCTTCCAAACAAGTTCATCTTTAAGCAAGTACAGATTCATGGTTTAAATTACTGAGTTGACACATCATCTGTTTTCAGTGTGGGTATTTTTACAGCAAAGACGTTTTGCAGGATCTGAAAAAGTAGGAAAGGGGACATAGTGTCACTGCTAACCACTTGGGCCCTGTGACAACTATGCTTTATGGATATATTTGTTAGAACACAATAGAACCTGGTTTGGACAGTTCAGTAATTCCACTTGGCAAACACTGATTGGGTACAAATTGCATCCTAAGTGCTCTTGAGAAATTCATTCATTTCACAAGTATTTATTGAAGAAGATAGATAGCTAGACAGACAGGCAGAAAGACAACAGATAAACAGACAAGTAGGCAGTAATAAATATGAATATGCAGAGATACAATATGTATGTTAGTATATAGAAAGATTATTAATAGACACATGATACATAAGGCAGATAGATGATAGAGTTACAGATGATAGATAATGTAGATACATGATAGACAAATGGATAGATAGGTAGATAGATATGTAAGGTAGATATATGATATATGGATAATAGATAGACACAAGTGGAAAGAGAGAGAATAATATGTATGTCAATCGATAAATCATTAATAGAGCATTAATAGATGACAGATTAATAGAATGTCAATAAATGATGGACAAATAAATTATTAATAGAATATCAATGACAGATAGATAGACATAGATAGACGATATACAGATACTTGAGTTATAAAGTGATTGCCTCTGTCTCTTTCTTTTTTTATACCAAAGACTAAAGGACTGAGAAAGAAATCAGGGAAACAACACCCTTCACAATAGCCACTAATAACATAAAATACCTTGGGTGACTCTAACCAAGCAAGTGAAACACCTGTTTGAGAAAAACTTCAGGGGCTGGAGAGATAGCTCAGTGGTTAGGAGCACTGTCTGCTCCTGGAAAAGTCCTAAATTCAATTCTCAGCAACCACTGGGACCTAATGCCTTCTTCTGGTGTGTAGGTATACATTCGGAAAGAGCACTCATCTACATAAAATAAATAAATCTTTAAAAAAAAAAACTTCAAATCTCTGAAGAAAGAAATTGAAGAAAATATCAGAAGATGGAAAGATCTCCCATGCTCATGGATTGGTAGGATTAACATAGTGAAAATGGTTATTCTGCCAAAAGTAATCTACAGATTCAATACAATTCCCATCAAAATACCAACATAATTCTTTACAGACCTTGAAAGAAAGATTCTCAACTTCATATGGAGAAACAAAAAACCCAGAATTTCCAAAACGATCCTGTACAACAACAGATCATTTGGAGGTATCTCCATCCCTGATCTCAAGCTGTACTACAGAACAATAGTAATAAAAACTGCATAGTATGAGAATAGAAACAGAACAGTGGGTCAATGGAACCAAATAGAAGACCCAGAAATAAACCCACACACCTATGGAAGTTTGATTTTTGATACAGAAGCCAAAACCATTCAATGGCAAAAAGATAGCATCTTCAACAAATGGTGCTGGTCCAACTGGATGTCTTTATGCAGAAAAATGAAAATAGATCCATATTTATCACCATGCACAAAACTAAAGTCCAAGTGGATCAAAGACCTCAACATAAAACCAGACATACTAAATTGGTTAGAAGAAAAAGTGGGGAAGAGCCTAGAACTCTCAGCACAGGAGACTACTTCCTGAACAGAACACCAACAGCACAGGCTCTAAGGTCAACAATAAATAAATGGGACCTCATGAAACTGAAAAGCTTCTGTAAAGCAAAAGAGACTGTCATCAAAACAAAACAACAGCCTACAGACTGGGAAAGGATCTTCACCAACCGTACATCTGACAGAGGGCTAATATCCA
>CM053758.1:21226321-21237574 GCA_028658305.1 Pachyuromys duprasi
CCCCCCCCGGAGGGAGGAGCAGCCTTGCTAGACCCCAGAGGAGGACATTGCAGCCAGTCCTGAAGAGACCTGATAAGCTAGGGTCAAATGGAAGGGGAGGAGGTCCTCCCCTCTCAGTGGACTTGAAAAGGGGCAGGGAGGAGATGAGGGAGGGATGGGGGGATTGGGAGAGAATGGGGGAGGGGGCTACGGCTGGGATACAAAGTACATAACCTGTGATTAATATAAAAATAAAATAATTTTTAAAAAACTATACAATAATGTGAAAAGATGAGAACTGGAACCATGAAGAGAGAGCTCTGCAGCGATAGCTTGCGTCATGATCATGGAGGCTGATGAGCCAACTCTTCTTCCATTTGCGCCTCTGTGGCTCTGATCAGAGTTGGGCTCAGGTTCAGGTCTGTGAAGTAAATCTCTCGTTTTACTGGGACCAACAGCCTACCTGGAGCATGTTGTTCATACAGCCTTAGCAAAACTGAACTGAGCAACAGCTCTGTTCTCCATCAATCCATTTATGTCATACCTACCCATACCCTATTGGCTAAAAATAATAATAATAATAAAAGTCATATAGCTAAACCCAAATCATGAAGTAAGGAAATAAAATTCCACTCATCATTGAAGAACAGACATTTGGGGGTAATAACCCAAACTATCCCACAGAGTTCTGTGATCTTAAAAAGTGATTCATGGGGTATTGGAAAGACAGGAGCTTCCTGGGTGAAGGGGGCAGGTTTATTGAAATGGTATCAGGCACACTGGCAGAGGCCAACCCTGGTTGGGCTGTTTAAAGAAATGGCACCTCAGATATACAATTTCAAATAGTCCCTATCCCTGATAAGTGGAAAATGGATTGAAAGAGGAACAAGGCTGAAAGAAGAGAATCCCTTTGGATACTAGTTCCAGGTCCAGATGGGCAGTTCTGGCTGCCATGAACTGGCCGAGAAACCATGGTGGAGGAAGTGGATTGAGAAACAGGGCAGATGAGCAGAGACCCATGGGAAAGAATATGTGATTGCTGATCTCAATTGATCTATCACATGAGAAAACAGTACATAGAAATGGCCATGATATGGTGTGGTGTGATTTTTTTTAACATATAGGAGAATACAGAGGCACCTGTGACTTTTGCCTTAGCATCTGGGAGGCTCAAAGTGGTCACATTTAAGCCAGGTTACAAATGTGTCATCTCATGTAGCACTGGATGGTGAGCAAGAATCCTTACAGTCAGATAAAAAGAGTGGCAGAGTATCACCGTCATGCCTACAGTGGGCAGAGCCAGGAAGCAGCCAGGCAGAGGAAGGGAAACTCCCCAAAGACAAAATTAATGACATCAGGGAACACGCTTTGATCCTTCATCCCAAAAGCCAGTGCATCTGCGTGAAGGTGGCTGCCAGGCAGGAGGCGGACACTGTGCCGTTTATTACTCAGGATCACTGCACCCAAAATGATCCTTGACTTTCTTCTCAGGGGGAGTAGACTTTGGAAAAAAGACTCCCCAGCAAAGGCAGAGCCCGAAAGATGAAAGACTTGAAACACCATGCAACCCATACCCTCAACTAAGCCATGGATGTTTTGTTTTTGAGTCTCCACATATGCGAAATGAGAGAGAGTTGCAAAGCATGAGTAGACACATGTGCCAAGACACATGGCACTGTCTAGACTTTCAGATGCTCACGGGACAAATAAAAGAATATTTAACACAGCAAACATGCCAGGATGTGAAATGGGGAAATAATTTCTGAAGTATTTTGCAACTATGCAAAATTCACTACTGGAAATGCAGAAATATAAAGAAAAATAAAAGTTACCACCATAATAACCTCTATTAACATTTTATACAACATCTTCCTATCCTGAGTGATATATTTTTAGTGTGTACATATTCTTGAACTCTTGTATATTTATATAGCACAGGTAAAACCATATCTAAATCATGAATTTTTAATCCTGTTTTTCCACTCTTAATATTGAAGTATTTTTCTGCATCCACAAATTTTTACAAAGAAGTCTAATGATGTGAGAAATTGGGACCGATTTAATGAGGATGGAAAATTGAAATACAAAATTATATATTACATGTGATGCCAATTACATAAACATTTTGTGTTGATGGGCATGTGTGAGCTATGAAGTGCTGCTTCTCTGTGAACAGCCTGATTTGCCTTTGGTTTCTAAGGTCTCAGGCTCAGGTGGATGTCAATTTGTCATAAATATTTTTCTTCTATAAACTATATAATAACTTTGTTTTACTCTTGCAATGGCAAGGTTGTAATGTTTTTAAACTGAAACTGTATACAAAACAAAGGGCAGGGCCAACTCTAGCATCTGTGACCTTTTGGCCTCATAAGCAAAGGGCACATTTGCAACCCAACCCCTCAGAGTGGCCCCCTTCCATGAAATAAGGACATAGAGGTCATAAGTCACAGGACACTCCAGTCCTTCAGAGTCACCCATTACCTCAAGAAAGGACATTAAGGACATGGGACAGGCTCCAGAGGAAGATCCAGTCTGACAGTCCAGGTGCTTTTATCTTGGAAGCCAACATGTATAAGGATTTGTCCATCCATGGGCTTTGGGAATGCAGCACACACACAGCAACTGGATGGAAAGATTCCAGATGCCGGAAGCCAGAGTCCAAGAGAACAGCAGCATCCAGGCTTCCCTCAGGTCAAGGCTTCATCACTGCAGATGGCAAAATCAGAAAGAAATCTAAATTTCACTCAGTACTCTCTCAAATCTTAACTCCCCTGACCCTGATGACAAAAACCACCTTGACTGATATTTTCCCCAAAGACATTAAGAGACATGAAGACAGCGGTCACCTGACACCATAAGGCAAACTTTGCCTATCTCAGCTTAGGGCTAGTTCACAACACCTTTAACAATTCATTATTGCCTGGAAAGAAAGCCAGCTTCATTCAGCTTAGCATTCCAGGCTATCTGCCTCTAACAACCAGACTCATTTCTATATTGTTGAGTAGCATTTTCTTCCGAAATTAAAACCTTCCATCTTTGGAGGAAAGCTTTTTTAAAACAGAGGGATAAAAAGGGAGGCAAAACAGCAGAATGTTCTCAAGGGATGTCAGACATTCCACCTTGAAAAAAAAAGATCCTTTACGTTCAGGAAGTAAACAACACAAAGACTTCAGGAAGTCCCTGAAACTGACCAGATTCACTAGCCTTCGCCCTCTCCCCAGGAGTATATACGCAGTATGAAGACTACTGAAAGTCACTCTCAGACCAACTGAACTGCCTGAAAGAGGCAGAGACCAGACAAGCTGTCAAGATGAGGCTCAGACCAGTGAAACTACCTGGAAAAGATACTCTCTAACCTTTGATCCCATAAGAAACAATTCACTCCTATTTCTGTAAATAACAGCAATAAAATGTATTCATCAAGTTGGATTTCAGTGGAATGTATACTTATGTATGTCATCGTTTCCCTATCTGGTGTGAGTATACATTTGTTCACATCTTCCCAGGAGTTGTGTCGCACAATATTCATCTACATGGGCATGTACATACCCTTTTATCCATTCCTGCCACACCCTGATCATGCCATTTCCTCTCCCAGCAAAATTTCATTCATTTGCATTTACATTGTTAGGTTTGTTTTTTGTTTTTTGTTTTTTTTTTTTGTAGGGTGATGATATGCCTGTGTGTGTAAATGCTTCCATGTGTATAGACACACTTGTCTGTGCATGAAAATCCAGGTTAATGTGTGGTCTTCCTCAATTGCTTTTTCACCTTATTCATTGAGGCAGGGTCTCTCAATCAAACCCAGGGCTTTTTGATATGGCTGGTCTTGCTAGCCAGCTTGCTCTGGGGACCCTGTTTCTGCCTTCAAAGGCTGGGATTACAGGTGAGCTGCCACGTCCACACAATATTTTACTTGGGTTCTGGGGATCCTGTCAGAACACCTGTCATAACTGCCTACTGCTGTGCTATCTCCCAAGCTACTTCTGTTGTTCTTTACATTTAAAAATCCCTGTTCAAAGTGCCTTTGGAAAAACTCTGTGAAGAGCTTTGGTTAGATGGGTTCTGCTTCACACCACACTCTAATTCTTACAACCAAAGGACCGTGGGAAAGTCTAGTGCTGATCAAAGAGTTTCCTCAAACATGGTTATTTTGGAAACTCATGTGCCATATCTTCTCCCCTGGGCCAGTCCGCCATCTCACTTCCAGAGAGTGTTTTTTTTCCTGGTGTTTCCACCATTTTCTGCTCAAGTAGACTCCAAAGTCCCAAAGCTAAATGTAATTGCCATCCCCACTTCAAGCAGCACTGGGTTCCATCCCAGCTCTGATATCTCCTAGCTGTGTGATGTTAAATCAAGTCTCAGAACTTTGGTTTCTCCAGATAGAAATGAGTTTAAGGTGCAAAACTGAAAGAATCCCATAAAAATGCACAGTACAGTCTCAAGTCAGCACCCGGCCCAGCATCACTGCTAGGGGTGGGTGTGTGGTTACTGCCCTCTGGGGTTATAAAGAAGACAGAAGTCCTTGACCCTGGAGGTCCTTATTGAGATCCCTGCATGACCACACAAACACCAGTTGGCTGGCACACTCTCACTCTCTCTCTACCCCTTGGGCAATAATACAGATGACAGTCTATTTCCAACCAGTGTGCTTTCAGAGTGAAAGGTTTTGTTTTTTGTTTTGTTTTTTTTTTCTACTCCCTGGGCACCCATAGGATAGCAGTCCTCATTTCTATCCCCAGTAAGAGGATTTCTGCAGCTAACTGGGATGGTCTTCAAGCACCACGAGGGCCAAGGGACAAGGCTACACACTGTCTAGCTGACTAGGGCCTGGAGGACAGCAGCACACACATGGCACACGTACCCCCACCCAAAGGAAACCCATAGTCTAGCTCAGCATGTACGTCTCGTCGACCACCTAATGGGGCTACAGGATTTCACTCTCAGGAAGCTGATTTCAATAACGTGATACCAAGATAAAAACAGGACTTTCTGGGAAGGGGAGGGAGGGCAAGCGAAGGCACAGTGGCTGGGGCTGAGTGACATATCCTATATGAAGTTGATTCATGTCAGAGCAAATCTGGGCAGGGACCAGCTGATTCAGGCAGTTAAGTTATTGCTCTGCCAGCTTAATATTTTGCCATCTGCTAACCGAAGGCTCTGCTGCCTGCTGGGTCCTATAAAGACTTTTATTTATTACATTACACATGGCAACATCTGCCACCGGATGAGGCGCTACCCGGTGCCCTAATTAAACAAACACACACTCCAGCGACGGCACAGGGCCTGGTCTCATGGCGAGGAAGCTGAACTGTTGCAGGCTGTTAAAAACTTCAAGTGTCCCATCTAAGATTTCAAGGCAACACATGGGCCATTCAAACCCCCACCCCTTGCTGGTCACTATATATAGACTTACAGCCCATTAACTATAGGCTGGCAGGCTGGCAAGATGGCTCAGCAGGTAAAGGTGCTTTCTATCAACCTTGGCAGCTGAATTCCCAGATCCCACATGGTGGGAAGAAGGAACTGAGTCCTGAAAATCATTCTCTGGGCAGAGCACCTGTGTGTCTAAATTTGAGTTTCTGCTTCCTTTGTCCCCCTCCCTCCCCCCACCCACCCCCTCCCACACACAAAACAACTTAGATTTTAGGACTTGGCTTAACCAGTCTCAGAAGTCCTGGTTTGTGTGTCTTACTAATCTGTCACATGGCCTCTCACCACTTGATCCTCCCATCTCCATGTTGTTTATTCAGAAATTCTAAACATCCCGTCAAAACAAGAAACCCTGCCGGCGAGGGCAATGAGCTCTGAAATTTCCATTTGTTCTTTTACATTCAATAAGTATCTGCCGAGCATGTGCTGGATAGCCCAGACACTAGCGGGTTAGCTGGTGAGCTGAGAGGGCATTTCTGTCATCATGGAAAGGCCCTGTGGCCAGAGGCTGAGAGGACAGATGAGATCCTCCCAGTGGAGACGAAGACGGTATGTGTTACAAAGGCAGGTAAGGCTGTAGGTGTAGCTCAGTGAGTAGAGACCGTGCCCATCATCTGTGCCCCAACACTACATTCACTGGATATGGTAGTTCATGAACACTGGGAGTTCAAGGTCATTCTCGGCTATATATCAAGCTGGAGGCCAGCCTGGGCTCTGAGACAGCGACTTTAAAGCAAGAGTGTGAGAGACCAGGCAGTCCTGTGGACAAGCAAGTTCCCTCCACTCACCAGCTTAACAACAGCACACGTGTGTAAATCTCAAAGTTAGACTTCAGAAGCCTGAGGCAGCTAAAATTACCAGGCTAAAATCAAGTCACTAGACAACTCAATGTATCATCCAGCTGCACCTTCCCAAAGATCTAGAAGAAAATCTGTTTTTACATTTTTTTAGCCTCGAGAAGGCACCTACATCCCTTGTTGAGTGGCCCCTCCTCTCCATGTTCAAAGGCAGCAACATACACTCTCACTGACTTTGCTTCTCCAGACTTCTTTATGAGTTTCTTCTGTTTCCATATTCTACTTTTCAGGATTCTTGGACTTGGATTACATGCATGTATTCCAGGGTAATTGCCCTGTTTTCAGGTTAGCAGGTTCAGAGAAGATGGCAGCCACTACAGCCAGGCCCTTTGCTCTAATGCTCTAATGCTGAACATTCCTGCCAATCACAATTGGAAGGAAACTGTTTATCTCTTTGAGAGTTGATGGTGACAGCCAGTTATGTGCAGAAATGGAACTGTCAGATCCAGAGTCAGGCAAGGACTCTAGTCGCTGCACTGGCCGGAGGTTAGCCAGGAGCTTCAGGGAGTCACAGAAAACTGGCAAGAGAAAGGCATCTGAGACGAATCCAAAGAGTTACCAGGGTCAGACCATGTCTGGCCTTACACATCTTGCAGAGGAAGCTGACACATAATTAAAAGTCTAGACCTAGAAAGGGAGATTTCATAGAGGTAGGCATAGAGCTCAGTAGTAGTGCACTTGAATGGCATGCACAAGGCATTCTCTACCCAGGGCCACAAAAGAAAAGAAAGAACTTACTTTCATGTATCACCTTTGTGTGTGTGAGGGAAAAAGAGAGGTATCCATGTATGCCACAGTGCGTGGAAGTCAGAGGACAAAGACGTGGGTTGGTCCTTGCCTTCCACCTTGAGGAAGAGCCTCTTCGTTGTCACTGTGTACATGCGGCTGGCTGGCCTGTGAGCTTCCAAGGCCTCCCCTGTTTCTGCCTCCCATCTCACCATAGGAGTTCTGGGATTACAAATGAGTCTGGCCATGCCCAGCTTAACATGGTCTCCGGAGATTGAACTCAGGTCCTCAGAGTTATGCAGCAAATGCTTTACCTTCTGAGCCATCTCTCCAAGCCACAATTTGGTGTCTTTTTTTTTTAACCAGACCGCGGGTCAGGACCTTTAAATACATCATCTCATTCAATTCCTTTTCAAAAGTTCATAAAATATGCATTGCAGTCATCATTCCAAATGAAAAAGTCATGATTTTAACAACATAAGAAGATGGGCTCTGAGCCCTGAAATGCCAGGCCATGAGTCCCCTGTCTCACCATCACACATCACTTGTCATTAAAATGATTTCCCTTCTGTGGTTTTGTGGTGATGGATACTCTTGTGTTCTTCTTTCTTCAACTAGATAGATACATGTGTAGATGATAGATAGATAGATGATGGATTAAATAGATAAATGATAGATTAAATAGGTAATAGTCAGGTGGATGACTATTAGTCAGGTTAGAGATGGTATATAAATAAACAGATAGGTAGTAGATAGACAGATAATAGATATTAGAGAGAGAGAGAGAGAGAGAGAGAGAGATAGATGATATGGAAAAGTTCAATAATACTTAATAGACAGACATAGAGATGACAGACACATACATTAAAGATAGGTTATAGAAAGTAGATGATAGGACAGATAATAGATCCATAAATTATAGGTATATGATACACAAATTATAAATAGATAAATTATATTTAAAATGTTGGTTTATTATAGAGATATAGATAGATGATAGATAATAGGATAGATAGATGACAAATAGATATAAATTGTAGAAACATAGATGATAGATGGATAGAAACATAAGTACAAATATGACTGATAGATGATTGATATAACAGATGACAGACACTAGATGGCTTCTGAAGAACCCACAGGAGTATCCCAGTGAGGATGTATTTTATGTGTTAATGCTTCACCAAATGAGACACAGGAAATTCCTTCCACTTCCTCATCATTAAAATGGGGTCTCCATTCCTGATTATGCCTGGTAGTTGGGCTGAGCAGCTACTAAAAGAGACCCAAAAACAGAGTGGCTCAAATAAAGTGTGTCTTAGTTTCCCATTCACAGATGGATGGAGAGGGAAATAGTTCCAGGCTGTCATACTTTGCAGTTATTCAGGGATCTGTCTCTTTCCATATACTTTTTTCTTGTTCCTGCAATATTGAAGCAGGCTTACCAGAATAGCATCAGACTCTAGCTTAGAGGGGAATGGATGTGTTGCAAACACATCCCTTCAGGTGCTGGGACCTGAGACTGCATGTCCAACATCTGCTCACACTCCACAGGCAGGCAGCCGCATGCCACACATCTGTAAGAGCATGCCTCACCTATATGGATGGACAGGTACTAGATAATCCTTGGGAGCAAAAAGAAGATATTAATGTTGGAATATAATTAGTTAAAAGGGATGATGGCTTGTTTGGTTTGTCTAGAGTCTAAGCCATCCTTGTACATCGGAAACTGATTTAAAAATTATGCAACCAAACCATATATGTGCATGCATATGTAGATGGACGAATAGATGATAAATAGGTAGATGACAGACAGAATAGATATACAGGTGTGACACTGCCATGTCATCATACCTGTGGAGGTCAGAGGACAGAGAACAACTTTGTGAGGTCAGTTCACTCCTTCGTTTTGACACGGTTTCCAGGGTTGAACTCAGGTCCTCAGGCTTTGGCGGCAAGTACCTTTACCTGCTAAGCCATCTTGCTGGGCTTCTTTTTTTAAAGAGAATGTTTATTCCTTGACAATTTCATATGTATGTATAATGCATATTGACCATACTCCTCGTGTTACCTTCCCTTCTCTCCATCCACCCCTTTGAGCCCCTTTTTTTCCCAAGCCCCCCTCTGCTTTCACATCCGTTGTTGTGAGTTTAAGGTTCTTCCATAGGCTTGGGGGTGAGATTACTTATTGGGACATAGAAAACTTACCAGTGACTACACCACCGAAGAAAATGACGGCCCCTTCTCTAGCAACCATTAACTGCCAATGGCTCCTCATTGAACACGGAGCGACTCAGTAGTGTGCTTGTGACCACAGTTGCAGTGAGTTCATGAGAGCAACAGCCAGGTCACGTCCAGAAGACCATGTGACAGCACTCCTTCCCACCTTCGAGCTCATACATTCTTCCCTCCCACTTTTCAATGGTCTTCTCTGAGCCTTGCAGGGAATGATACAGGTTTGGGGCTGAACAATCAACGGTCACTTTTCCTCAGCACTTGGATCAGTTCTATATCTCTGCATTAACACTGCCCACTTCAATAGATAGACAGATAGATAGACAGACTGACTGACTGACTGACTGACTGATTGATTGATTGATTGATCGATTGCCAGATCACTAGCCAAGGGTGAGAATGAGATCAGTACTCATCTATGGATATAAAAATACAGATAGAAGGCAGGCGAGCACACATTCCTCATAAAGCAAAGACAAGGAATGATAGTGCAAAACCAAGAAGTGGTCTCTGTAGAGGAGTGGGAGATGGGAAGGGAGAGGTGACGGACACCCCAGCGGGTCCACTAACAGGATTTTTTTAAATGTTTAATGTATTGTTTATTCACGTGTATGTGTTTGTGTGTGCCTGTGTGAGTTATTTCACTTTTTTTATTTTATGTGTATGAGCATTTTGCCTGCATGTATGTGAGTGCAGCATGTTCATGCAGCAGCCACAGAGGCCAGAAGAGGGCACCAGATCCCCTGGAACTGAGTTAAGATGGTTCTGAGCCATCATGTGGATCCTATGCAAGAGCAGCAAGTGCTCTTACCCACCAAGCCATCTCTCCAGCTTCTAATACAGGTGTGGTGTTGTTGTTATTGTTGTTGCTGTTGTTTTTGTTCATGAACTATGTAGTAATGCCCTTGTTCTTTACCTCCCTTTGACATATATATTGTTACATACAAATGTAACAATTTAAATGTTCTTTTTAATATTCATTTCTTTGAAAATACCACAGTATATTTTTATCATATTCTCTCCTCTCCCCCAACTCCTCCCAGATCCCCCCTCCTCTACTCAGCCAAGTTCGTTGTCTTGCTCTTTCTTAAAAATGAAAAAAAAATGGAGACACATGAGTATGGGGCCTGCCCTGGAATGTGGTTGGTTCAAGTCCTGCATTAAGACCATCTGAAATGAAATTAAACAAGTGAACAGTGGGGAGATGCCATGAGCTTTTCAGAACCCTGCCCTGGGCCTCACAGTGGGCACTGACAAATATCTGCTTAGATTACAATCCAGAAATGCATTCACCTTGGTGAGGTGCAAAGGGGGGAGTTCAACCCTTTTCATAAGCCCAGGCTAAAGGAAGACTAAATTACACAATAATGCAGTGTACAATACAGAATGATGGGCAGAATGCAGGTACCAATAACATAAAAACCTGTTTTCCAGCCCTGAGTTACAGAGTCTATGGCTCTGGGCAAGAAGCATGCCTGAGCTTTGGGCTGTTAAATCATGATGGATGATCCCATAAGGAAGCAAACAAGATCAGTGGAATTCATTCATTTCCCGAGTGCCCTGGGACCTCTTTGATTTCCCCCAAGACCTGGCTGCCTTCTTCTGTTATTGCCAAAAGTAATCAGTCCCCACCACACAGAATAGCAATGAAATGGGAGGCAGACCACAGGTCGTCACAAAGGCTAGAAGACAGGCACACCACGGGATCTGAGGAGATGGCTTGGTGGATAAAGTGCTTGCTATGCAAGCATGAGGCCCTGGGTTCAGATCCCCAGGACCTTCGTAAAAGCCAGGTGTAATGCTGCACGTTTGTAACCCGGAGAGCACTGGAGAGGAGGAGACAGGAAGGTCTTTGGGGCTTGCTGGCCAGCCAGCCTAGATGAATCAGGGAGCTCCCAGTTCAGAGAGAGACTCTGTCTCAAAAAAACAAAACAAAACAAAACTAAGATGGAGAGCAATTCTAGAAGATGCTTGGCACTGACCTGTGGCTTCCACATGTACACACACAGGCCTATGACAATAC
>CM053758.1:21237674-21311366 GCA_028658305.1 Pachyuromys duprasi
AGGGAGGGGAAGGAGAGGGGGAGAAGAGAGCTGGGGGTAGCAGGGGTCCTTATATCAGGCACACACCTGGAGCACCTGGCCTTGGCAGGCGATGGCAGAAGCAATTGCTAGGACCCTGAAGGCAGGCCAGCTGAATTGCCTGTATGCTAACACATACACACAGAGAGATACAAACACAGAGACACACACATACACACAGACATACAGATGTCAATTTAAAGAAAAGACAGGCAAACATGTGTCACATTCAGCCCAAAGGAAAGCCAGGTTCAGTGCAAGCCTTCCAAAACAGAGAACCGGGTTCCACCCCCAGCGCTGTCTGAAATGGAGTGGTAGCGATAACACAGGATCATAACCCCAGACACTCCAGAGGAGTGGAAGATCATTCTCAGCCTCAACTAGCTCCTGACCCACCTGGGCTTCAGCAGACCAATCTCAACGCACCAAAGGAGCAGCAGAGTGAGGAAGTGGCTCCTCACAGCCTCCTGTGTGAGGCTGACACACAGGAACACAGCCCTGCAGCTGCGGCGAGGTGCAAGGCTCCATGTTCCCACGGGGAACGTGGGCACGGCCCCACGCCGTTCGAAGCTTGTGGGGCACACAGCTGGAACAGCAGGCCTGGAGTGCAGCAGATGCCCCCACAGCGCGTTTCCTTTCCGAACGGTGTTCCCTTCACATCTTCACCCCAACCCGGCTGCCCGTGACCTCCCACCCCGTTCCAAACAAAGAAGAAAAATGTAATCGTGAGTGACAAGCAGGGTAGGAAATGCCATTTTAAACCACCACTGACTGAAGCTGCTCCTGTCCCTGAGGGAGAGATATTATTTCTCTCCAGACTAAATATATTTTCTTTAGCAAAATGCTTTGATAGGCAGCTTTGGTTATGAAATGTGAGTCCCCCCCAGGGCACAGTTTAAAGGGAGACAGTGAAACAAAGAGATAGCGGGACGGCTCAAATCAGGAAAATGAACGGAGATGCCAAGTTTTGGAGGCACACAAGGAATTGGGGTGACGTAACAGCAAGCCCACCTCCTCCCGACAGCTCACATACCCTCTGTATGGCTCAGTTACAGGTGCCCTCCTTTACCTGAGAAGGGGGGATTGCTGACTCCTAGTGAACCAATTTTTCTAAACATAAGCAATTGTAAATCCTTCTCCATCTTAACTGGGCACCGTGGGGAAGGGTGGGGTTTGCAGTCTGTGGCATAAGAGCAAAACTAGCCTGGATTTTTTTTCTCTCTTTCTCTCCTTGCAATGGCCCTATTAGGTCTGTTCTGTCCATTCATCTCAATAACTCTGGCATGTGACTTTTTTCTTTCTTAATTTAAAAAAAAAAACAGGTTTGATCTTTTCACTCAAAGAAATCGCCTCCCAGCTTCTCGTGGGCATGTCTGAGCCAGCAGCACTGGAAGCCATTATTACCTAAAACAAGGGTTTCTTCAACACAGCCCTGAGTTACCAAGACTGTGACAGCTGATTCTCCAAACAGCCAAATGACTAACAGGCAAACAGTGTTCATTCTCCTCTTGAGAAAATGAGGTAGGTCACAACTTCATCATGCTGTTCAGAACAGTACACAATTTAAAACTCGCCTTTATTTATAAAATTTTCTATTTAATGTTATCTATTTAATGTTTTCCACTTAATGTTTATAGTAGGAGGGGTTCCTGCTAAATCAGTATCTCAAATACTATATATCCTATTCTATTTTATTTGTTCATTGTCTCTCCTCTTGATAGTATAAAGTCAGGACAGGCAGGACTGGGATGGTTTTAATTACATTCTACTTCCCAGAAGAACATCTTGGAAGATATTCAACATATTTTTTCTTCCATACAATTAGGAGAGAATCATACGAATTTTGAAGCAAACAGCAGACCAAGAAGAATGAGGACGTCTGAGCTCTTACATCATTATGCAGCATCATTTGAGCAGTAGCTGACAGATACAAACAATGCTGGATGAATTGAGATGAGATACAAACTTCATCCAAGTTCTACAACCAATTGAGGCTTTGGACTCAGATGAGCCAGGTTTTAATCCTGTCCTTAGATCTCTAGCTTTTTCCCCAATTCTGTAAGAGGCAAAACTTTTATGTACCCCTACTGAGAATGAAAATTAGTGCACCCACTGTAGAAATCAGTGCTGAGGCTCCTCAATGAAACTACAATAGAACTACCATATGACTGAGCTACACCATTCCGGGGAGCATGCCGAAGTGGATATACTGCAGAGATGCCTGCACACTCACATTTATTGTTCAGGATAGCCTGAGCTGAAATCAGCCTAGATACCCATCACTAGAAAAATGTGGAGTATACACACAGTTGAAGTTTGTTTAGTCATACAGAAGAATAAAATTTTCAGAAGAATGAACAGAATTGGGAATTGTTATGTTCAGTAAAACAATCCAGACTATAGAGCACAACTATAGTATGGATTCTCTCCTGTGCAGAACCTGGAGGGGTGTGTGTGTGTGTGTGTGTGTGTGTTTGTGTGTGTGTATGATGAGACTAGAAAGCAGACCATTGCAGGAGAAGAGGTCTTAAGATGGAGAAAGGAAAAAGAGAAAAAATGAAATATACAGGGCAGGAAAGGAAAAGTGGGGCCTTCTGGGGAAAGGAAGAGGATCTGTAAGAGGTGGGCGGGGTGGGGGTAGGTACAGTAGAAGACAGATGAGAACAATGTGTCCTGACATATGTGTTTGAAAAGACCGTAACAAAGCCCATCATGTGTATGCTAACCTTAAAATTAATTTTTAAATAAAGAAAAGAACACCCAAAAAGAGATAAGGAAGAAACGAATGAGGGAAGAAGAGAGGAAAGAAGGGAAGGAGGGAGAAAGGGAGGGAGGGAAGCAGAGAGGCATCAAGATGGTTGGGTGGGTACAAGAGCTTGCCTGCCACCAAGCCTGACTGATCCCCGGAACCCACAAGGTAGAAGTAAAAAGTAACTCCTGCAAGTTGTTCTCTGACAGCCATATGTGGGCTGTCACATGCCCACAACACATACATTAATTAATTAAAGTATGGGAGGAAAATCTATTTAGTGAGCTAAGAACATAAAGAATTCAGAAAGTCAGAAGCAGAGGAGAGAAAAGCCGTATCAGTGATCTTAACCTTGGTGGGATCATAGAAGGAAGAAAAATGACAAACAAGTAGAAGAGAAAAGAACACCCCAAAATTTCCAAACCAGCAATAGCTATGTTTAGACTACCAGAACAAACTAGAAACCCCAGGAGTCCAGACACAACAGACCCTGCCTCCTGCCTGCCAACGCTTCCCCACTGATCTTCGTTAATGCTTAGGGTAATAGATCAAAACCGGGTCCAATAAGGAGATGCGGAAGAGCCCCACTCCCACTCGAGCATATGCAGTGTCTCTGCAAAGTATGAGGTTGGGGCAGACAGGGAGAACTGAGCTGAATCCACAGTTGTACCTAAAGATGGGCCAGCCAGCAGAGACACCCCAAAGCCTGCAGATGTTAACCTAGCAACATCTGGAAGAAGAGAAGAACCAAGAGGGCCTTGCCCCAATCTAGACACTCTGGACATCACCAGGCTGTTCCTTCAGAGTGACCACAGTGGGGAATCAAGGTTGCATAGAGCAAAGTGAATGGGGCCAAGAAACCAAAACACAGAGTTCCCCGCTGTAATGTCAGAGTCCCACCCAGGCCAGGATGCCCAGGCTCCGCCTTGAACTACAGTTTTGCAGAATCCCAAATACTAAGACTCCAAAGCCTGCTGAAGGGGAAATTATGACCCCCTCCATGAGAATATTTAAATCCACTGGTAAACTGGACAAAGGTAAGGCTGTGGCAACCCCAGGCTGAGCTGAAACAATGTTTGGTGGATTCACCTCCTACTAGAATATAGAACAGCATGTTTTTTTTTTCTACAGTAAATACAGTTTACAATCTTCAGCTGTTTACAAGATTTCCAGAATGTGATAAAACATCTAAACACACATTAGTAATTTGTTTAAAGGGCAAAAAAAAAAAAATTGGCCTCAGTTAAAGGAAAGCAATAAATAGAAAAAGACCCACAATGACCCAGACATTTGAATTATTTAAAGAAACGTTGAAATACTAAGGTAAAATTTTTAATCTAATAAAGTTGGTGGGGAGATGGCTAGTGGGTAAGACTATTTGCTTTGCAAGCATGAAAACTTGAGTTAAAATCCCCAGCACCCATATAAATGCCAGGAATGGTGACTTACACCTATGTCAGTGAATAGAAAACATTAAGTGGTCGGTTTATTAAGAAAACAGGAAAGACAGAATATTCATAAATACACATGCACCTAATAACACCCCAAACTCATTAAAATTAACATAACAGAAAAGATAAACAACTGCAAAAAAAAAAAAGCCACATTCCTTTCCAGTACCTACGGAAGTCTCAGCAAAACATTTTCTGAGCCATAGAACAACTTTTATAAAATTTCAAAGATGAACTCATTCAAGTTAAAACAACAACAAAAAAACCCTGAAATTGCCAATAGGAAAATATACAGAAAAATCTTACACTTATTGGTAAATAAAATACTTTGATAATTTCCAATCTTGCAGGTCAAAGAAAAAATAAAAAAGGAAATCTGAAAATATTTTCAACTAAATAATAATGAAACATATTTAAATGTGTGAGATAATATTGGGCAGTGTTTAGAGGGAAGTTTAAAAATTGGCTTATTTTGAGGAAAATATAAGACCATCTTCCATCTTAAGAAGGCTGAAAAATAAGAGGAAGGCAATTTTAGAGTGAAGAAAATACTGAAAAGCAAGTGGAAATACAAAATTTTCACAATATGAAAAAAGGTGGGGAAACAAATTAACAATATTTAGAATGAAAATTAGAACATCACTACAGGTCCTAAAAGATCTTAAAGGAGATGATAAATATAAAAACAATATCACACCTATAAGCTGAGAGTTTGAAGACATAGAAAGCAAATCAGCCCTACCTGTTAAAGAAATTAGATCTCTAAAGCCTTCCCACAATGAAAACTTCAGATTTACATAGTTCACTAGAAAGCTCGATGAGACACTTAAAGGGGAAGTAATATCAATTCTAACAATTTGGAAACTGCAGGAGATGTTACCACCAACTTAATATACAAGGAGCACAACACTACTGCTAAACTGATGGTGACATTACAGGTAAAAACAAAATAAGTCAATTTCTCACAAATATAGATACAAAAAAAACCTAAAAATTCAATTCTATGATATAATGAAAGGGCTTTCTTTCTGGCAAGATGGAGGTAGCATGGAACCAACTCATTGTAACCCATCACACTAACAGAGTTGGGAGAAACCACTGATCAACCCAAGATCTATAGATAGATAGATAGATAGATAGATAGATAGATAGATAGATAGATAGATAGATAGATAGATAGATGGCATTTGACAAAAATTGGTCTTTAAAAACAAAATAACCAGTGAAACTAAAAATAATTGGGTCTCTGGTGCCCCCAAATCAAGATACATCCCCTATATTTTCTCCCTCAGGGCCAGCTACAGAGAGCTGCTAAGACCTCACAATTCTGAGTCCTCTTTCTCTCTCCCACTGCACCTGCAACATAACCTTGAATTATTTCTTTAGTTTGACCAGAGCCTTGTGACTTCTAGTGTGGAAACAAGTCATGTAATGTGGAGCATATACCCCTGTTTGGAAACCTGTAAGAGCCAGAAATCGTGTGTTATGCAATCAAAGTCTCTCTCTTCCTTCAGGACCTCATCATGCTGCCTATGGTGGAATGCTAAGAGCATCTGTCACTTTCTCATCACACTCTGTAGCTACCACCCCTAATGCTTCCCTCACAATGCCATCTCTCCTAATACTCCCCCACCTCAAGACCTCATCACAGCTGTCTGTAGCTGAGTTTATCATGCTCCCAATAAAGCTCTTGTGAAGGACAATTCCATCTCAGTTTCCTTTTTATGAAGTCCAAACGTCTTTTATTATCTATAACAAATGAATAGGAGTATCTCTAATCTAATCTTCCACAATAAGGAACATCATAAAAATGGCAAAACACTGAACCTTCTAACATCAAGGTTGAGGCAGACTCTTACTCCCTCACCTGCACTTTATTCACTACTCGTCCAAGTCAAGACATAAGCAAGTAGAGAAATAAAGGGTAAAAAAAAAAAAAAGCAGACCTTATTCCTTGCATAAATACAATTTGCCTGATTCCCAGAAGCAAAACCAATAGCTGAAAACTCTGGGTCCTTTGAGTAAAGTTTGATCAATCTATTTAGTGGGTGATTACCCATTTAGTCAATGTGGCAGGCTTACACTGAGCAAGAAACTGCCCTTGCTTCAGCTGTTGACAGTACGGTATCCAAAATGGACAAACTTGGATGCAGGGAAGTCAACTGCCAAGCATTGTAAGGACTAAGTAGGCTAGTCCTTCATAATTCCTGCTTCACAAAAAGGTTTGTCAAATATATGGGGCCAGAAGGCTGAAGACTGATGTTCCAATGTTATAGAGGGATTTGGGGGAGACTGTCCAGGCAGCCAAGTGTCTCTGTCAAATTTATAGTTTTGAAAGCTGCTTGCTCTGCACTTTCTGAATATTCGGGTAATATTTTTTTCCTCCTCAGGTATGAGGGGGTTGAAGACTAGATAGTTAGTCTCAAAAGTAAGCTTAAGTTGTTTAGGATTTAAGAAGGTGTTTTAGGTTTAAGATGTTTTAGATTGGTAATGCAAGTTAGGATAAAATGATTTATGTACAGAACTCTGAACTCACCAAGATAGGATAGATAGTAGAGTACTTTCTCTAAAGTTGCCAAATACAAATGGACTAGACATTGTAAATGTAAATCTTACCTGATTGTTTTATAATTTTCCTTATTGTTTATAGTTTATTATAATAAGAAAAAGAGCCTCTTATTGGACTAAAAGGGGGAGATGTAGTTATAATCTCTTGCATACTGTATGGATTCTTCACCTGTAAATAAACACCTGATTGGCCTATAGCTGAGGCAGGAAAGAGGAGGGAGGGGTTCCAGTAGAGAGAGTGAATGCTGCAATAGAGTGAAGTGCATGAAACCTGAGCAGAGGTAACTGGCCACGTGGCAGAGCTTAGAATAGAATAAACAGGATACTTTTATTAGCAAGTCAGAGAACACGCCCAGCTATATTCACCTAGACTTCTGTAAATATATTTAAGTCTCAGAGTGGTTATTTCTGGAAACAAGGGTGTGGGTGAAAAACAAGGGTTACAGAAAACCCCCTTCAAGATGGTGCTGATAAAAGGAGAAAACATTTGCCCAAAAACAGCTGTAAGACATTTTTTAGTCCTTTATAGGAGGTACGAACTAGATTCTAGATGGTTCTTGAGGAATTTGATTTGTAAAAATGACAGAGACATGTCAGCTAATTTTCAGGTATTGTCATAAACACTGTGACCCAAAGCAACTTATGAAAGAAAAAGTTTATTTTGGCTTATAGGGGCTTAGCCTATGAGGCTAAGAGTCCATCATGGCAGAAAGCCATGTCAGCAGGAACAGGAAACATCTCAAACTCCAACATAAAGCAGAGGGAGCAAATTGAAAGTAGGAAGAGGCCATGAACTCTCAAAGCCCATCCCCAGGGACATGCTTCCTCCAGCAAGCTTGCACCACCTAATCCTTCCCAAACAGCACTCCACCTACTGTGGACCAAATGACTCTACACGGCACATTTCTCATCTAAACCACGACCATGAACATATGAAGTTTTACATTTTTAAAACATGCATTTCCTGACACATAGCAGGAAGTTTTGTCAAGCCCCACCAATACATAAGACTGGATGATTCTTCCCTAGGGAGAAGTAGCCACTCCAGACACCTTGGGAGTTTAGCAGAACCCCTGGCTTACACATATCCCTCTACAAGGGCAACCAAAGGTCTCTCAGACACTTCTAACTGTCATCTAAAAAACTGTCACCTAAAAACGTCAAAACTGCCCCCCAGATGAAAGCCACTGACTTAGGTAGTTAAATACCCTAAAGTCTGCGGTTTAACTCAAACCACTGCAGAAAAAAGAATGTAGGCACAGACAAAATGAAGCATGGTAAATACTACTGGGGATCTGAGTGCTGAATATGCAGGTATTTGTCATTGTATAATATAATAATATAATATAATGTAACAATTATAACAAAAAATATAATCTGTAATAGTAAAATTATAAAATATTATAATATAATTTGTTATAATATAAACAGCTTCCAATTTTGTCTTCTGTACATTTGGGCAACTCATAATGATGATTAAGATAAAGTGTAATGTGCTATGCGCAGAACACACATGCTCATAATTGTGTGTAAAATTATGTATACTAAAACCATCCTGACAAATACACCCACAGGCCTGTGGACAAGTTAGATTGTGGCTCATGGCTGATTTCCTTTTCTGGTTTTTAAAAATAATCTATAATTATATGCTTTTAGATGGAAAAAAATGACAAATCTGAGAGCATTGAAATGCAATATTATTAATCGTTTCTGATCTAATATTAGAAGAGACCCAGCAGTAAACACAGCAGGAAGAGAAAGTTACAGACTGTGTCCCTCTTTCCTGGCCCACAAGGAAAACTTCCAAAGTCAGAAGGACTGTGAACACCACACATCTGCAGAATGCCTCCCTCTGTTCTTCTCTGGCTGGTTAATTGAGTAACTTGTTAAACAAACATGCCTTCAAATTTTACATCAGATTAGAGGCCTTTATAAATAAAATTATAGTTGGAAAGACGCCTCCCCTAGCTGGGAAATGAATTTAGGAATGGCAGGGGTCGGAACTTCGTGCCAAGACATCTGAGTAACTCAAATGCCCCCATAGTCACGGATGACTCGTGAGGACCCACAAGCACCAAGGGCCCACAGAGCAAACAGAACTCACTCTGCCATGAAGCAGAGACTTCTCCCCAACAGAATGTCCCGGGGCAGAAATACCTCTGCTTCTCCGTCTTGTACAGGTGGTTCTGCTGAGGTTGGGCTCGGCGGGGATATTGCCTGGTTTCCATGACAATGAAGGCAATGATATCCTTAAGGATTCTGTGGCAAAAACTCTTCCCTGAGTTCATACATTTATCTGTGTCTCTGCTAACCTGAGTGCTTCCTATTAGTATGGGGTATTCCGTGGTACCAGAAACAGGAAGGGCTATCCAAAAACAGCTTCCAGTTTAGCAGATTCTTAAAGTTCACCAACACAGCTGACACTGAGAACTCCAGCCTGGGGTGGACTGTGTGAGCGTGCCTGCATGTCTGTGTATGTATGTATGTGAATGTAGGTGTAGGTCTGTGTGTGAAGGCATTCAAGCATTTTGTCTATTTTTCACACAAGGATAAAATTCTTCATCTGATTTCAAACTCATCCTGCAGCGGAATTTTAAAACATGGGCCATCTTAGGACAAATTGGTCTGCAAGGAAAACAAACACTGTTTTTACAATGCCAGACTGTTTATTCTTTGGGGGTTTTGTTGTTTTGTTTTGTTCTTCAGTCCAGGTCCTTTTTTTTCTTTTGTACATCAGGCCATGAACTTGTAGAGAATGGGCTCCAGCAGCTCAGGTTTCTTTCCCTTTGGTCCTCACAAAGCGTGCTTCTCTGGGGGGGCACAGGCCGGCGCTTCAGCTGAACCCAGGTACCCTTCTCCTTGGCCTCCTTCTTCTGGTCGTTCTCCTTCATGTGCTTCAGGAAGCCATCCCTGCTCTTAGAGTGATTGATGTACTCAGTGTGCACGTTGATTCTCTTGGCGAGGATCTTGCCCTCAACCTGCTTGTTTACACTGATGCGCACGGCATGCTGGATGACATTGTAGACTCTTCCGGTTTTGGTAACACTTACGGGGCATTCCTGTTTGAACAGTGCCCATTCCCTTGATGTCTGCAATGTCCCCCATTTTTGTAGATTCTCATGTATGTGGCCAAGGGAGCAGCTTCATGTTTCCTAAAAGGCCTGGAGAACAGATCGTGCGGGCCCCTCCTCTTTCCCTTTGTGTTCCTGATCTTGACAAGTTACTGCAAGATGGCTGATGCGGCCAAAGCAGGCTGGGTTATTTTTAAGGTGACACATTGGAAGAGAATCTAAAGTAGAACTTAATTCAAGGAGAATCTGAAAAGCATCCTATTTCAACAGTGAGACTATAAGTCTCTTTATGGACATGTATCTGTTATACAAAGTGATACGCTGCATAAGAACTTTTTTCTTCTTTTGTTTCTTGAGATTGTAATAGAGTTACATCATTTTCCCCTTCCCTTTTCTCCCTCTAAACCCTCCCGTATACTTCTCCTCCCCTTCTTTAAAGTTCTAGGCCTCTTTTTCAATTAATTGATGTTATGTGCATATATGTACATATATATTATTAAATATATCCTGCATTTGAGCTTTCACACTTCACCACTCTCTCATATCTTTCTTGCTCCTCCCCTCTGTTCTGAAATAGTCCCTCCCCTGGTCTTGTTTTACTGTTTTTATGGTTTCAGTTTTTTTGTTTGTGTATGTGAATGTGTGTTGTGTGTATGTGCACATGGGCATGCTTCCTTGGGAAAATCAGAGGAGGACATTGTCTCTTCTTCTCTATCAGTCTCTACCTTATTCCCCGGAGACAGGGTCTCTCACTGAACCTAGAGATAGGCTGGTAGCCAGGAAGTCCTCTATAGAGGACTTCCCCCAACACCCACCCTCCCACCCACACACACACACCCCACACACAACCCAGAGCTAGGCTCACGGGTACATGAGATTACACCTGGATGTTTTTCTATAGATGCAAGGATCTGGAATCAGGTCCTTCCACCTGCCCAGCAAGTTCTCTTGTGTGAGGCCATCTCTGCAGAGACCACCCATTTTCACGTCATATGTTGATCTACGTATTATACGTTGTCTAGGTTCCACTCTGAGAAAACAGAAAGACAAGTGTCTTTCTAGATAGAATGTCAACCGCCTAAAGGATGCGGAATCTGGGCTGGACCACACTCAGAGCATATGGAGGTGACTGTTTGCCCAGCAGGAACTGTCACTTAGTGTGTGCCTCATCATTCCCAGCCTGTCCTCAGTGCCTTCGCCCAGAGCAGATGAATCAAAAACAGTATGGAGTATCAGCTCTCCTGCTCCTCACCTGCTGAGTGTCACTGAGCAACAAACTCAGCCTCTGCCTCAGTCTTTCTGCCTGAAATGTGTGTGGCCGTGGGGCATTTCAGAGAACCGTGAGGCATAAGAGTGCTATTTCATGAGAAACCATTAACCCAGGGCAGTGAAATGCCTGCTGCCAACCCTCACAGCCTGCATTTGATTCCCAGGACCCACATGGTAAATGGAGTAAACCAACTTCTATAAGTCTTCCCCTGACCTTCACATGCTTGTCTGTACATGTGCATGCACACACACATATATACCACATGTACATTGCACACACATGTTTATGCATCATGCACATACATGCACACACAACACACATTGCTCACACTACATACACATGCACACCTATTATATAGACATGTATACACACATATATACCCACACTCACACATATACTACACATACACATGACTGTATGTGCACACATGTACACATGCACATGCACACACACCATGCATACACATGCACACATATACATGTACACACACAAATAAGATTAAATGGAGAAAAGAAACAGCAGACATTGTGCCTGACTCATAGTAATGACTGAACAAATGTCTATTTCTCCCCATTAACGACACAGGATGTAGAATGATAATTTGTAGATGGGGCTGGTTTGTGTGTTCATTGCCCACTCCCAGAAGCTCCAGTTATATCTGAGCATGCCTTACGTGCCATCATGACAACTTCCCCTTCCATCTGCTCTTAGTCTGCCCCAGCAGCTTACAGGCAAGTATTACTGTCTCTGCTTTACAGCCATGGATACTGAGCTCAGAGAGGTGAAGCACTTACCGAAAGCCACAGAACTGTGAGTACTGAATCAAGACTTAGCTCGCCATCAGTTTCCCTGAGGTTCTTTGCTCTGCTCCTAACAGTCTGGCTTCCCCCATTGCCTTCCCAGCCACACTATTATCTACAGGCTTGTGCTTCTCTAGATTCATTCTGATTTCTTTTGGTGGTGGTGGTAGTGGTTTTGGTTTCGGGTTTTTCTCTTTTTTTAAGATTTATTTATTTATTTTATGTACATGAGTACTCTGTCTTCATGCACACCAGAAGAGGGCATCAGATACCATTAGAGATGGTCTTGATCCACCACGTGGTTGCTGGGAATTGAACTCAGGACCTCTGAAAGAGCAGACAGTGATCTTAACCACGGAGCCATCTCTCTAGCCCCTCATTCAGATTTCTTTAATGGACAATCCTTTCTAACCTAGATGGGAGTTTGCATTCAATACTAAATCACCACCCCTGGACCCTTCCAACCTTTGAGCATTATAGAACTTTATGTCTCTTTTGACCCATAAGCCCTACTGGTAGGAATGAATCCTGTGCATATGGTTTCTCCTGTGCATGATGACATTCTATTTGTCATAGAAAAGGACTATAAATACTCCCCAATAGTCTATGAGGAGAAGGATGATTAACTAGGCCTACCTAATGTAGGCCTGAAATCCTATCCAGTTCAGGGGGCTGCAGCCTAAGGATCACCAGTTCAAGACCAGTCTGGTCAACCTAATGAGGCTCTGTCTCAAAAATAAAAAGTGAACAGAGAGCAGAGAGAAACACAGTGGTAGAGTGCCTCGTTGGCATAAGCAAGGCCCTGGCTTCAATCTCCAGCACCTCTCAAAAAAGTAAAAATGATTAAACAAATCGTGACACATCTGTATTACAGAAAAACACGAGATTATAATTAAGAAAGAAGCTGTTATTCCCTGATACAAAGCAAAATACATAAGTTAACAGGGCAGAACACTGTCTGGTGGATTTAAAAGTTGTGCGTTATCTACCAAATGTACCAAACAACAAATTTAATAAACTTTTATAAAACCATTAAGTAAACAAATTAATTAATGGGAATGTGTGCAGTGTCTTTGTTTGTTTGTGCCTAACATTCTGCTGGATAAAGAAATAAATAACCACTGCTGCCAGGAAAGAGGGGCTCCCAGAGGCCAGCCTTGCACACTCTGGAATATTCTTATCCTTCAACTTGTGAACAGGAAATGCTTTGCCCATTGAAAAATAGAATCAAAAACACAGTCTAAGAATGTCAGTTTGAGCATCCAGAATCTCAGAAAGTGGTTGAATATTCTCCCCGCCCCCCAATGAGACGTCTGTGTCACCCTCCACCATGTAAGGGAACAGCATGGAAGAAGGGGCAGAAAGAATGTAAGAGCCAGAGGATGGGGGAGAGTGTTGTGAAATGCCATGATTTGGGCTATTGAACGCATGACCTCACACAGAAACCATGGATACCACCACCTGAGCACAAGCAGCACAAGAGCAAGCCAGCCAATACTCCAGCAGTGGAGAGAGGGGCTCATGAGACTCCACCCACACTTGAGGAGCTGCCAGGGGAGAACGGGTCTTTTATTTTCAGGACCATGGCCACTAATAAGGTATCCATGTATATTCAAGCAGCACCAACTGGATTCAGTAGTTTAACAAAATAGTAATAATAATAAGAGGATGTGAAAGTGGGAGGGGCACATGTGAGAGGAGTAGGGGGTGGGTGAAGGATATAATACACATTAGATATGTGTGTTAAAGAATTTCAGCAACACGACAAACTTAGACTTCTTACTTACTTAATCTCTATTAGCCTCAGTGTCCCCATCAGCTAAGTCTTCAAGCCCCAAAACACTGTGATCTAGTCATGGCATTTATTAGTAACAACCACCAATACTATCGTCATCACCATTCTCACTGTAATCATTACCATTTCCACCATCACCACCATTATCTCCATTAACTTTAATATTATCTACATTCTTAGCACCATCACCCTTACCGTGACCATCACATCGTCACTATTATCGTCATCATCACATTACCAGTCTCATCATCACAGCCATCGCCATCACCACCACATCATCAGTATTCTCACCATCATTAGCATCACCATCACAGTCATTACATCATACCATCGCCATCATCACCATCATCGTCATAGGCATCTGTTAAGCCTACTAGTTGTTAAGCCTGTATTAAGTACCATCTTGGCTCCAAACCCTTCCCTAAGTACTGTACGGATTCTCATCAGTGAAAACAAAACCTTCTGTTACCTCAGTTGGCAGACGGGCAAACTGAAGTCTAGAGTGGGAACGTAACTGACCCAAGGTTGGGCAAAACCATAGCTTGAACCTAAATGTGCCGAGATCAAGGCCTACTTTGGATGCTGTGGGTTTGTCAGGACTTGTGGTTTTCCTCACCGTTTCCTGCCCCTTTTCCAGGTCTCTGTCCTTAAACTCCCTTCTGAGCAGTATGAGCCTCCACCAGGCCTGGCCCTAGCTCATTTCCAATCACCCTTTATCCACCATAGCTTTGGAAATGAACTGTCACTAATGGGTAGTCATATGTCAGCCTAATGAATGGGATGCAGACTTCCATTAAAATAATGAAATTAGCGAGTTTCGAATTTGGTTACATCGCATGGCACACAGCCTCGGGTCATTACCGCCCTCCTCTCTTTCCCTTGAATTAAAGTCGGTTTATTTATTTAAGGTCTTTGGCTGGGCCATCTCTATTAAGCTCATATCATCTGTTTGGGGATGGATTTTTTTTCCTTTGGCTTGTTTGTTTAAATGATGATTGGGTTGTTCCCTTGATTAATAAAGTTGTAAACACAGACAGAAACAGCCTCTGAACCATGAGCAAAAGCAAAGGCTGTAAGTCAAAGGACAGTTCTCCCGAGGTTTGGGTTGTGTTTGTTTGGATGGGGATTTTTTATTTCTTTTTTCCAAAGGATGAAAACAAGGGAAGGATCTTTGAGCTCCAGGAGGTCCAATTACGCTGACATTTCTGAGCAGGAATACAACCAAGATCCATTTTGCAGGAACCCAGTGAACTAGCTAATCAGATTTCCTTGGATAATTTGCTCCAAAGGTCAGCCGCCCTCAAAAGCACCAGAGCCTCATTACGGGTGAAACTGGCTGCACACGGGGTTGGGACTTGGAACTCAGCCTCCAGTGGCAAGGCCGTGAATCTGGAATGTGTGAGCCCACATTCTGGTGCCTGGGCCTAAGACCCCATCCCTCTGTTCAAGCCTCCAGACAGTGCCACTTGCTGAGAAAGCACCAGGAACACTGGGGATGGTGATTCATCTGAACGCTAACGCTGCTTCTGAACTTCAGGAAACGGTCTTGATGCTGCTAAGAAGGGCTGCCAGACCTACGTAATAATCATTGAGTCCGGCTCTTCCAAGCCTCAGACGCACAGTTCCCAACTGCTAAGGTGATGGAACGCGGAGAGGGACTGAGGCAGATCAGAGGACGAGCCAGCGTGAGACTCAACGGAGCGTGAGGCCCTACACTGGAACCTGGATTCAGAAAATAGGGCATTTGTAGAAAAACTCACATAATCCTGGGCTAGAGCGATGTCTTTGACGATGAAGCAGTTTCTACACAAGCGCAGGGGCTTGAGTTCAACCCGTAGCACCTGTGGGGAAAACATAGCCAAGTGCAGAAATCAGACTCTGGAATCCCGGCGCTGGGGAGGCTGAGACAAGATAGTCCCTGGGGCCATTCATCAGCCAGCCTGGCACAATAGGGTAGGCCAGCAAGAGACTCCTGGAGAAAGACATCCAGGTTGTCTGAATGCTCGCTCGCTCGCTCTCCCCCTCCCTTCCTCCCTCTCCCTCTCCCTCTGTGAGTGTGTCTGGTGTGTCTCTTGTCTCTCTATCGTTATCTCTAATCTCTAGCTCTCTCCCCACAGTCTGCTTCCTGTCCGGCATGAAATGAGGAACCCCCTCCTGCTGCCAGGATGCTCCACCCAAGCATGGGGGCCAAGTGACCGTGGACTGAACCGTTAGTAATTATGAGCAAAATAAATATTTCCCTATTAAAAAGAAAAAAAACAAGCAATCAACAACAGCAAACCCTATACTGGTTACAGTTTAGCAAAAGTTAACGTTTACTCTTTACTTTTTAATAAACATTTTAGTAATAAACTTTTCAGTAATCCGAAACCGAACACCGAGTTCAGAGAAGAGGGCATGATTCTATCCAAAACCAAACTACTTAGGAGCTGGGGAGATGGCGTCACCTCTGAAGAAGCCTGCTGCTCATGCATGGCATTTGTTCTTGTTGTCTGCTTATTCCATGACAGCCGCTCCCACCAAGGTATGGTGGGCTTTCAATGCGGCTTTTTTATTTGAATTTCCTGATGGCCAAGGCTGTTGAACACCTTGCACTTGTTTACTCTTTTTTTGAGCTTCATCTCTTGAAAGCTACCTAACTGTCTCATTTGCCCATTTCTTGAGGCTTATTTTCTTCTTATTGTGTTTGGGTTTGATTGGCATGTTTGTTGATCTGGTTTTTTTTCTTTGTTTTTTTGAGAGGGGTTGTTTGATTTTTTTTTTTAGCTTCTTATATATTCTAGAGTTGATCAACCAATCGGATGTACAGCTGGCAAAGATTTTCTCTGGGTAAAATATGCTGGATCTTTCATATAAACTGAAGACAGGTAAACCATGACAAAGAAAATAGGGGTCTTGGTGTTTACTGATGACCCCTGCCAGCTTTCTTTCTTTTTTTCTTCTTTCTTTTTTTTTCTCTCAAGGCTTGCTCAGCCTGCTTTATTATAGAACGCAGCGATGGCCCCACCCACCAGGGCTGGACCTTCCCACATCAATCACTAATTTAAAAAAAAAAAAAAAAAAAAAAAAGCCCTACAGCTGGATCTCATGAAGGCATTTTCTTTTTCTTTTTTTTTCTTTTCTTTTTTTAATTAAATTTTATTTTTTAATGTTAGTTACAGTTTATTAACTTTGTATCCCAGCTGTATCATCCTCCCTCACTCCCTCCCATTCCCACCATCCCTCCCTAATCTTCTCCCTACCCCTTTCCAAGTCCACTGATAGGGGAGGACCTTCTCCCCTTTCATCTGACCCTACCTTATCAGGTCTCTTCAGGGCTGGCTGCAAAGTCCTCCGCTGTGGCCTAGCAGGGCTGCTTCTCCCTCAGGGGGAAGGAGGGGTCAAAGAGTCAGCCATTGAGTTCATGACAGAAATAGTCTCTGTTCCCCTTACTAGGGTACCCACTTGGATACTGAGCTACCATGGGCGACATCCGAGCAGGGGTTCTAGGTTATATCCCTACATGGTCCTTGGTTGAAGATACAGTCTCACAAAAGACCCCTGTGCCCTGATATATTTGGTCCTTGTGGAGCTCCTGTCCTCTCTAGGTCATACTAACTCCCCCTTCTTTCATATGATTCCCTGTACACTGCCAAAGGTTTGGTTATGAGTCTCAGTATCTGCTTTGATATACTGCTAGGTAGAGACTTTCAGAGGCCCTCTGTGTAGGCTCCTGTCCTGTTACTTGTTTTCTCCTACATCCCTGAGTTTCTAATATAACAATGACAGCCACAAAGAAAATGTCAATATCTGATCTCAAAAGTCTGTAAGACTTATGGTCCTCACTCTCTAACCCTTCTTGTCCACAGTGAGAAGCTCCTGGAAAGAGATTTGCACTGGGAGACAGGCATTACCCTGGACAATGAAGACCCTATGCAACCTCCTTCTTGAAGGGGTCGTGGGAAGTTTGCAGATAAGGGTCTGAGCTACATATGGAAAGAAGAATGAATGGTAATTGGATGGAAAAGGGGATGAAGCTTGCAGAGAGGGGGCTATGATTACCCAGACATGAAGAAAAGTGAGTAAAATAGGGTTGGAAGCATTAGGAAGAGCTGCAGTGTAAACCCTGAAGGAATTTAACTTTAGCCCAAAGGCAGTAGGAAACCTTTCTTTTATAAAAAATTTTTATTACTTATTTGAGAATTTCGTGCATTGTATTTTGATTACATTCACACTGTCCCCCAACTCCTCCAGATCCATGCCCCCTCCTGTGCCGAAGCAACTTAGTATCCTCGTGTTTTGTGGTTTTCCTTTTTTAAAAAAAAAACAAAACACCATCATGTGTGCTGCATTGGGGAGCTTTAAGCAACCATTTTAGAAAGATTTAATGGAAGGCAGTAAGTTGAGGGCAAAGCCATAAGCATGGAGACCATAATCCAGGCCAGAGATGTGAATACCCTGCCTAGAGGCAGCAGGATGGAAGATTTCTCTCAGGGTGCTGTGGGGATTCTGTCAGAGACAAGAGCCTGACAGGCTACTGGTCCTCTTACGTTTATGCTTCCACTTTCCAGTTGGAGGATGTCCCCTGCTATCCTTACACTCCGTTCTTCCAGTCCCTGCCAGGCCTTGCTCGTCTTTGCCTTCAATCCCTGGCTCTGTGTTACACTTTATCTTGACATTAACCTAACGATCTCAGTTACTTGCAAACATAGCAGAGAACTGTGTTCATACGTAATAAGGTTAAGAGTAGTCGCTGTGATAGGATCCCATTCTACGTCTAGGCATCATGCTAGCCTTTAACCTTCAAAGGAAGATACAGCTATTGCCGTTTCATACATTAGAAGCTGAGACTCTCTAAGTATTTCAAGAGCATCAATATTCAACTTTTAATGGCCAAAGGAAGGATATGGATCCAAGGATGTTCAGCTCTACCCTCCCTTCTTTTGACATCTCATGGTCAGTCTTACTTTGAGTCTCTCTCTGTTGATTTTTCTACAAGTCTTCCTCTCCCTTGGAATACAATATGAGCTCATTTACCTGGATCAGAATGAAGTATGAACAGCTATACCCACTTTTTAAATGTCTCAAACTGCAAGAACATGGTTTCAAGTTTCTTTCACAAGGGACTCAGTGGAACAAAGTTTTTCTTCTGTCTAAAATCAGATTGGAGAGTCCTGGAAAAAAGCAGAGATAAGTATAAGGAAGTATGAATGGGTGGATGGATATTTCTGAAAGATGGACGGATAGATGGAAAATGGTTGGATGGGTGAAAAAAATAAATGAGTGGATAGATGTGAAGAGGGTTGAAGAGGGTGTATAAATGAATAGATTGGTACATGATTGATGAGGAGAGAGAGAGAGAGGTGTATGGGGTGAGTGGATGGATGAGAGTGGGTAGGTTGTTGAGTGAGTAGATGGATGAGTGGGTGAGTGGATGGGTGGATAGTTGAGTGGATGGGCGGAAGGACTGGTAGGTTAGTGTGTCTGTCAATGAATGTATGCATGGATAGATGGATGATATGTATTTACAAGTATGTAACATTTCTATACTTGATCTTAGGCAAAGGGCAGAGAAGTGATAAAAAATCAAAAAGCATTTCTAAAGTGTATCATAGGTGAGGTGAAAGCCAAGGTCAATGGTTGCCTTTCTGTTTCCTTGGGAGAAAACAGAGTGCTTGAGACAAGAGGAGAGGTGAAACCTACGCATTACTACACAAAACTTTGTACCTTTTAAATCTTGAGACACATGCAAATATCTACTTTAAAAACAAATAGTAACACAAAACTGATTCTTAAATGCCTTTGATATACAGATACACGTATGGATTTTTGAAGGAAAGAATAAATAAATTCTAAAACCAGTCAATTTTTAAGTAAGTAAATAAGATTTATGTGTTAAAGAATTTATGGTTGCCATTGATCACCCTTTCGATCTTGGCAGACTTCTGTTGGTCTACCTGGGAATTTAATGCAATGTGCAACCAATGTGCACAATCAATTATAAAATTTTGTTCTTCAAGTCAACCATGCCAATAATGTTGTTTTCCAAAGCCAGCTTGACGTCAAGGTTAGCTCCCAACAGTCTTCTCAAGGACCTCTCTTCAGGAGCTTGAAGTAAGTCACGTGACATCCATCACGCACGGACAGAAATAAATGCATGCATGCTCTCACTTGTCTTCAGTTCCATTTCTCACTCTCACATGGTTCAAGATTCCCTGCCTAGTAAAGAGAGGGAGGGAGGGAGGAGGGAGGAAAGACAGGACCACACTTGGCTGGGTCTTCCCAAAAGTTAATTGAGACTATCCTGCATAGACATGTCCAAAGGGCAAACCATGTAGACAGTCCCTCACTGGGACTGTCCCAGATTAGTCTAGGCTGTGTCATGCTGACAGTTAAATCTAACTATCACAATGAGAACGGGGAGAACATGAACATGGAAAAGGGGGAAGTTGACAGGGATAGGAGGAGGATAAGAGAGGTTGGGGTGAGGAACTCGAGGGTATTATGTACATAGATGAAATTGTCAAGGGGCAAATTTAAATAATTAAATAACAAAAGCATTTTGTCCTAGTTTCCTTTCTATTACTTTGATGAAACACCCTGAGCAAAATTGACTTACACTTCTAGGTCACAGTCCCCCTTATTAAGAGGAGTCGAGGCGGAAACTCACGCAAGAGCTTGAAGCAGGAATCGCAGAGGAAAGCTGGCTGCTGGCTAGCTGTCTGGCATGCTCGGGCTCATACTAAGTTTGTTTCCTTAATATAACCCAGCCTGCCTAGGGGTGGCGCTGCCCACAGTGTGCTGGACCCTCATCAATCAATCAATAGCTAAGACAACCCCTCACAGACATGCCGACAGGCCAATCTGACCCAGGTAATTCCTCCGGAGACGCTTTCCTCTCAGGTAGCTATGTTATGTGAAGTTGCCAAAGCTTACGGGGCACACTTCTAGAAAGAAGCAGACAGAATGAACTCTGCTCCATAGAGAATGTATTGCTTGCCTTCGTATTGATATGGGAACGACGAGGGATGCTCTGAACGCTTGGGTTTTCTAACTTCTAAAGGACTTGTCTGGATTCCATGTCCTAAGAGGTGAACTCCATTCACATGAAAGCGTAAAGCTCCCCGGTGACAGCTGCTCTAAGTGTTTTCTACTCTGCTCCAACACATAAAACACTACCCAAAAGAAGGCAGAGGCGACGTGTGAATACCCACTCCCCACAGTAAGAACCAAGCTGTCTTTGTGGCGTGGCAGCTGGCTCCAGGTGAGCCAGGCTGAGGTGATGTGGTGGGCCTTTCAGAGGCATGAGAAATCATCTTTTCTTTTTAATTGTGAGGCACAAGCCACAGTCCTATTCCTTCGGGGACTGTTTGTAAATTACACTCTCATCAAACAAACAAAAAAATAAAAACAAAAACAGTGTCTTGACAGTGGTGGCTCAATAGCGCCACCTTGTGGTGAGTTTTGTCCCGTTCCACAAGCATTCAGGGGCCCCACCCTCATACTCGACTTGTGTTTTTCTGAGCGCAGACAGGCTCCGGACTAGACAGCACAACCTATAAGCTGGAACAATAATAGAAGGCATATGTAAGGAGGGGGAAATTGAGATGGCCCTAATACTCAGGCATCAAGGAGCATGAACAATGACAAGCATGGCGTGGCCCTAACAGAACGCGAGGCTGGAAAATCAGTCTCAGATGGTAAACCACTCTCCTCAGCCACCACGGGTCTGTAGGACAGAGAATCGTAGCACCCCAATGCCCCCCCCACGGACTGGTATCATGCTAACACACACGTTCACATGTCAGTTCATCCTCCTGAGAGAACCGCCACAGCTCCCTCCACTTTGCAGAGAAACGCCATGAGGTTCAAAGGGGTTGCTTACACTGCCTCCCGGAAGTAACGAAGCCAAGACGCGGTAGAGGCAGGATTTGAACTGAGACCTCAGACTCCATACCATGCTCTGGCTTTTCACAAGGGTTTCAGATCCAAAAATCTGCTTCTGTTCATGACCAAAGCGTGAAACTGAGATGCCTACATGGCCAGCAAGCCATCTGTCCCGATAAGGCAGACGTCTTCCCTAAAGCCCTTCAGGTATGTACCCATCCAACTGTTTTCTACCACTGCAATAAACTACCATGACCAAAAGCAACTTGGGAAGAAGAGAGCTTATTTGGTTTATGGTCCCCATCTCAGTCCATCATGAGGAAGTCTTCAAAGGAACTCAAGCGGGAACCTGGAAGCAGGAGCTAAGGCAGAGACCGTGGGGAACCGCTGCTTACTGGCTCGTTCCTCGTGGCTTGCTCAACCTGCTTTTTTTTTTTTTTAACGCAGGACCATCTGTCCAGGAGTGGCACTGCCTGCGGTAGGCTGGACCTTCCCACGTCAATCACTAATCAAGAAAACCCCACCACAGACTTGCCTGTAGGTAATCTGATAGAGACGCTTTCTGAATTGAGGTTCCCTCTCTCTGGGTGACTCAACTGACCAGGACAATCCAGGCCCTCTTTTCACCTGGCCAGCCGATTACCACATCTTTGAGTGACTGGACAGTAGATGTGATAAAACGGGGACGCACTCTGGGTAATGTTCTTCTCTTTTGCCTGTGTGTACATACATGTATGTGTGTGCATCCTTGCAATACACAGCATGTTTGCATATGTGGAGGTCGGAGGTCAACCTCAGTGTTGTTCCTCAGGACCCAGCCCAATTTGTTTCCCGAAACAGGGTCGCTCATTGGCTGGAGCTCATTTAGTAGGCTGATGAGGCTAGTCAGTGAACCCTGGGGGTCCGCCTGCTCCTGCTACCCCAGTACTGGGACTGCAGGTGAGCACACCATTCCTGGTGTTTTCCATGGATTCGGGGAATCACAGTCAGATCCTCCCACTTTCATGGCAAACATTTTACCAACTGAGCCATCTCCCTACAAGGATGGTTATTTTTACATGTTTGCTTGACTGGACAGAAGTGTACCCAGCTAACTGGTGAAGACACCGCTTCCTGCTCTTTCTGGGTGAGGGTAGCATCTCAATCAGGGGACAGAGCTAAGAAGCACAGCCTCCTCCTCACTGTGGGTGGGGGCCTCTCTTCAGCAACTTACAAGAAGAGTCAAAGCAAGGTGGGGAAGCAGCCTAGACAGCTGCTTCTCTAGCCCTTAGACACCAAAGCTCCTGGATCTTGAAGGGAGAAACGCCTCAGGACCTCAGCTTCCCAACGTCTCTAGCCTGCAGGTGGCAGATTTCAGAGTTTCTTAATGTCTATAATTACACAAGAATATACACACACATGCATGCACATAAATATGTTCATTCATGTACATGTAAACACATGAGAACACATGCTTCTATATGTACACACATGCACATGCATATACATGCACATGTGAACACATGTATCATACATAAACACATACACTCAAATACATATACTCACATACATGCACATATATACATATGTATAAACATTGAAATATACACATATATGCACTCAAGTGTGTGTACATGCATGTATACACTTTCATACATGCATTCACACACATACAATCATACATATGTATACATATATACATGTAACCTTATTTATGTACCTCTGAAGACCCTGAAATAGGTTTGGGAAGCCTGGAGTCCAGACCCTAGCACTGGCCCTGAGCCACTCATATACGAAAATTTTATTTCTTAATCTCTTCCCCAAATCTGTGCCTTATGATTAGAGTGTTGGGGTATTCCTGTCTCCCACTGTCCTACAGCCTGCTTCTCTGTCTGTCATTACTTGTCCTCAGGACCTCTGCACTGACCATTAGATCTACCTAGAAATGCATTCCCTCAGATGGGAATGTGGCTCATTTCCCCCATCACCTTCAGGTCTTTGCCCAAAGGCCACCATCCTAATGAGACTATTGTGGGGTCTGCTTAAATCCAACACAAATCAAACACTAGGTCAATGTAGATAACAAAAATTCATTGTAATCAAGCCGCTCCTGATAAATCAGGGCCACAGGACAGACTCAGGAGCTAAACTGCAACCTTGAAGGGACATTGTACAGCATATTTAAAGGGTCAAACCATAAAGTGAGAGGGAGTAGGGTGGGCTGTATCATTCTCTAATCATATTTTGACACAGGGGGTTGAATAAGGGAGTTTCCAGTCAGGATAGAAGTGGGCTCCTGGGCCTGGGAGCATGAACTTAGTTGACCCTTCCAGCAAGATGGAGAAAGTGTCCTTGATATGGCTGGACTCAGACAACTGTTTTCTTACAACAGAGGCTGTTCAGCTCTTGAGAAGTCCCCAGCTCCCCTAGGGCCTGGGACCTTGAACGTAGTTTCTCCCTATGACTAAATAGAGCCTGAAAATGAAATAGTAGTACTTAGAATAACTTCCTTTTGCTTGTTCCCAACTACTATGACCCCAACAGCATGCCCCAAACTACATGAATTGTTATCCCCTACAATGAGATGTAACCAATGCATTGGGTCTGTTGTTTGCTTTCTCTTATCAAACAAAAGAAATAGTTGCATCCAGGTACAGTGTTCCCAACAAACCCTCTTTACCTCTGGTGTTTTAGAAAAGTTTCTGTGGTGTTGGACAATGTTACCAAAAGCTGCAGATGCCATCTGTGTGATCTGTGGCTAAGAGTGTTCATCTAACTTCTATTGCTGTAACAAAATAGCTATGACTGGGTAACTTATAAAGAATATAGGTTATTTGGCTCACAGCTCTGAGGCTCAAAGGTCCAAGAGTCTGATACCAGCACCTGCTTAGCAACTCAGGCTGCACACAGCAGACAAGGGTATCATGGGGTGAGGCAAATGTCTAACCTGAGGTTCTCTTCATCTTCTCATAAAGGCCCTCATGCCATCGTGAAGACCCTCCCTAATGACCTCATCTAACCACTCTGCCATTAACAAATGGACTTATAAGCTGGGTGCGGTGCTATTTGCCTGTTATCGCAGCATTCATGGAGGCAGAGGCAGGCAGATCTCTGTGAGTTCAAGGCCAGCCTGGTCTACAAAGTGAGTCCAGAAGAGCCAAGGCTACCCAGGGAAAACCTGTCTCAAAAAACCAAAACCAAACCAAAATGAACTTATAGGATAAGCTTCTAATGCGAACCTATAGGGACACACAACCATGTGACATGGCTTGGATATGAAATATCCCACAAAAGCTTATGTGTCTATGGAAGATTTTGTTCCCAGTGTCGATATGATCAGAGATGATTGGAGCAGGCAGGCTCTGACCTCGCCTCGTTAGTGGGCTGCTTCCGCTGATGAATTTCCAGTGTGACAGGCTTTCTAACAGAAGGAAATGGGAGCTTTTAGGGCGTGGAAGTTCATGGGGGTGAGCTCTTGGAGGTTCCCCATCTCCTCTGTCTCTACTCCCTGGCTGCTGTGAGGCAAGCATGGGGCATAGGGCCATCCTCCGAAGCATGGTCCAACACCTGAAGAAAACTGACTGTCCCGGTCCTAATAGCCACCAGCTAGGGGAGGGACTCCCGAACCCCACCCCACCCATTCATGCTGGGTTAACGATTGGCCAGGTCTTGTGCTCCAGCTCTTAGGTCTTTCCACCCCCTCTTCCATGTTCCCTGAGCCTTGGGTGGGAGGGGAACACTGCTGTGGATGTCTGCCTAGGGCTGAACATTTCCCAGTCACTTTTCCACACTTGCAGGTTTCCTAAGCTGCAATGCGAAGCTGCAGGCCACCGTGGGTCACACACAGGCAGAGAGAACAGTGCCGTGAGGCTGAGAAGCACAGAGGTGCAGGAACCCACCACTAACCTGATGCTTTCCTGTAGTTGTGGTTACGCATTGGCTATAGCATGCCCCCGTTATGTTACATGTTACATGCTTCCCTAGATGGCAACACTTTCTGAGGACGTTCTGGAAACTTTAGGAGGTGGAGCCTAGTGCAAGGAAATAGATCTCTGAGGATTTCCTTGGAGTGTCTTATCCCTGCCCCCTCTCTCTACTCCTCCCTCCTCTCTCTCTGCTTTCTGGTCATCATGAAGTGAGCAACTCTGCTGCCGCCATGATGTTCTGCCCAAGTTTGGGGGCCAAACAGACACAAGCTGAACCCTTTGAAACTATGAGCCAAAGACTCCTTGCTCCCTTGGGTTGTTTCTGTCAGATATTTTGTTGCACACAAGAAAAGTAACTGACAGAGTTGCCATTGGGAAGGTTTACTCCACTGTAACTGGTCCCAGGCCTGGCAGCAGCCAGCCCTGCTCAGCTGAGGTCCCTAAGCTGATCTTGGGAAACTGCATAGATTCCAAGGCAAGGTGGCTGTCTAAGTGGCCTCTCCCTCCCATCCTTGTCCCTAACCGTCTGCAGCAGACAACAGCAACTGCCTAAATGATCAATGGAGACTGGGCTGATACTGATAAAGAGCTGTGGTTTCTGCAAATTACCCAGCGCTCATAGGTAGTGAAGATTAATCATTACAAATACAGAGCAAAAGGGAGGGAAAAAAAAAAAACTCAAGTCGATTTAGTTTTTGATTATTACTTTCTCCAGACCGAAGAGTCACAGGTTTAACTGATGTACATTAGACAGGCATACAGACCCAGAAATATCACCCAATTACCCAGGAGCTTCTAGAAGGTGTTTTTTATGACAGCGGGTGGGTTTGCCTTTTCTATTCGGGAAGGAGATAAAATACCACAAAAAGGTTGTGACTTTGCCGAGAGCACGAGTGCCAGCCTTGCCAGACAAACCTGAGCTTGAAAATGTGTCCTGAGCCTACAGCGTGCCCTTGAAAGCATGTTCATACACACTTCCTGCTTATTTTTATTCTAAGCTGTGTGTATCTTTAGAAACTATACTGACTGCTCCATCCTGGAACAAGATGGATCTTTTCAAGCACAAAGACAGAAAGATAGACAAGAAAGAAAGAAAGAAAGAAAGAAAGAAAGAAAGAAAGAAAGAAAGAGAGAGAGAGAGAGAGAGAGAGAGAGAGAGAGAGAAAGAATTTAACCTCCCTAGCCTTTATTTTCCCATCCAGAGAGTGGGTGAAACCTGGATTGGTATGAAGTGTTTTCTCAATCTTCCTAATATTTGGACCTGGGCAAGTCTCTATTGTAGCACTGCCCTGTGCCATCAGGGTATTTTGCGGCATCTTGGGCTTTCACCCACTGGGTGTGAATAGCACCTACCCTATCCACCTATGCATGTAAACAACCCAACAATTTCCAGGCACTACCAGACACCCAGAGTGTCAAAGTTATGTTCACATCACAACAGGCAGATACATCTTGTTAATAAAAAAACGAAAAATGCTACTTGGGAAAAAATCTCCTTTATGCTACTCACACAAACAGAAAACTAAACACATGTGCAGATATGAGTTCTTCCCTGATGTGCAGGCCACAGGCAGAGAACTTTAGGCAGAGTCTGTCACTCTGCCTGAAGCAGGGGCCAGCTTCCTGGCATGCCCGGCGCGCAGCCAGGTGTGTCCCCATTTTCAGAGGACTCCATTCTATGCCTGGTATCTTCAAAACTCTAATGATCAGCCTGAATGGGCATCCTGTCTGTCTGCCCTGGACTGAACACTGCAAACCTCACAGAACCTGTCAGAAGGGCTCGAATTAAACCCAGTTTCCTGGGCCCTGGTGGGTGTTGAGGGTTGAGCTTGACATCAGATTGGGTAATAAATTTATTGATTTTCTGAATGAAGAAGAGAGAGTAGGGCTGGAGGATGTAGGGAGGGAGGAAAGTGGGATGGAAGAAAGGAGGGAGGGAAGGAAAGAAGGAAGGGAGGGAAAGTTTCCCTCTAAAACCAAAGGAGGGAGGTTCCTGTCATTGAGCCTGAGAACTGAGTTTGATCTCAGGCTCTACATGGTGGAAGCAAAGAACTGACTCTCCAGTGGCACCTTGTGACCTCCACACATGTGCCGTGTCATGTGTGCACCCACACCCATGCACATACACAAGGTAAACAAATGAGTGTAAAACACATAAAAGAATAACTAAGGAATTCTGATTAAAAGTCATCTCAAAATAGATACAGCTGGGACCCAAGCTGGGTCAGAACATAAAACTCTGAAACTCGTTATGGGAATTTAAGTGTCAGTGTGGAAATGAATACAAAATATTTTTTTAAGGGCCAACAATGTGGCTCAGCCGGGAAAGGTATTTGACACAAGGCCCAAAGACCTGAATTTGATCCCCAAGACCCACAGGATAGAAAGAGATAGCCAATTTAGTTGTACTTTGCTTCACACCCCCACCATGGCATGTACACACACACACACAAAATAAATATATTAAAATATTTTATTATTTAACTTGTCTAACTGCTGTAGTTTGGCTTTGTGATGAACTAGGTGAGGGTGTCAGGTTACAGGAAAGGAAAGACAAAAGGAGAACCTTTATTAAGTTCTAATCACACTCCTGACCCCTCAGCTCAGCTCAGCTTGGAGGAGATACTGACCTGAAATCTTCCTTGTGTGAAGGGGAAAGGCAAGTTTGTCTTGTGAAGTCAGTGCTGGGGTAGATTGTCCAATCTTGATCACACTCCAAGACCTGCTTGACCTGGCTCAGGTTTCTTATTTTTTGATGGGTTTTTACTTCCAAAAGAAAAAAAAAAGAAGAAGAAGCAAAGATCTAAACTCTTGGGAGGCTTTTGTGACAAGAACTCTCTCAACTTCTGTAGGATGCCTTACTTAATTAGCTACGAGGCAAACAAGACAGGAGGTAAGTGCAAGGAGTTGACTCCATCCCCGAGCTGTGGGGACTCACATCATCCTAGACACATGGTCTCTGTGGCAGGGAGCAAAACAGAAGCTTAGTAAATATGCCTTCCAAGCGCTTGACAGAGTGAGCTCCCAAATCTACCTGCTGGAGGAAGAGGTGAAGCTCGGAGGACTGTAGATGGCAGGATTCGGGAGTGCTTCCTGATGGTGAGAACAGCATGGAAGAAAAATATGAAACCTTCAGGGGAGCAGGGGAAATGGTTTGGTCAGGAAATGCTTTCTATATGAGCATGTAAGCTTGAGTTCTATTCCCCAGAGCACAGGTAAAAAGAAAAAAAAAAAACGGTCAGGTGTGATGGTATGTGCTTGTAATTCCATCCCAAAGCACTCATGGGAGGTGGGGAAGGATGACATGACAGGAGGATTCCCAGGGCTCCCTGGCCAGCCAGCCTAGCCTAATTTGATGAGCTTCAGATGAGTCTCAAAACACTATGTGGACAGCATAGAAAAACAACACCTGTTCTCTGTCTCTGTCTCTCTCTCTCCCTTTCTCTCTCTCTCTCTCTCTCTCTCTCTCTCTCTCTCTCTCTCTCTGTCTGTCTGTCTGTCTCTCTCTCTCTGTCTGTCTCTCTCTCTGTCTGTCTCTGTCTGTCTCTCTCTCTCTCTGTCTCTCTCTGTCTGTCTCTCTCTCTCGGGGGGGGGGTTGTTTTGTAGGGAACTTTGCTTTGTTGTAGCCAGACTTTTTGGCTATTTGTTGTTGTTTTTATCTACCACCCTTATCCTACCCTTCCAGCCCCCCCAACACTAGGTAGGGGAGAAAGGAGGATAGAGGGAAAAGGGGGTGTAGTTCTCCTTAGACTACTTCCAGCTGATTAGGTGCATCAAGTTCCTTGGGGCAGAGTTGATCTTTGCCAACAGGATATCCAATTTCTTCTCCTTGTCTCTTTGCCCAGAACCACTTGACAAACTGCAGCAAACCACAACCAACAGCAACGAGCAGCAGCAGGAGCAGCAGCAGCACCCCTTCTCAGGGCTCTTTCATTGTTATACCCTCTCAAGAGTCCCAAGAACTCCAAATGTCACACTTGCAGAAACTATCTGCAGCTGGCAAATATTATGCCCCTTCTACAGCACGAGGCAAATCATAGTCAGCTGCTATGGACAATCTGAAGCAGCCCTATGTCCTAAATAAAACTATATCCCCATAACATGTCTGTGTTTTTAAAGAAACCAAAACTTCTCACTACATTGTGTGTGTGTGTGTGTGTTTTCTTTGTGGTGCTCTCTTTTTAAAATGTAGAGACACTGATACAGGGGCTAGCTTATTAAGCAGTATTCAGAGTGCTTCATGTATTACTTAAAACTCTTTTCATTTCAATCTGTCCGAAAACGTAGTTGGGAAAATTCTAGTAAGGCATTCATGCAAATCATCCAGGTAGGTGGTGGTTTGGGTTTGAGTTTGTTACTTAAGAAGCTATGATAAATGAACTGGGAACTTCACTTCCTTGTTCCTCTGGTGCCCTGAAAACATTCAGAGGTGGAGCTCTGGGAGTAAGAACTGAAGAGAAAACCCTGAATAATAATGGGGAAAGGGAAGCAATAAAGGAGGAAGAACAGTGCACGGGTGAGTGTATGTTCAGGAAGCTGACATACACCAGAAGCTTCCAATCTTCGGCAGAGCCCCACGAGCCCCCAGGCTTCAGGGAGGTTTCCTGGAGGCAACAATGAGCTGACCAGTTCTGCATGTAATTGAAACCAAAACAAATTAGGGGTGTGTGTCCCAAACTGTCAGGACCTCATCTGAGTGAATTGTGTAGATCTTCGGGACCCGTGGAGTCCCAGCTGGCGCCTGGGTCACTCTTCCTTGTTATACATTGTCTGGCAGGTCCAGTTTCACCTTGCGACCACTGTGCTCTGGGGACAGGTACGTTTCTCGCCTGCCTCTGGATGCATATGCTTTGTGGTTCCAGTGTCAGATTCCCAGCAGCTAGGCCCTGTAGCCCTTTGCTCGCAGAAAAGCCACCACGGCAACCAAGACTCCACTCTGCCTGCGCATGTGGTGTGCCAGGAGTGCTGAGAAATGGAAACAACCCTCCCTAAGATCCAAACCCACCCATGACCGATTGGAGGAGTACGTAAGCACACCAGCTCCTTCACCCCTCAGGTGTGATAACCCTAGAGCATGTGTTCCACACATGGCTTGGTCTTCCTCTTAACCATTCACAAACAGTGTATTATTCAGAGCCTACTGAGTGCTGTGTCAGGCAAAGGTTATTAGGTGGTCAGCGTGACCTTCACTTGTATTCTGTATAGCCACAAAGCATCCGTGGAAAACCCAGACTATCAGGCAGCGAGTTCATTTACCATCCCCGACTTCAATTACCCTGTAGACACAATCACCAGAAGTCATTTTCTAAAAATGTGAGGCCATAAAATGTTGTTCTATCTCTTCCGAAATACGCACGATGAGGACAGTAAGCCAAAGCAGGTGAACCTGGGAAATTCAGTCATTTTGGTACAGCTGTCCAGCTTCCTGTGTGGGGATGAATGCCTGGGCCCTTGTCAGTTATTTTCTCATCTTTGCGATGCTGTATCAGAGAGAAACAACTTCGGTTAGAAGGGGTCCACTTGGCTCGCCATTCAAAAGCACACCATCCACGATGGCAGCATATTACAGTCCCTCATGGAAGGGAAGGCACAGCAGAAGAGCCTGTGTGAGACTGGGATTCATCACATCATGGTGGACCAGGAAGCAGAGAGTACTCCTAGACTAGAAGTAGAATGAGGCTACAGCCTCTCAAGGCCTGCCCCTCAAATACCCATATTCTCCAGCTAAGACCCATTTCCTGAAGGATCCACAGCATCATCAGCCGGGGACCAAGTGTTCAAGCACATGAGCCTGTGGGGAACCTTTCATGTTCAAACTACAACAGGGCTTTTCTGTTCAAATGACTTGGGACACTACTGAGAGACACAAGAACAGAAAAGCATGGCTGCTAATGAAAGACACATGTACTAGAGGTGAAGGGCCAATGCCACAGGGAGCCTTCAATCTATCCACTCCCAAGCCCCTCTCTGCTCACTGGTAGCTCCGAGGAATAACCAGGAATAAAACGTTCTGAGGCAGAGAGTGCCCACCCAGAAGAGCCCAGACTCTGTTCTAGTCCATCCCTAAGAATAAGGCATCCACTTAATCCTGAGCCACACAACTCAGGCGGGGAACCCTGCCAGGCTGCTTTCAAGGGTCCCTTAGGCATGGTACACATAAGACACGTACGGCCATGATTCCACACATCCCAATGCAGCTTTTCTGAACTTGGGGGATGAGCGGCAGTGATCCAAGGCTTCTACTGTTGCCTGTTGTCTGTCTGTACGTGATAAGCAGTCACCTTCTATCTCCAAGCGGTAAACTTGCTTGGTGTGTGTGACTGTGTGTGTTGCCAGCTTGCTAGGAACCAGAGCACAAGAGACCTGCCTCCCAAAGGCTTCTGCTGTAATAATACACCAGCGACTTGCAACTGTGGGAGTCCCCTAGTCAGATCTCAGGCTAGAGAACCTGATGAACAGCCACTGTTCTTCTGGACCCCGTATGGTGGCTGTATCAGACAAATGCTGAATGCAGCATGAATCCTCAAATTTGGGTTTTTCTAACCTAGAGCAAGACTGTGTCTCATGAACGCCCTATTTTCCTGGTTGAGACATTCTCAAAACAAGGCTGAACCCATGGTTCTTCCTAGCCAGCCTTCCTCTCTCCCTGGACTTTTGGAGATGCTGGCCTTGTGTGTGGCTCAGGCTTGCATTGTTCCTGTGTTCTATTACTGACCGAGCCTCTTCTGATGTAGTTCTTGCACAGCTAATTGGCCTTTTGCCTCTCAAGGACCTGCTCTTACCCACACACATTCTAAACACAGCCATTACTTCAAGTCCTTTCTCTTCTGCTTTACCCCATCTTGCATTGCATGGCTCTCGTTTTACTTGTTTTGGTTAGAGATTTTTGAATGTATGTGTATGAGTATATGCCATGTGCGTATGGGTGCCTTCAAAGGCCAGAAGAAGTCACCAGATCCCTTGGAGCTGCAGGTAATTATGAGTGGCCTGACATGGGTGCTATTGAAGTTGGGTTGTCCATCTCTCTAGACAGCACATCACTGACCTCTGTTCACCATTCTAGCACTTGCGCTGTCTCATGTTTTATGAACTTTATATGCAACCTTTGTACTCCACTGATACAAATATCAGCTCCCCTCTAGTTGGATATGTGGGGCCTTCCTGGTGTTTTCTCCTAAGTAAATTGTGAGAGCCTAACTGCTCTGCATAAGAACTTTGGTAGCACTGACTTTTCCACCATAGAATAGACTGCCTGAGATGGAGGAAAACACACCTCGTGGCTCTTCATCACAATGCTGGACTTCGTAGCTGCACAACCCTGGATGAGTATCCACAGTGCCATGCTCAGCCATCATCAGAGAAGCTTCCTGCTGCAGCAGATGGGGACAAATACACAGACCCACAGCCAGACAACATTCAAGGGAGTGAGAGACCTTGGAACACTCAGCCCTAAAAAGAAGGTCTCCATCAAATCCCTTTTCTCAGGGCCCAGGGAACTCTGTGGAACAGAAGGCAGAAAGAATATAAGAGCCGGAGAGGATGGACGGAGGATGCCAAAACGGTAAAGCCTTCCAGACACAACAGGGCTGGCACATGTGTGAACTCACAGACACTGAGGCAGCAGGCACAAGGTCTGCACCAGCAGGGGTCCTAGAGCTGAAATGAGAAGTGGACCGAGCCCCCCCCCCCCTCAACCCAGAAGCGTTTTCTAATTGACAGTCACTCACAAATGAAAAATCACCTTTTCTCCAAGGGGGTCTCACTAGGAAAACAAACTGCTCTTAGGGGTAGGCTGCACGCCTTGCTGGAGAGAACCAATAGAAAGCGAACTCAGCGGCATCGCTGGGGGGGTCTTTGTTTCATAATGTTAAGTCAAGGCATTTTGTTTTATCTTACAAGTCATTTGCATATATACTATGGCTTCTGGTTTGGAGGGTTTTTTTTTTTCTTTTATAAGATTCCTGTGTGTGAACATGCCTGTCTCCGAGTCACTATGTGTTCCTTATGCTTTTTCTTTGGCTCTTTTTCATGTTTGGGTTGTTTTGTCATATTCCCATTTGTTTGGATTTTTATTTATCTTATATTGTGTTTTATTTATTATTATTATTATTTCTTAGATGCCTGTTTGTTTTCTAATGAGAGACAGAAAGCGTATGGATCTAGATGACAGGGAAGGGGGAGGAGTAGGAAGACCAAAATATATTGTATTTAAAAAATCCATTTTCAATATTAAAAAACACATATATCAAGAAAAAGAGTAATCAAGTATCTCAGGGTTTCTATTCCTTACCTAGCATACGCACATGCACACACACAAGGAGCTCACACCTGATGTGCAGCCTCTGGGGAGCACTACTGAGGGACTTATCTTGGTCCAGCAAGAGTCTGTAACAGAATGCTAGACTGCGCAGCAGCTTTTTTAAACAGCAAAGAACAAAGAAGAAGAACAAGAAGAAGAAACAGAAGAGGGCAGAAGAGGAGGAGGAAGAGAAAGGGAAGGAGGAGGAAGGAAGGAAGGAAGGAAGGAAGGAAGGAAGAAATGTTCCTAACAGTTCTAAAGGCTGGACATCCATGACCAAGGTGCAGGCAGATTGGTGTCTGGTGGAGGCTTGCTTCCTGTCTCCTTGTGTCCTCACAAGGCTCAGGGCTGTGGAGGAGTGGGCTTTGAGGAGACTCAAGAGGGAGGTGGGGCTGAAGTGCTCTGGAGTAGATAGAAACCTCTAATAGAAACAACCATTCAAAACCGCACCACACGGGGAAGCCTGGAGATGGGACATGACAACAGAACCACTGGCCTCCTGAACCCAGAACCGGATTGCCTGATGCATCCCTGCAAGTGGTTCTGTTGAAACCCTCTGTCCAGGCCTACATTTTAGCTCCATCTGCCACTGTGATCCCACATGCGCACAGCATTCTGCCCCAGCTCTATTTCCTCTCAGGTCTTTCTTTGAAGGCTTATTTAGGAAGAGCTGAAGCAATTCTAAAAATGCAAAAAAAAAAAAAAAAGAACAATTCAACCCTAAAAGAAACAACCTTGAAGAAACAGCCCTTCCAGAAGCAAAGCAGAAATGGTGGTGTGGTGCTTTGAATAGGAACAGCCTCATAAACTCATGTGTGTGAACACTTGGCCACAGAGAGCGGCACTACTAGGGGGCGTGGCCTTGTTGGGGAAGTCACTGTGGAGGCGGGCTTTAAGGTCTCCTGCACTCAGGCTACACCCAGCATGGCACACAGTCACACCTGCTGCCTGCTGATGCAGAGGCTGTATGCGCAGCGCCTAGTACTCTGGACCCTGCGTGTAAATAGCTGCAGAAAGTTTAGGTATCGCTGCAAGGACTTGTGGCGGGAGTCCTGGGTTCAGAGGGGATGTAGGTACAGCAGCATCTGTCACGTTCTCAGCTCCTCCAGCACCACGTCTGCCTGCACGCTGCCACGCCTCCCACCATGAGGAAAATGGACTAAACCTCTAAAACTGTGAGCCAACTCCAATTAAGTGTTTTCCTTTATAAGAGTTGCCATGGTGTCTCCTCACAGCAATAAAACCCTACCTAAGACAGATGGTAATATTCGTGTTTCTTCACCCGCCCTGATCAAGACCCCAGAGAATGGACTGTGAATGGGCTCTGGGTCTGCACAAGAGTCACAGACACCCTAAGCTTGCCTTTTCCATAAGCACTTTACCCCTGGACTCCTCCGCTACCAACCCCACACCCATCTAGCATCAAGACTGAAGCATGCAGGATAAAGATATGATGTTTAAACAAAAGTCACATACCCCCAGCAATCATTCATCCTCCCCTTGCTCCAACCAAAGGAAAAAAATCTAATTTATTGTGTTGACTTTTTTTTTCATCTTTTTCTACACACCACCCAATTGGGTAAATAAGTTCTATGTTCAATCTTTTAACAGGGGTTATTCAGTGTACTCAAGCCAACACGAATAGTTCCTCCTGGTTTCCATGACAACCTCTCGGCACATTCAGCCTTCATATAAATGAGTTATTGCTTTTATGTTCTCATACTCTGAGACAATAGGAAAATTAACATAATGTGGTCATACCAAAAAAAAAATATCAAAGCCTTCATATCCTCCCCAGAAATTCACAGATAGTGTTCAGTGAAAAAGAACCAAAGAGAAATGAGGCCTTCACGTCTGACAAGACTGTTAACATTAGCGATTTCATTTTAGATGCACTTAAATGAAGCCAGACTATAACTGAACTGAAAGAAAAGTGTATCAACAGAGAACAAAACTAGAGGAGAAGGAAGTGTAAAGGTTGAAGTCACTCTCAGGCCATTTATCTTCCCAGCATGCCTCCCATACTCCAACTCAATCCAGGGACTCCACCGCTCCTGCCTTAGGACCTTTACACTTACTGTTCCCTGTGCCAAGAACACTCCCGCCATGTCTGCTTTCTCAAATAAGCTACATCTTACTCATCCTCAGTGTCAACTTAGAAAGTACTCACCCAGAGGACGTCCTGCTTAACCACCTTCCAAAACCGGGTTGTATTCACAGCTCCTTGTCTTAGCCTGGGTTTCACAAGAAGCAGATCCTAAGGAAAATATCAGAACTTGGCCCTGTTTGCTTTAATTGTCAACTTTCTACAGGTAGAGTCATCTGAAAGCCTAGCTTCTGAGGAGCTGAGAAACTGTCTAGGTCAGGTTGTCTGGGAGGATTCTCTTGGTTGTTAATTGATGTAGGAGGGCACAGCCCACTGTGGGTGGCACCATCCCTAGGCAGATGGTCCTGGGCTATGTAAAAGATACTAGGAAATGAGCCCATGAGGGAGCAAGGAGCATCCCTCCATATTTTCTGCTTCAGGCTCCTGCATGAGTTCCTGCCCTGATATCCTTCGATGATGAATTATACTCTGGGACCGTAAAACAAACAAATCCTTTCCTCACCTAACCTGCTTTTGGTCAGAGTACTATTGTTGCTGATGTCTGTTTGTTTATGTGTGTTTTGGGGACAGGGTCTCACTGTGTAACTGTATCTGGCCTCAATTTCATACAAAAATACCCATATGCCTCTACCTCCTAAGTCCGGGGTATGTGTGCTACTGCCCAGGGCCTTGGTCAGAGCATCTAATCACAGTAACAGAGTGGAAACCAGAGGAGAAGCCAAGCGGTTTCTTTAGAAAGTTGTCCTCAGAAACAGTGGCAGGAGAGTGCAGAAGTAAGCGATCAAGGATGCAGACTTGATAAGCAGGTCACTGCTATGACAACTAAGGCTCAGTCCCATTGGGGTCTCCTAGGAACAGCATGGGGCAGGCATCACCCTAGGGTGGAAACTGGAACAGCCAATTTCAGCCAAACTCAGTGGGTATTTGAGGGAACACCTTACTGGGTTTCCATGTCTCTGACCCATAAGGACACCGTGTGGCCTAAATAGCTGCAGAAAGTGTAGGTATTGCTACAAGGGCTAGTCGTAAGAGTCCCGGGTTCAGAGGGGATGATGTAGGCACAACAGTATCTGTCACATTCCAGTCATTCCAGGGGGCTGGAGGTCTAGGGAAGAAAAGGTAAGACATTCAATGCAGAGAAGTAATGCAGGCCAAGGAGAAGGCAAAGGGTGAAAACAGAGACAAGGTGCACACTCAGGTATCAGATACCTTGAGTCTAGACCTATGACAGGATAGATACTGGGAGCAAGGGTTAGCTAAAGAATGGGAGACTTTACAGATGATGCCCAAGATCTGTCCTGCTTTCCTTCTGACTCCAGTCACCTCCCTTGTGTGATGGAGGAATAAGGAATAGGACAGTCCAAGCCAGAGCATCCTACTTTCGGTGCCACCAAAGATCCAGCCTCAGTCCCGAGTGCAGGAGAGGCTGCTCTCTCCACGAAGCCCAGACTGACCCTCCCACCTTTGCTAATTGAACTTGAGCTTTTAAATCCTAGGCTTCTGCAACAGTTCCTAGCTGAGAACGTAATTTAATAATCCCCTCCGTGGAGGGTTCATGAAGTGACTTTATAGCTACTCAATCAAATATTACACAACCACTTTAGAGTGATGAGTATGTAGGGTTAGTGTTCCTACTGACACTGTCTGTGAGAATGCAAGGCTGGTGGGTTCTGATATTTATTATCTTCCTCATATTCACAGGAAAGCACAGGGAGAGCAGGATCTTTGCCTCAAAGCTGATCCTAGGACATCACCCAACACACAAATGACTAGGACAAAAAAAAGTGTCATTCACAACGTTTGACATGTAATCAAAAGTTACTTCAGTGACTGGAGAGACATCCCATGGCTAAAAGCACTTGCCTCAATCTAGGAGAGGATCAGAATTCAGACATGAGGACCCATATCACAGGCTCACAAATGCCTGCAACTGCAGCTCCGAGCGATTTCACACCCTTTACAGCCCCCACGAGCACTCACATTCATGTGTGCACACACATATGCAAACACACACACAGTTAAGTTAAATAAATTAATTTAGTTACTTTATAGGGCTGAGGCGGTGTCTGAGTAGGGAATGTACCTCACTTTCAAGCATGAGGACCTAAGTTCTAACTCCCAGCACTCACATTTCTAAAATGGCCAGCTGAAGTGGCTCACACTTGTAATTCCAGTGCTGGGCAGGTAGAGACAGGTGTCTCTGAAGCTCCTTGGCCAGTCAGCCTTGAATGCTTGGTGATTTCCAAACCAAAGAGAAAAATCTGCCTCCAAAAGCAGGACGAAGAGCTTTGTGTAAAAGCAAAGTGACAGTGACAGCTGAGGCTGTCCTCTAGCCTAAACACACACACTTGCACATACTCAAATACGCACGTACAAATAATTACTTCAAATAAACGTAAGGGTTTGGAATATAGCCCAGTAGTAGAGTACTCTCCTGTCATCCATTACATTAAATAAATAACAGTTTTTTAAATGTCCAAAGAATGATACCGGTCATGCTGGGTCAGGGGCAAGAGCCGCCACGACAACTGCAAGGGAACCTGAGCGTCTGCCGCTGACAGGATGAGCCAGATGATGAAGCTCGGAGGTTCAGGGCAGAGACATTTTTGATGCGCTGTAAGGCCGGTGGGAAGGAGCTGGCAGATGACTGACTCACAGCTCCTGTGCGGCATGCTAAGTTTTTATCATATCTCAGGATTCTGAGTGTCGGGGACTCAAGCAGAATCCATCCCGGTCATTATTCCACTCCACATGATGTCCACTGAGGCAGCATCCAGATGGCTCTGGGATGAAGGGTCCCAGACAGCTTCGGTGACATGCTAGCCCTTGAGAAATCCAGACAGCTGGAAGCTCAGTGGGGGCCCTCCTCATCTCCGAAGTGTCTGGATGCCTCTCCATGTGTCTGCTCGGCAGGGGCCTCAGAGATTCCACAAGTGACTAAGGGCTTTAAGATCAAAAGTTCCAGGAGACAGTAAGCAAAGACATCCTGACCACTTGACAGTGAGGACCACAGCTCTCATGATATCACAACCTTATGCTTCAGAAGCCAAAGCTACCTGCTCTGGGTCAGCCCTGGCTAGAAAGCCATTTCCTGTACCTAGAGCATCCAAATGCCTGCAGTCGTCTTTAACCTGCCATAGACTCACAGGAAACCTGGAAGAAAGAAATGAGCCCACATTAAGGTTCATCAAAGTGCTCAGGAGTCCTGGGTGGTTGTCTGTCATCAAAAGGAGAGTTATCTTGGAAGGTAAACCTCAATTCAGAAAACACTTCCATCTGATTGCCTGAAAATCTGTGGGGCATTTTCTTAATTGATAATTACTATGGCTCTTTGATTACCTCTACCTGAGGGGGGAGCAGCCTTACCAGTCCAAAGAAGCCAGTCCTGATGAGACCTGATAGGCTAGGGTCAGATGGAAGGAGAGGAGGAGCTCCCCTATCATTGGACTGGGGGAGGGGCATAGGAGAAGAAGAGGGAGGGAGGGTGGGTTGGTGGGGAGGGGGCTACAGCCGGGATACAAAGTGAATAAACTGTAATTAATAAAAAAAAAATTTTAAAATTTAAAAATGATAATAATTACCGTGAGAGGAACTGTGAGTGGAGCCAATCCCGGGCAGGTGGGCTTAAGTAGCACAAGAAATGAAGCTGAGCAAGCTAGGAAGCAGCACTCCTCCACGGCCTCTGCTTCAGTTTCTGCCTCTGCTTGAGTTTTTGCCCCGAGTTTTCTTAATGATGAAACGTGCCAAATAAACCCTTTCCTCCCTAAGCTGCTTTTGGTCGCTGTGTATATCACAGAGATAGAAACCCTAAATAAGACGTTAAGTTCCTTTTTTCTTTAAAAAAAATAGCTATTTTAAAGCAATTATATATATATATATATATATATATATATATATTGTGTGTGTGTATGTGCGTGCCTATGCACATTTATGTGGGTGTTCATGAACCATGGTATACATGTGGAAGTCAGAGGACAACCTGCCAAAGTCAGTTTCTCTCCTTTTACCATGTGGTCCCAGGGACTGAACTCAGGTCTTCCAGCTTGGTGGCAAATGCATTTACCTACAGAGCCATCTTGCCCACACTGAAGTAGTTTCTCACTGGGTGACAGAGATTGCAGGTCTTACCTTGGTGTGTGATGGAACTGTTTTGTTGTTATTGCAGTGCTGAGCACTGTCTTGGTGCAGAAGATGCTGTGGGGTCTGTAACCTTCTTGCTGTGACCTTTCCATGAGCATGTATTGCTTCTTGTGGAGAGGGAGGAGGAAGAAAATGAAGGGCAAATTGGGAGGGGAACAGGCATATCAATTGGCTGAAGCCCGAGAGTCGATAGACAGTGTCTTGAAATGATAAATCAAGAAACAGCTGCATGAGCATCTTATTTGGACTGACAGAGATAAACAGCAGAAAGTCCTAAAAATGGAACAGTCTTTTTAATAGCTGCCAGTGGAAGCAGGACTTGGGAGGTGGCAGAGGGAGACAATCCAGGGATTCTTGCTTTCGTTAGAAGGTCTGCTGATTTTCTCCTTGAGAAGTATCCATGTTAACTTATTTTTTTTATTCAAAAGAGATAAAAATCAGAGAAAGCATGATTATTTTTTAACTGAATGCTTACACCTTGAAAATTCTATTTTGCTAAGTGAGGAAAAGGTATTCAATTACAAATATATATATTCACAATAAAGCTGTAAGTATCTTTAATGGAAAAAAAAAAGAAGAAAACAGACATGAGGAGGAAGGCTGTAAAGAAAATGATGTTTTCCCCTTCCTTTCTAGATTTTCCAGTTTTTCAGGGTGTGAGCCTCTTTCATAATGACAAGAAATACATTTGTGACATTAAATTTTTAAAAAAAAATGAGTAGCAATTTTAGAAAGTATCAGCGGGTCTCAGAAGACTCCAATTCCGATTCCTAGAGGGGAAGGAGGATCACTCTGTCCACACATTCTAGCAATGTCAGACTAGTTGTAGAACCTTTCCGGAAAGAACTGAGCTTCAGCAGCCCTAGCACCAACCCCAGGCACCCTTGGCTACATAGGGAATTCAAAGCCAGTGTCAGCTACATGAGACCCTGTCTCAACCTTTTTTTTTTAACCAAAAAATAATAATAATAATAATCAGGGAACCAAATTTGGTCTGGTAGCTGCAGTTTACCAACCTTTCTTCTAGAATCTTCCACACCTGGTGACGTGGTTAAGGTTTCATAGGAGTAGCTGCATGTCTTATTCTGCCTCTAAGCCCTTGGAGATCTCTTCTTGTGGCTAAGCAGATATACACTTGAGCTCCCCCCAAACCCTCTGAAACGGAGTCAGCTGAGCTTGGGTATTTGTCAATAAAACCTTCAGGGGGGGGGCAGGGGAATGTGGTCTCTGTTGCTTTAATTTAATTCAGCTCTGTTGTACACAGTTTTAAGTCAAGAATGCCTATCCAACCACAAAAGAAACATTTCTTGAGCATCTTGTGTGCCAAGCAAGATGCTCTGTGCTAGGGGCACAATGACAAATGAATGATACAGAAAAAAGAGCTATGACTCCTTGGAGTCATAGACTATGACCAGGGAATCATAACATAGTTCACTAGGAACTTTGGTGGTAGAAAGTAAAGCAGCATGGAAGGTGATATCTCATCTGGAGGGTTCCTTGAAGAGGCCAAATTAAGACTCAGGATGAACCTGGGAATGTCAGGCTGAAAAGGAGAGCTAGCTGGATGTGGCAATGCACATCTGTAGTCCTAGCACTCAGGAGACTGAGGCAGAATTTATGAGTTCGAAGCCAGCCTGGATTATATCAAGGCCAGCCCTGCTTCAGTCAATAACTAAACAATCAATAACAAATGAATACATGAATGGAATTATTTTTGGTTTAGAGAGAAGACTGTGCAAAGACTCAAAAACAAGAGAAAATATGGATTCAAGAGAAACTAAAGCTTACAGCCAGAAAGCTATCCTGAAATATCATTCACTTGAGGCTTAAGGGTTAGATGGCTGAACAGAAAATTGTAGCCCTTATCTAGGATCTCAGTCAAGGAGCTCTGCCTCATTGTGCCTCAGTTTCCACATATGTAGGATAAGATGAAGGCAAGATCTACTTTGTAAGAATTAAATGAGATGAAGAGGAATCATTTGTGTCTTGTTAGAATTTTCCAACTGCTAGTAAAAATCATTTGTGCTTCTAAACCAATCGGTGGGCACTGTGTGTAATGTAAATGCAGGCATTGCAGTCCCCACTTTTCTCTTGGGGGTTCATCAAAATAGCACTTTATGGATGAAGAAAGTTGAGGCTTCCAAAGAACATGGCACATAGCTGCTTCTGGTGCCTTACTCGAGTCCCCTTCACCAGCCATCCTGGGTTAGTCTGTGCCTCACTGCTATGCCTTCAGACTCTAAAAGCAGCCCTTGAGATCCACACCAGCCCATGCCAGGAGTAGTGTAATTGGAAATGGGGCATGTTGGGACCAAATCCCAGGGCTCTGGCTCCAAGGCAAAGACAACCCTGTGACACTGTGTACTCTGAGCTCAGAGTCTAGATGTAAACTAAGACTTGAACCCAAATATCTGATCCAAAGAAGACGGAAGGTACATAGAGATTCTAACAATCCCAATGACTCACCCTAATAGCAATGCTTCTAGCTGGGCACAGAGCCATGGTGCTTATAGGTGGGCACAGACTGATGAGACTTTGAAGGCTGAGCTTGGAGGGCAAGCAAAAATAAAAGAGGGAGTAAAGGTGGGCCTTACCTAGACATAACCCTAGCCTCACAAGTTCTTCACCCTTAGTTTCATGTGTATATGTGTGCACATGTGTGGCAGGTAGGTACATATGTGTGTGTGCAGGTGCATGTGGAAGAGGCACACATGTGTCTGCAGGTGCATATGTGTGAACAGGTGCAATTTGAGTGTACAAATACACACGTATGTTCAGGTGCACATGTGTATATATAAGTGCATGTGTGTGTGCCGGTGCACATTTTGGGTTGTGCATACAAGTCCAGAGACAACCTCAGTGTCATTCCTCAGGAGCTATCCACCTTATTTTTTTTTTTTGAGACAAGGTCTCTCATTGGCCTGGAACTCATGGCGTAGGCCAGGCTAACTGGTCAGCCACCCACAGAGATGCTCCTGTCTCCACCTCTCTAGAGCTGGGTTTTCCAGGGGTGTACCACCATACCTGGCTCTTTTTACGTAGGTTCTGGGAAATCAAGGCCAGTTTCTCCTGAAGGCAGCACTTTACTGACTGAGCCATCAGGGCAGCCCTCAGTTTCCTAATCTCTAGCATTTACTCACAATGTAGGTTTCTAGCATGAGAGCAGCCTAGGGCATTGTCAAGTACTGGGCACCGTGTCAGGCATATGCCAGATACTTGCTCCTAGTCTGTTCCCTTCTTCCCTGTTCAGGGCTACCTGGGCCTTTCGTGGAAGAGCTATCAGCATTCTTGTTTCTCCAAAAATCAAAGGACTTCTACAAAAAGAGGCACTGTTTCCTCTCCTCCCTGTACCCCACCTTCATGGCTTATCTCCCAGTTACTCCATACAACACAATTCTAACCCAACTGAAATTATTCAACATCGACCCTGAGATCGAGAGCAAACTGTGACAGCAGTGAGCAATTGACCAGTGCAAACTCAGTGCTCCAGGCAGCATCAGGGCCTTCCTTGCTGACAGGGAGAGGCTGGGTGCCTCTTGAGAAATCCTGAGGGAAATAAAAAATGTAAAGGTCATGCATTTGTGGACAGAATGTATTTCCCTGATACTATTATTAACAGATGGTTCAAACTACAAAGATTCCAGGTTGACAGCTTTGAGGGGGAACTCTGTAGGCAGCAAGAAGCCACCCACCCAGCCCCTGCATGTCCAAGCTGCTGTGCAGAGGCCTTCTACAGCCTGTCCTCTTACTTCCTTTACAGGATTTATTTTTATTATTTTAAATCATATGCTTATGTGAAGTTTACGCAGGCGAATGTGGGCGTATCAGTACCTTTCCTGTTGCGATAAAAACACCACAACCAAAGTGATTTATAAAGGGTTGGGGAGGGGGGATGCTGACTCCAAAAAATAATAATAATAAGATTCCATGGGGGTGAGAAAGAGGCATACACGGAGTCAGGAACAGAAGCTGAGAGCTCACATCTCAGATCTCACTCAAGAAGCAGAAAGCTAGAGTTGGGGACTTGGAAAGCTCTGCAAACTTCAAAGCCTGCTCCCAAGGTCATACTTCCTCCATCGAGGCCACACCTTCTAACCTGTCAAAATAGTGACATCTGCTGGGAACCAAGTATTCAAATTCAACACATTTGGACTGGAGAGATAGCTAGGAGGTTAAGAGCACTGACTGTTCTTCCTAAAGGTCCTGAGTTCAATTCCCAGCAACCACTTGATGGCTCCTCTATGAGATCTTGTGTCTTCTTCTGGCCTGTTGGCACACATGCAGGCAGAATACTGTATACATGATAAATATATAAATCTTATTTTTAAAAAAGTGTTCAAATGCCCACGACCATGGGGAGCCACATCATTCAAACTACCATAGCAGGTTTTCATGTTTCAGAACAGGGTGGCAGATACCCTGGAGCTGAAGTTATAGGAAGTTGTGATTCCCACTCTCTGGTTGAAATGCCACAGTCAGCCTACAGTGCCCAGCAAGAAACCCTGCCAGGAAGAGAAGACTGAGTAGCCCTGAGGTCATAGGTTAAGCAGAAAGAATTACATCAGTAAAATCTGTCCAGATGGCTCTACAGGGTGCAGACGTTTTCCAAATCAGGAAGAACAAACCTAAGGAAGAAGATAGATCATGTCAGGAAACGGGCGGCCTCAGGAAAACACAAGCCAGGGCCAACGGAGAACAATCTATGAGCATGGCCTTGAGAAGCAATGACAAGTCTATGGCCATAGCACCCTGAATGCAACCAATCTTGTCTGATCCCTGAAACTAGCTAAGGAGGAACAGGATGGGAGAAGCATGACTGTGTGTGTGTGTGTGTGTGTGTGTGTGTGTGTGTGTGCGCACCCATGTGTATGAATGTGTATTCATGGGGTAAAAATGTGGGGAGGGGGGCATTGACACTGATGTGGGGTGTGTACATACAAGCATTTGGAGATCACAGGTCAACTTCAGGTGTCATTTCTCAGGAAGTTTCAGCCTTTTTTTAAACTATTATTTACCAATTTTTATTCTTTCTATTCACAATCTCATAGTCAGCCTTTATTTTTGAAACAGCATCTCTTACTAGGCTAGACCTTGCCAATTCAACTGGCCTGGCTGCCAGTGAGTTCCAGGGTCTCCCTATCTCTGTTTCACCGGTGCTGGGATTAAAGTATGTCCCACTACAGCTGGCTTTCTGTGGGTTCAGAGTTCTGGTCTCACTTAGCAAGCACTTTACTCCCTGGGCACAGCCACAGCCTTATCTGAGCTAATTTTGTTGAAAGAATCATCTCCATGTTAACGGGAGCAGCTGGTATGGATGAGGTGCCTTGGGGATTTTTATACACCAGAGGTTTTTTTACCATTTACTTTTATTCCTTCCTTCATTCTGTGACACCCACCTCTCACTCCATTCTGTGAGACCCCCGGAAGGGGTCCATGAGATCACAGGGTGATCACAGAAAATGACACTGAGCCTTGCCCCTGTTTACCTCTTTACAACGTAGGGAAGCTCCAAGTGTGAGCTCAGCTCAAAACTCAAAGCTGATTCTCAGCACAAGCTGGTCTGTCATCTTGACCCCCTACTTTTCAAATAAGAAAATCAGTCCTCAGTAAAGGCACATGAACTAACTTGGCAGATCTGAGTTCATGAGAGCAAACTACTCAAGCACAACCTGACATGGACATGCTTTGGGGCTTATTCTGCAGCAGGTGACAGATATATGCACACATGACTAGGTGAAGGCAGTATGCATGTACATATTACACAGGACACATATCTACAGATCTGTTACAGAAGATGCATGTGTGCATGTGTAAATTCTGAAACCGTGTTCCCACACAGGAAATGGCACAAGACAATGGTGCAGTGTTTGGAGGAAAACACAACTAAATGTGTATTGTGTGTGTGTATTAAATTTACTTGACCTTTCTGGGCACATTTGTGTGTAAATTAAAGAATGCCACCTCTAAGGTGTTGTAAATTTAAGGGAAATTGTACATATGATAGGTTTAGCATAAAACCTAACACACACTGATGTGTTCATTCCATAAGGTTTACTGAATAGCTATACTACCTGGCCCTCTTCCTTGTGCTTTGAATAATATAGTCACTAGCTGTGGGGGAGTGCAGGGTGAGGAGAGATGGTCACTTTTATTCTTAAATATGATGAGAAAGAGCCAAGAAAACTAGTCTCTGCTGTCCTACGCAGGGTACCACAACCAATCAAAGGCATCCAGTAGGAAGCCACAGCCACAGGTCTACTCCACAGTAAGGCTCAGATGTCAGGGCAGCTGCCCTTAGAAGATTCTCTTTCACGTCTCCATGAAGAAGGGAAGTTCCCAGGGCCTGAGCTTTGCATCAAGCCTGCTGATCACATCAAATGCATTCTGCCAGAAAAGCTTCAGGGCACTCTGAAGCCAGAGGGTGAGTTCAGTGAGTGTCCAGAGGCAGGGGTGCCTTCAGGATGTCAGTAGTGAAGAGACGGTTCTACAAACACTTCCTGCACTGCCTCATAGCCACCTCCTGGTTTGGGTCTCCTAATTGGTATGTCTCTTCATCTCTATATCTCCTCAGAAATAGATGAAGGAGACAGCATTGCAGAGCGGCTGAGTGTGAACTTTGGAGCCACACGGTGGATGTGGCTTTGCATCCTGACTCAGGAAACAGCTGGGTCCCTGTGCTGGACATTTTACCACAGAGCTCCCTCTCCCATCAGGAGTATTGATGAGATCATCATATACACCTTATTGTGAAGTAGCTCCAAAAAAAGTGCTTGGTACAGAGTCCACTATGAAGTACTCAGAGCCTGCCTTCAGGTACCAACTCACCTTTCAGATGAGGATACCCAGGACCAGACAGGTGAAGTGATGTGCCCAAGGTCAGATAGACACCTCGTGTGTTGGCACTGAACCTTGGTAGTTTTTATCTTCTATCATACCAACTCCAACTGACTTATTCCTCCAGTGAACTTCAGAAATGCTCTGAAGATGAGTGCTGGTCTACTGGCATGCTGGCTGACATAACTTAGAGCCTCACACAGGCTTGCTCCACCTGCTGTCTACAGGCTGCAAGCATCCCGAGCAATCACGAACACAGCCCATCACATCTGTGCACAGCAGCATTATTTCAAGCTGTTAAAGACTGGACATCTCTGGCCTCACAGATAAATATTGTCAGAACAGAGGAACTTGGCCGCAGCCCTAAGCACTACAGTGGAGAGACGAAGCTGGGTCTGGGATTTGGGCTATGTATCGTCAGTGATTTGTGCAAAAGATGTGCTCATTAACCCAGCTATGGCAACTGAGTCACAAAGGTACATGCTTAGAGTCTGGATGTTGCCAGAGTGATCAGCCAGCCAGCCACTTTCAAGGGCTTAAAGCGCCACACTCCAGAAAGCTGCCCAGACCTGGACAGATCAGGACAAGAAGTCGCACTAGTTGTAACACAATTGAACATGAGGGCAGAAAGGCCTGTCCATTTCCAACTATTGTCCAAAGGGCTGTGCTTGTGTTTGGCTTCAGTAGATCAACCACACATAAGAGCTAAAAACAAGGAACTGGAAAAACAGCTCACTAAAGTGTTTGCCCTGTGATCATGAGGACGTGAGTTCAAGGCTTAGACCTCTGCTTAAAAAAAAAAAAAAAAAAGAGGATGTGGTGGCATGGAATTGTAATCTCTAGGAGGCAAGCAGTTGCCTAGGCCTGACAGCCCAGCCTCTGTGTATGTGTGAGTGCGTGTGTGCAATGCATTATGTGTATTCTATTTGTTGAAACACTGACCAAAACCTACGTGAGGAAAAAAAAAAAAAGGATTTGTTTTATTTTATAATTCCAGGTCAAAGTCTGTCCATCACCTAGGGAAGTTGAGGCAGGAACTGAAGTAGAGACCATGGCAATGCTGCTTACTGGCTTGATCCCCTTGGCTTGCTCAGCCTGCTTTCCTACATACCCCAGGACCACCTGCCCAATGCTGGCACCCTCCACAGTGAGCTGGGTCCTCTCAAGTTCATCATTAATCAATTTGAAATGCCTCGGGCATGATCATGGGCCAATCTGATAGAGCCAATTTTTCAATCAAGTCTCCCTCTGTTTCAGTGTCTTTGGCTTGTGTCAAATTGACAAAGACCAACCCCCAGCACACCAACTATTGAGGCTCACCCCCTTGAACAACTCTGGCTGAAACAGAATCTGGCTGGAAGGCAGACTCCAACATGAGAGGGAGCTAGAATCCACGTGTTTATCAGCACCCAGGTGATTCAAGCTGCTAGTCTGAAACCTATGGGTACATTTCATTTGACAGCGCAGCTTTCAAGAACGGCTATACCTATTTGAGGCTCCAAGGACATGCTTTAAGAGGTGCCAAACCCCACTGGCCCCAATTTCATGCCGTAGATGTGGGTGGCTCTCCCAACAGCTGCCATCAATAAAAGCAAACTATCTACCCTCGACAGCATAACTGACTGTTTTTTTTTCAAAGATGCTCTCAACTTCAAAGTACATTATTGTATTAGTCAGGGTTTTCTGGAGGAAGAGAACTGATAGAATGAGTGTGTGTATGTGTGTGTGTGTGTGTGTGTGTGTGTGTGTGTGTGTAAAAGGGGTTTATTAAAATGGCCTACAGGCTATGGTCCTGCTAGTCTAACAATAGCCATCTACCAACAGAAGGTCCAAGAATCTAGCAGTTGTTCAGTCCACACGGCTGGATGTCTCAGTTGGTCTTTAGTATATGCTAGAATCCCCAAGAAGTAGGTTGCAATGCTAGTGACAGCATCAAGAGTGAGAGCGAGCAGGGAAAGAGAGGGCCAGCTTCTCTTTTCCATGTTCGTTATATGGGCTCCTGGCAGAAGGTGTGGCTCAGATTAAAGCTGGATCTTCCCACCTCAAAAGATCCGAATTATGCCAGGCATGATGATGCACATCTGTGATCCCAGCCTTTGGGAGGCAGGTGGGTCTCTGTGAGTTCCAGTTTGAGACCAGCTTGGTCTATCTACATAGTAATGAGTTCCAGGATAGCCAAGGCTACACAGAGAAACCCTGTCAAAAAAAAATAGATTGGATTAAATGTGGATCATCCCATCTCAAACATTGGGATTTCAAGTGAGTCTTCCCACTTCAAATTATTTAATCAAGAAAAAAAGGGGGGGGCTGGAGAGATGGCTCAGAGGTTAGGAGCACTGACTGCTCTTCCAAAGGTCCTCAGTTCAATTCGCAGCAACCACATGGTGGCTCACAACCATCTAAAATGAGATCTGGTGTCTGCTTGTATCCTGCAGGTGTATATGTAAGCAGAATTCTGGAATTCTGTATACATAATAAATAAAATAATTAAAAAAAAAAAACAATTCACACAGCTGTACCCAGATGTAGTCAAGTTGACAACAAAGAATAACTTTCCCAATCATGAAACCTGCTGTGGGATTGATGGAGGAGGTGTCCAGCATGAGAGAGCTTGGAGTCATGTAAGATGTGTCCAGCAAAGCCAGGTTCAGAGAATAGCCCAATCAACAGAGTGCTGCTGAGGAAGTACAGGGGCCTGCATTCAGTCCCCAGAACCCACATTTGAAAGTTGGAGACAGGAGGATGCCTGGGACTCCCTGCCCCAGCCAGCCTTGCCCAGTTAGCTAGTTCCAGACTAGTGAGAGACACTGTGGCAAAAAAAAAAAAAAAAAAAAAAAAAGGCAAACAGTGTCTGCATTGGTAATTTAGGGTATCAACTTGGACACACCTGAGAAGAGGAACCCCCTGCTGAGGAATAGCCTCCATCAGATCGACGTGTGGGCATAGCTGTGGGATATTTTCTTAATTGCTGATTGATGCAGGAGAGCACAGCCCACTGTGGGCAGGGGCTGAACATGAGCCTGGAAGTAAGCCAGCAAGCATGGATCCTCCATGGTCCCTGCTTTCAATTCCTGCCTCCAGGTTCCTTCCTTGAGTTCCTGTCTTAAGCTTCCCTCAGTGATAGACTATAGCCTGCAAACCAAATAAACCCTTTCCTCCCTACGCTGATTGAGAAACCGCACCAGAGAGCAGACTAAAGCGGGGTCTGAGAAACACCACCCGAGGCCTCCACACACGCACACACAGAAGCCTTTCACTCCTAATTCACAGGAGTGGGTTCATGTCTCGGGTCTCTCCATCTCCCCTGTCCCATTCCACCACACCCCTCCCCCCCAGTCCCTGTCTCTGCCGGCATGGTCTGCTTTTTAATCCTTGCTAGAATTGTCCGTTATACAGCCAAGGGTTGGCTCCCAGTGAGGTATGAGCTGACTGACATTTCAAATATTCCAGGCCTGGTGGAAAAGTCTGATCATAGCCCCATCTAAGACACACCTTCCCACATCCTTCCTTGTTGCTTCTGGGCAATAATTATGCCCATCCCAACTTCTCATCCCTTCTCCTCCTCCCATCAGCCCACCCTTCTCCCCACCCCAACATTCATTTCCCCACATTCATTTTTCATGCATTTGAATTCCATCTTTTCAAAGCAGAATATGTTTCTAGAGCTGTCCTTCCCCCTTCTCCCTCCCCTCATGAATATTTCAAGTGCAGTAGCAATAGGATCACCCGACCTTAGAGGCACGCCAGCTTTATCTTATTTATCTTACCAAGCTACTGGGATTAAGTCCGAATAAAACATCCTCAGAGAATTTGTTTAGGTTGTTTTGCCCCGGGGCTGTGGCTGCTGCTGCTGCTTATGTGAATTCTAAGAAGCAGCCCCTGACCCCGGGCTCAGGCCCTGGCCCCAGATGCCCATTGGCCTGTGCCAGCCATCCTCCTCCAGGAGATGCCAGCCATAACCCTAAGCCAACTGGCAGATCTCCTAATGGGTCCCTGCTGTGGCATAAATATACTCTGACTTCCAGCCGTGGGAAGCACAAAGCTAACTCACAGTGTGACCTTGGGAAGGGTATTTGGCTATCCCAGAGCCAAGATGCCTGCCATAAACACAGGGTTGAACAGCGGTCCTCTCTTTCTTAGCTTTCATATGATGTGGAGCAGGGAATTGAGGTTCAGGGCTCTTTGGAGGGGGGAGGAGTTCACTTTTACCTATTTTTCCAGTTTTTTTGTATATGGTATGTTATGTTTATGTATGTATGCTTGTGCATGTGGGCATATATTGGGTTGTCTATGCATGGAATGGCCTCAGGTTGATGTCAGGATCATCTTCCATGGCTCTACAACTGTATTCATTGAGGCAAGGTCTCCTAATCAAAATCAGAGCTCAACAATATGGATCCCCAATCTCTGCCACATCCACATTTATATGGGTTTGGAGGATTCAAACTTCAGTCCTTGTATTTGTACAGCGAGCATTTTAACCACTGAGCCATCTCCTCAAAATCCAGGTGCTGGATTCCCCAGCAGTCCATGCTTATTAAGTCCAAGTTCTTCCATTAACTCTAGTAGCTATGTGGCCCTTAACTAACTGTACCCACAGACCAGCCTTGACCTTAACCAACCATATCTACCATTAGCCAGCCCCATGGCCCTTAACAAACTTCTATTCCATAGGATGCCATTGGCTAAGCATGTCTCAGATGACAGTAGATAATCATCAACCGTTTGGTTGGCCTGAAGCTGATGAGTTTCCAAGAATATGGAAAATTTGGTACCAAAAACAAGTTGCTTATTCATGATTGTAGTGGGAAATTATTGTATTATTATTATTATTAGGAGTTCCACTGCTATGAAGAGGCACCATGATCATGTCAACTCTTAATAAGGAAATGTTTAATTAGGGCTGGCTTACAGTTTTCAGAGGCTTAGTCCGTTATTATCATGGTGGGAAGCATGGTGGTGCACAGGCAGACAGTGGTGCTAAAGTAGAAGATAAGACTGTTACATCTGGATAAGGAGGCAGAAGGAAGAGAGAGTGACAGTGGGCCTTGCTTGAGCTTCTGAAATCCCAAAGCCCACCCCCTATGACACACTTCCTCCAACAAATCAACCTACTCCAACAAGGCCACACCTCCAATATTGCCACTCCCTATGAGTCTGTGGAGGCCATTCTCATTTAAATCACCACATTATCATTATTGTTGTTGTTGTTTAGATATCTGAGATAGAATCTCACTGTGTAGCCTAGGTTGGCCTCCAACTCACAGCAATCCTTCTACCTCACCCTCCAAGTACTGGGTTTCCAGACATGCACACCACCTCTGGTTTTTAGTAAGAATTAAAGGTAAATAGAAAGGCTGTGAAAATGACTCTGTTGGTAAAGTGTTACACACACACACACACATACACACACACACACACACACACACACAGCTCTGAGTTTGAGCTCCAGGGTCTATATAAGCAGTTGAATGGCTGTGGGTGCTCCGGTAATCCCCATGCTGGAAAGGCAGAGACAAGAGGATTGCTGGCAACTACTGGCCAGCCAGCCTAGCCTGCTTGCTGAGCCCCAGGTCTCAGAGGGATCTCCTACCTCAAAAAAAAAAAAAAAAAAGAGTGGATAGTCTTGAAGAATGACACCCTAGGTTGACCTCTGGCCTTCCTTCACACAAACACACACAAACTTGTACACACAGACATAAAACACACTTGCAGTGTGGTGGTTGAATGAGAATGGTCCCCATAGGCTCATATGGTTGAATGCTTACTCATCAGGGAGTGGAACTCTGAAAGAATTAGAGATAGGAGGTGTGGCCTTGTTTGAAGGAGTGTGTCATTGGGGTGGGCTTTGAGTTTTTCAAAGGCCATATCAGGTCCAGTAGGATGTGGCTCTCAGCTACTTCTCCACCACCATGTCGGTCTTCCACCACGCTCCCTGCATGGACTAAGCCTCTAAAATTGTAAGCAATCCCCCACTAAATGCTTTCTTTTATAAAAGTCATCATGGTCATGATGTCTCTTCACAGCAGTAGAATAGGGACTAAGACAACACACACACACACACACACACACACTGAATTAAGTGGTGGTGTATAAAATGTCCATAGTGCCGATACAAACTAGCCAGCGATCTGATGTTGATAACTGTTTTTTCCAGGGTGTTCGTAATTTTTTTTCCCACTTCTTATCTTTTTCAAGTAGTTTGTGTTTCTTTTTCCACCCCCATCAACACGAGCATATGATCAAAATAGCCCTAAAGGACTTCTTCCCTAGCCCCCTCTCCAAAGACAAACAGCTCTGGTTCTACCTTCTGAGCCTTTCAGGCTGGCCCTGCCACACTCTCCTAGAGCTGCAGGCTGAGGACCAGGAAGCACCCCACCTTTAACACTGACTCACTGACTGCAGGTTGAATGTGGAGAGACACTGGCTCTGGAGCTGCCCCCCTGGTCAGACATGAACTCCTCATTGCCTGGTTCTGGGTTGCTGGGACAATGGTGGTAGACAGAGGAGCAGCCATGCACACTTGCTGTGTCTTAGAGACAGTTGCCTCACTGGGTGTTATTAAATATTAGTGCTACCTGTTAAAGGTTTACCAACTCTACAGGTGAAGAAAACACCCAAGCAGAGAGACCAGATGAAAGACATCTGGACGGGGCTACATCTGTTTTGTTTTGAGTTGCCCTGGCAAGACTCCCTGGGGTTGTGGTCAACCAGTCCAGGTCCAAAAAGATCCATTTGGAATCAGAGGAATCTGCTCTACTGGGTGGACGTAGCTGGGTTCAGAGAGCTGTCCTCTGGCTGGAGCTGAGTTGCAAAAGTGTCTAAACAGCCTGTGCATTAGACAGAAGGCTGGTCATCCAGCAGCTGCCGGCAGCTCTGCTCCTGTAGACCATCAGCAGCCATTGTTACCACCTGACAGGTGAGAAGCTGGCTCACAGTCCCATTACTTGGCACCTCTTGTCCAACACTGGTGAAGCTGTCACCCACCAAACCCAGACCTGGGACTGAACAGAGAGCAAAGTATTCCTTGACAGAACCAGCCAGCAGATACCTTTAAGGGACAAAGAGTGAGGGGCCATTCCCTATGGCATCACCCAAGTAAATTAAAGCCCCTACCTAGGTCAGCTATGGTGATGCGTGCTTGGATCCCGGAGCTCAGGAGGCTGGACCAATGGGATCTCAAGTTCAAGACCAGTAAAACTTGTCTCAAATCAAGAAAAAAAAAAAAAAAAGCAAAACCCCATCCCAAAGAGGGGAATGATGTGACAGAAAGGTCCAGAACTAAGAGGCCAGACATCCTGAAAAGAGACTTGATTCTTCTTTCCTCTCTGCTAAGATTCTTAGATTGCAAGCAACAGGAATCTTAAACAATGAAAACATTTTCAGGGGCTGGAGAGATGGCTCAGAGGTTAAGAGCACTGCTTGCTCTTCCAGCGGTCCTGAGTTCAATTCCCAGCAACCACATGGTGGCTCAAAACCATCTATAATGAAATATGGTGCCATCTTCTGGTATTCAGGTGTACATGCAGGCAGAACACTATATATATAATAAAATAAATAAATCTTAAAAAAAAACAAAACAAAAAAACCATTTGCACTCTGTCAGTAGAGTGCTTGCGGTACAAGCAAGGACCTAAGTTTCATCCCCAGAGCCCACATGAAAAGCCTGGAGGAGCTGGTAAGGTGGGTCAGTAGTTAAGGGTACTGGTCGATCTTGCACAGGACCTAGGTTCAATTCCCATCACCCACTAAGTAGCTCACAACCACCTGTAACCCTGGTTTCAGGTGATCTAATGTCCTCTTCTGCCTTCTGTGGGCACTGTATGAAAACACACACAAGCAAACTAATACACATAAAATAGAAAGAAATAAACATTTTTTTTTAAAGAAAGGCTTGTCATTGTATGTATACTATAATCATGGCCCTGGGGAGATGAAGATAAATGGATCCCTAGGGTTCACTGGCCAACAAGCCTAACCAAACCAGCAAGTTCTAGGCCAGTGAGAGATTCTGTCTCTAAGACAGACAGACGGACGGATGGACGGATGGATAGATAGACAGACAGACAGACAGACAGACAGAGGAAATATGGGTGGCACACACACACAACACACATACACACAAGAAAAACAGGGTAAGTGGAATTCATATTAACAAAGAAATGATGATCTGATAATTCAGGAAGAGCAGATTGAAGCTTCCCTCTACAGCAATGGTTCTCCAGCGTGGCTGCAGGTGGGTCATCCGGGAGCCTCTCAGCCCCTGGTGTCCAGACCTCACCTCTGTAAGTCAGGACCTCATTGTCTTGCGTGAGGCAACCTGTCTCCTTGCAAAGTTCTTGAGTTGAATGTGAGAATGTTTTAGCAGTGCTGCTGTGTGGGATCTGCCAAGCAGTAGCACCCATGTCAGTGTCTCAAGGAAGTCTCAGAACTTCTCCCCAGGCCTTTCTGAACCACAATCTGCATCCAAATGCTTGTTCAAACCTGAGAAGCACAGAGTTGGGGGAGGGCAGAGGGTGAACAGACTGTAACTACCCTCAGCCCAGACGGTCTCTCCTAAAAGCGTGGATTCCCCCCATGAGACAGTGCCTTGGCCATGCTGCAGCCTGTCAGAGGACACAGGAGTTGGAAACTGTGCCTGGCAGTCCCGTATACCCACAGGCAGGATAGGCTTCTCCTGAAAGGAGTGTAACGTGGAGCACAGAAAAACCACACAGATTCAACATGGCCGCTATGGACAGTGTCAGATGGGGTGAGTCCAGCTACCAATTATTAAATGCCTACTGGGTACTGGGTACTGGGCTTCCATAAATTCTTATAAAAATCTTAATAATTCATGAGGGGCTGAGGTGGAAAATGGATTAGTGGGTAAAATGCATTCCAAGAAAGCATAAGACCTGGGTTCAGATACCCAAAACCCACCTGACACACAAAATAAGAAAGAAGAAAAACAAAAAGATCACCTAGCCATCTTTGTTGGAGTTTCTATTGATGTGGTAAAACGCTATGACGGAGATCAACTTGGAGAAGAAAGGGGTCATTTCAGCTTATAACTCTCAGGCCATAGTCCACGGCTGAGAAAAGTCAGCGTACGGACTTGAGGCCAGAACTGATGCAGAGCCCATGCAAAAACGCTGCTTCCTGGATTACTCAGTCTGCTTTCTAATAGCACCCTGGACTGCCAGCCAGAAGTCGCACCAACCATAGTGAATGGGGCTCTTCTATATCAATCATCAATCAAGAAAATGGGCTGGCCCACAGGCCAACCTGGTGGGGGCATTTGCTCATTTGAGGTTTCCCCCTTCCCAAATGACTCCAGCTTGTGTGAAGTTGACAGAAAACTAGTTAGAACACCAGCCCAAAACATCAAGAGCGCTAAGGTTGAGAAGTCTGAATTAGGCCAACCATTGTCATCCATTGCTTCTGAGATGGCCAAGCCTGGACAACAGGCACACAGGCAGGAGTGTCCAGCAAGTATGAGCATACGATCATTCTAGTTCTGGCACACTGTCCAAATATGAAGTCAGATCATCACCAGAGGCCAAGGGTCAGAGGAAGACTCCCCACCCCTGGCCAGGAATACAAAGATGCTTATGGTTTTTGCCTCTCTGCCTTCCTTCCTTTTGGGGGCTGCTGTCAAACCCTGAGATTCCCTTCGACATGGTCATTAAAATCTACCCCAGTCCCCCTACCTAACAAGGGCTGTCTAGGTGTTCCTCCCACGCACAGTGCTTGGAAGCTGTGTCTCTGGCATGGCAAGAGACTGCGCCACACTTGGTGGATGGGACTTCCACCCCAATTAACTTGCTGAAGCCCTGATGGGCGGGAAGAGGCAGCTGAGGCGAAGGGGAGCAGGCGCCTATGAGTGACTCCACACTTCCCTTTTCATCTCTGGAAGAGCCAATTTCAAACTGGCCTCAGGTCGTGAAAGAAATTAATTTGATTCCCTCAACCTTCCTCTGAGTGGACACATGTCCCCCACTGCAGCATGCACTCGATCCAGAATGAAGGAGCCAGCCGTCCCCTGGAAATGAGTTCCATTTCAGGGTTGAGCCAGTATTGCTTGCCTGGAGTCTGGAGAGCAGCTGCCCAGAACACTCTGGGCTGTCTGTCTCTTCTGCCGGGAAGTTTCTCAAAATAATTCTCCTATCAAAGGCAAGTATCAAGTCACGAGAGGTTTACTGTCAAGGACATGTCCTGGGGGGGGGGGTCACTGGCATGTCCCCAACAGAGATCAGCTCTGATGTACACCCACCTTAATAATCCCAGCCATGCTGAACCTGTGTGTGCACCCCTGTGCTCAGCTCCCAACTGTTAGACCCGATTGTGGTGGATGCCTTTAGGGTCACCCCTTTTGTGAGCCCCTCCCCCTTGAGGAGATGGGGCCTGATACTTGCTTTGGAATGGCTAAGGTAATGGTACCCTGTTCTGACTCCATTTTGTGTTTGTTTAGATCATTCTCAGCCTCCCATCCCGCCCTGGTCACATCCACTGTGGCACCACATGTGAGATTTCCGTGGCCTTGACTATTGCCTGTTGTGTCTAAAATAACTACTAAGCTTTGCCAGGAAATGAACGCTACAAGGGTACTCTGACTCTCACCTAACTTTGATACATCTTTGTGGTTTTGCCTTTTTAAATGCTATATCCTTGAAGGTGCCCACCAAAACGTTTTCCAGAGTCCAAGAGGATGGGGGTGGACAGGACACCCAGACAAAACAGAACCACTGGCAACAAAATTAAGAAATCAAACAACCAACTATAACTCCATGGGCCAAACTTTCTCATTGTGCACTTAATCATTTACATTATTTGCAGTTGGCTGCTCATTCATTCAAGCAAACCCGAAACCAGATCTCTTATGAGAGGCATAACCAGAATACAGGGTACCCTCCTCCCCCTCCCCCGCCCCCCGCATCCCAGCGTAGTGTGAAAGGACCAAATCAGGAAGAGGGCTCCCAAAATGGACTGAGTCTCCCTTAGGCCTAACTCCCTAATCAAGAAAAGAAGGCCTTCCTTTGGGGACTCTCCTCATCCAGAAGGCCCCCTGTCCATCTCGTCCTTTTCAACCAGGACCAGAACTGAATCTGGCACACAGACTTCCTAGGTGTTCGGAGGACCCTGTGTTCCTATTCCAAACCTCCATGGACTCAGTGAGAGCAAGAAGGACCCCAGAACAAATGCTGCCTTCCGCACAACCTCTCCCTAGCCACAAGTATGGCTCCCCATGGAACATGGGAATCTCCCTGCAGCCTCCAGCGTAGTGATGTATGTGAGGTAGTTGCTGACAACCATACTGATTGAGCCGATCAAGAGTTCTGAGCTCTTTATTAATAGCAAGGAATCTTTGTGGAAGAGTTGGAGGAAGGATAGAGAGACCTGGAGCAGACAAGAGCTAAGAAGACCAACAGAGTCAACTAACCTAGGCCCATGGGGGCTCACGTAGACTGAACCACCAACCAAAGAGCATGCATGGACTAAACCTAGGCCACCTACACATATGTAGGTGATGGGAAGCTGGGTCTTCATGTGGCTTCCCTAGCAATGGGAGTAAGGGCTGTCTCTGACATGGACACAATTGCCTGCTTTTGGATCACTTTCCCCTACCTGGGCTGCCTTGTCTGACCTTGGTAAAAGAGGATACTGTGCTAAGTCCTGATATGACTTGATGTGTTGGAGGAGGTGGTGTGGGAAGGGGCTCCCCTTTTCTGAAGAGAAGGGGAAGTGTGGAATGGGAGAATAGTAGGCGGGCCAGACCAGGAGGAGAGGAGGGAGGGGGGGGATCCTGTAAAGTGATTAAAGAAATTAATTAATGAGGAAAAAGTTGTGGGGAATCTAATATAAAGCATTGTTAGTAAAGTTCTGAGTCCTTTATTAATAGTTCCGTGAGCCTTCCTTCCCCCCAGGAGAAGGAAAAGGGGAGCTAAAGCTGAGATTCTGCAGGTTTTCCCACATTCTGCCACCAGGTGGCACCCTCCGCATGTTAATTTTAGCTCTTTTTTTTTTTTTTTTTTTTTTTTTTTTTTGTCTCTGGCGAGCCTGCAACTGGTGTGGGGTTTTTTTGTTGTTTTGTTTTTCTGGATTCTGCCACTAGGTGGCATGCTGTTGTTTGTCTTCTTGCCTGGGGATGGGGTGGGGTGAGAGGAGGGAAGTATTTCCTCTCCAGGATGGGAGGGAGGGAAATTCCAGTCATACCAATTCACTCCTGGAGTGGACAGTCCCTGCTACTCCTGGATTTTCACTCAGTCCCACAACCTGCCAAAAGCTGTGGCAGGTTTTTAGTGGGGTCTTCTCTTCATTGCCAGAGCCACTAGGTTGATCATATTATTATATTATTATTATTATTATATTATTATTATTATTATTATATTCCTTGAGAATCACCTAAGTTGAGGACCACCGTTTCAAAACTCACTCCTTCCACGCAAGTGCTAAACAATTTCCCCCAAGGGTTTGGGAAGGGAAATGGAGTTACACTCTCAGAAGAAAGGCTGTGTGCTTACTTTGAGATTAACTGGCCTTCACATGAAGCAAAATGGTTTAAGGTCACATTGACCCATTCCAATCCTGATCGGTGGTTGGTTCTTGTTCAGTCCGCACCTGCTTGGTGTAAGGGTTCTGCTTCTAGAGAGTATTCTGCTGTTTTAGTCTCTTAAACATTCTCTGTCACCTGCCTCCCAAAACCTGTCTGCCTCCTTAGTAGACCAAGGACCCCCACAGGCTCCGTTTCCCCCTCAACCTCCCATCCACCCTGTCCCACCCAACTCCATTCACCTCTACTTCCATCCCTACTTCACCCTCTTCCCCTTCTGGACCTACACTCCTCCTGGCAGAGATAATCCAGTTTCCCCAACCTCCTCTTCCCACTGTCCTTCTCCACCTTTGGCTTTCCACTTGAGGTCCCACCATGCCCCAGACTCAACTCAGGCCCCAGTTTCTAGCTTCCCATTGGTGCGGGTGCTGCTTCTGTTACGATATAAATATTACACGCCGCCCAGCAGGTGTGGTACAAGGAAGTCTACTGAGAGAAGGGCACGGGAGAAACGGAAAGGAGATACAGTCTGAGTGAGCCCTGAGAGACACAGACAGTGTGGGAGAGCAAAAGTGGGGAGGGAGACAGACAACGATGCAAGAGAAAAGAGAGGTAAGAAATGGGGGTCTTCTATCCCAGGGCCCTGGTGATGGGGGCAAGGCAATAATGACAGAGGTTGCTAAGCAACCTAGGAACAGGATGGCAAGGCTCCCTATATGCTAACAGCTCCCTCCTGGGGCACAGGCAGCTACTTAGAGGAAGGCATTGCCCTTCCTGACCTACTGTCTTTTCTCTACTTCAGATCTGTGTAACCGGAAGACCCAGGATGTCCACCACTTTTTCCCCAGGTAAGTCCCAAGCCTTCACTGCCCTTCTGGGATCTGTTGTCTGCATCCATCACCCCTCTTGGAATGACTGCCAGCAACTCCTGATTCTATTTGCTTCTGAAAGGGAACACATTCGGGAAGAGGCAAGAAGGCCTTTTGGCCTCAGCCTCTGGTACTTGATGCTGGAAAGCAGCTTTTGAGGCATCTCTCCCATCAGGGAGCCCGGATTGGGACCCCATTCGGGTTCCCAGGCACTGATCAGTTTTCACCATTATGAGTGGAGAGAGGGTCAGAGAAATTGCTTTTTGTCTCTAGACACCATCTTGACAGAGATAACCTCAGCCTGAGGGTACTCCCTAGCTCTGGCAAAAGCCCTTGAAAGGTCCTGGGTAAACCTGAGCCAATCATCTGAGAGGTCTAATAATGCCAAACCTCTGAGAGAGCCCCAGGAGGTCTCAATCTGCTTGGCTAATCTGACTCCATGACTGGCTCCATTTTCAACTTTGCCTAACTAGGCCCGAGTTTCTGTTTTCAGAACATAGAAAAACAGTTTCTGGTAAAACCATAGTTCACAGACAGCCAGTCGGCTTAAAAGTCAACACATGGGCTTGCACAAAGTATAATGACTCAGCAAATCTAAGGAAAAGTTCTTAGCAATTCTGGAAAGTTGCTAAATGTTTAGCCAATCCTAACCCCATCCCCCACCCCACTCCCCACACCTCCTGAGTCACTACCACCAATCAAATGAAAGGTTACCTCAGTCCTTCTGGAAATGTCTCTAGTTGCCTTTTAAACTGAGCCTGCTGCTCATTTTGTGGTCCCATTCAAAAGAATGGTGGCCCAGGCGAGCTAGTAAATTTCTGCAGAATAAAAGCTCCTTGCTTTTGCATACATACTACTTTGAGTCTAGGGTCTTTCTTCAGTGATTCTCAAACCCTTACATTTGGGGGCTCATCTGGGATCACTCGGGACCCCCTACTCAAGTTGGTGGAGTGTTTGAGGGAACCCTTTCTCTCCCCAACTGATTGGTAAACTTTTGGGCACGCCCTGTGTCTTGTCTGGTGTCTTTGTGTCTCTATGTCTGGGGAGTTGCTTGAGCACAATCAGGGGCCCTGAAAAGCTCGGCAGATGCGCAGATAGTCCAATGGCCAGGGATGCAGAGGGATGCTCCGAGTTTCCAGTGAGATCCTTTTGACTCTCAGGTTTTGGGAGCTCAGATGCTCCCAAGCTCCTGTAGAGAATTAGAAGGTTTCTGAGCCAGCATCAGGTTTCTTTGCCTCGAGTGCACACGAAGCCACGTTTGGATTTTGCTTTCATTTTCCTGTTTTCATTCTCTTGTGTCTGCTTACGTCTTCCTTGTTGTCTTGTTGTGGTTTTTGGAATAAAGTGTCTAATCATGGGTCAAGCTACATCTCCCCCCATGAGTTTAGTGCTGGATCACTTCAATGATTTCCACCAAATTGCAGAGGGTTCAGGTTTGGTTGTTCGCCCCAGGTAAATTAACAATCTTTTGCAGGAGCAAATGGCCCACCTCCAAAGGAGGATAGCCAGAGGAGGGAACTTTTCATCTAGCTATTATTTACAGGGATAAGGCTGTCATCTATGACAATCCAGGACATGCGTCCCGGGTTCCATGCATCACCACCTGGCAATATCTAGTATAGTGCTCTTCATCTTGGCTTGAACCCTTCCTAGCTCCTAGTCCCTCTCTCCTCCCCATCAAGGAGCAGCCTCTGTGCTCACCCCTCCCCCCCCCCATGCTTGCTCCCTCCATCAACTCCTGAGGAAGATGATTTCCACCCCCTACCTTATATTCCTGCCCTGGTGGCTGACCTAGTCCCTCCACCTGCTCCTGGGGAAGCCGTTGCTGCAGGAGGGCAGCCCCCCCCTCCCCCCACTCCAGATCCCTTAGTGAGTACACCTTACCCCAGGTCTCAAGCAGCTCATCAAATGGTACCAGAAGCTGACTCCACAGGGCCCCTGATGGTAACGGAAGGCAGTACTATACTCAGTTGCCTTTTGCTAGTAATGATTTTGAAAGGGTCAAGCTAACTGTATGAATTCTATTTTGAAGTTTAGGCCCCATGTCAAACTAAGTTCTCTCAGTACTACTTCTCCAGAAATCAGAAGAACATGGGCAGAGATGAGGAAGCGGGCAGATTGAGACAAGACCCTCGGACCACCCTGTTGTAAAAGAGTAACCAGGCCTGCAATTGGGAGATATCATTACCTAGCAACTGACCCAGATGGTCTCAGTTCCCCACCCAGATAGCCCCTAGTTTGTGTCCAAAGTCACATAGCCCCCTCCTCAAAAACACCACAGGATGTGCTAATTGCTCCCCCCCCCCCCGCCCCAACAGCAGCCAAAATCTGCAGTAGCGGGACATTCCAAGCATTGCTCAGGATCAGATAGCCTCCAGATGGCTGGGCCAGGACTGACCAGTCTTGGCACCTAAAATAGACCAATCATTTTTAAAAATCAACCTCCCTATAGACCTTCTTACACAATACTATAACGCCAAGGCATGGAACTGCCTGCCTGTGGTTTCTTCCTATAAAAACCCAAGGCTTTTGTTCCTTGGGGCTGACTTTTGCTTGTATTCGGGTCAGCCCCGTGCGTGTTGGTTTGAATAAACCTCTTGATGTTTGCATCGATTGATCTAGCCTCCGAGTCTCCTTCTTGCTTCTCCCCAGTAGCTGGGTCCCAAACTGGGTCCAACAATTTATATAACTGAAAATTACAGAACTCCACGTTCTCTGAGAAGCCAGCTAAGTTTATTGATCTCTTAGATTCCATCCAGGTGGGATGGCTGCCAACAGTGGTTACAGGTCCTTTTCACAACTGAAGAGAGGGATCGTATTCTATTGTTTGTCTAGAAATTGGTTCCAGTGCCAACGGAGTACCCACCCAGGTCCAGGTTGACATCGATTCGGCTTTTCCACTCACCTGCCCTGACACCTGGGATCATAACATGGCAGAAGATAAGGAGAGGCTCCAAGTTTACAGCCAGGTTCTCATGGGAAGCCTCTGAAAGCCGCTAGGTGGCCCCTAAATTCAAACAGATAGTGCAGGGGAAAGATGAGAGTCCAGGCACTTTCCTAGAAAGATGGCTGGAGGCTTACCGCACTTATGTGCCTTTGGACCCTCCTGCTTAAGATAGCCAGACTGCCACCACCATGGCCACTGACCCCAGCCAGACCTTCCCATACTGCCTGCTCCATCTCCCTCCACCCCTGCTCCCTCCACTTCCACTTTTTCCCTCAGCCCTAGCCATTCTTTGCTCCCCTTCCCCTCCACTGCTTCCCATCTTTTCCCAGCCACCCACATTCCCAGCTCTGCTCCCCTGTCTCTCCCTGAGCTCTTACCCTTCCATGACCAGCAAGGGTCCCACGGGGTCATCCTACCCCAGGCCCAGCCCTTGGTTCCCTACCAGGTCTCACCACCCTCCTCCTGTTTCCTCTTGCCCTGCCCCACTGTCACTCTGTCCTGCCCTCCTTTGCATACCCATCAGGGAATCCTGCATGGCCGCTCTGTTCTGCTGTTTTCTCCTTTCTACTCCCACCAACAGGCTCTCTCTGTCCCTCCTGAGTTCTCGAACCCTGGCTCAGAGGCGACACCTGTCTCTGTCTTTATGCTTTTACAATAATATCCTCATGAAAGTTTTCTTTATATTCCCTTCTGCACTACAGGCCTCTGCAGCTGTAAAGACCAGAACCACCCCCTCTTTAGACTCCCTGATTGCTCTGTCTAATTCTACCTTTTCTCATCACCTCCCCACTTGGGATGGCTTTCACCAGATTCTCTGCACTTTCTTTTTTTTAACTGAAGAGAGAGAGTAGATTCTCACAAAGGCTGCTAAGGCAATCCCTGGAATAGCCTCATTGCCTGATGAACTGAGGGCTGAAAAGGTTGACCAAATCTTGCCACAGTGGAGGTCCCCTTGGAATTACAACACAGAGGTAGGTAGGGAGGGGATCACTCAGTAATTACAACCAGGCTCTGATAGAAGGGATGGAAAGGGGCCAACCCACAAAGACCCCTCACCAGTCAGACGATGATTATACAAGGGGATGTAAAAAAACACAAATGTGCCACTGACCGGACTGTCAGCTTGGTCAAGGAATTGTAATGCATTCCCATATTGTCGTTCCCGAATGTCCCTTCCCATTATTGGGGTGAGATCTTCTGAGCAAACGTCAGGCTCTGCCTTCATTCTCAAGGGATACCCTCAAGTTACCTACTAAAGTCTTGAACAGTAATCTGCTCAATAAGTGAGGAATATATGCTTCTCCAAAGTCCCATGTATCTCCCAGAAGGGAAATGTAAAACATTAATCTAAGAAGTTCCCTTGGTATGGGCAGAGGACAATGCCTCTGGCTTGGCCAAACATATGCCACCTGTTATAGTACAAGTAAGATCCGAGGCTGTGCTGATGTAAATCAGTATCAGGCCCTTCTCCTTGATATGGACAGACTGACCTTTGATAAATCCTTGACCATTAACCCTGATGCCTATCCATGACTGCCTGCAGGTGCTGGATGTCATCCAAGTACATGAGCTGACAGAGGTCCCCCTCACCTCCAGAGACGTGGATCCCTGCACAGATGGAAACAGCTTCATCTGGGAAGGGACCAGGTATATAGGGGAGGGGGCATGGTCACAGGTCAAAAAGAAGTAATCTGGCCACAAACCCTGCCTAGGGACATATCTGCCCAAAGAAAAAAAAATAATCACTCTAATGCAGGCCTTGCGATGGGCTAAAGAGAAAAAAGTGATCAGCTACACTGATAACCAGTATGCTTTGGCAGGGCACATGTTCACAGACAGATTTATAGACAAAGGGGATTACTCACTTCAGGAGGAAAGACTATTAATTAGCAATAAACATGAAATTGTTCAATTGCAGGAGGCCATCTGGCTGACAACTAAACTGGCCATAATACACTGGCTAGGACACCAAAAAGACAAAAGCCCCAAACTCAAAGCAACAGCTATATCATCTCAGGTCTCCAAGGAATCTGCACCCAGGGACAGTCCCCAAACCATCCTAGAGCTATCTGCTGTTCCTAAGCCCCTACTCAGCTTCGATGAAGATGTCTCTGAGTATGACCTAGAAGTCAAGTCATGGTCTGAATTGGGGACCGAGAAAAACAGCAAAGGATGTGGATCTTGCCACAGAAAGAATTTTCATACCAATGGTGTTGGGCCAGAACTGGCTAAATGCCTTACACTCATCCAGGCACTTGTCATAAAAAAAAAAAGCTCAAAACTCATCTCTCCTCATGCCCAGCTGTCTGGGCATTGAGAAATACTTCAAAACATTTCAGGTCATTGCCTGGTGTCTTAATTAGGGTCTCTGTTGCTGTGAAGAGACTCCATGACCACAGCAACTCTCATAAAGAAAAACACTTCATTGGAGCTAGCTTACAGATGTCTAGTCCATCATCATCATGGCAGGAAGTATGGTGGCACACAGGGAGCCATGGTGTTGAAGGGGCAGCTGAGAGTTCTACATCTAGATCCACAGACAGCAGGAAAAGAACTAAGCCATAGGCAACACCTCCTAATGGTGTCACTCCCTCTGGACCTATAGGGCCCGTTAAACCAGCACACCTGACCTGCACTCAGAAAAATGAAAAATAAAAATTAAAAAATTAAAAAAGGATATGCTCCCACCAGGACACCAGATTCAAGATAAATTCGGGGAAATGGAGGTCACTGAGGTCAAGCCAGCTTTATATAGATACAAATAAATACCCGCTGGTCCTTCTCAGTACTCCATGGACTGGGTAGAGAGGCCTTTCCATCCTGGATGGAAATTATCCTTAGATTTGGCCTCCCTCTATCTCTGGGGTTCAACAATTTAACAATGACCCAGCCTTCATAGCCAAGGTGTCTCAACTACTCTCTGAGGCTCTTAACATAGATTGGAAATTCCATTTTCTTTATCTAGAGTTCAGGGAAGGTAGAAAGGATGCAGAAGATTTTTAAGTAAGTATACTCTTGATACTGGTGGTAACTGGGTTGATTTCTTGCCTTAAACTATTCTGAAGGTCTGCTGCACCCACTATTGTGGAAAGTTTGCCCCATGTGAAATAGTCTGTAATCGACCACCTCCTAACATTCCTCAAGCACATGGTGGACTCTTAACAGATTGCTTCATTCCAGTCTCTGAGTCCTTAAAAGGATTGCAATTAAGTTTGGGTAAGATTTCCCCCTAGGTCCAGGCAGCTCTACCTGTTGGGTAACTGCCTGCTGATACCCATTCCAGCCCAGAAATGCTGTGCTGATTTCGACACTTCAAAACTGACAGGTTTGAACCAGGTAGAAAGGACCTTACATGGCAATTCTCCAGGCTCCCATTGCTTGCACCTCTCCCGTGTTCCTGAGGTCACTGGCCACCAGTCCTCAGGAACAACGGAGCAGGGGCAACAAAATGAGGGGTCGTTGGCCCGTGAGCACAAACAGAAGGAAGAAAATGGAGAAAGAGAACGTGGCCTGATAGAGCAGATCCAGCCCAGACAAGATGACTTATTGGCAAGTAACTTAGGGAATGCAGCTAAGAAGTAGCCAGACTAGCATAGAAAATTAATTTAAGTCATACTTGCCCAGTTATTGTGCTTAAGGCTTGCTTAAATAAATTGATAGGTCTCATTCTCAATTATGGGGGTAGGGAACCATCTGAGTCATAGTAAGAGCCTCATAGAGTATAATAAATATTCAACAACATATTGGCCCAAGGTGGCATGCAGAAGTGTAACCCTAGGCTAGTTGCTGCAGCCAGAGGCAGGGGTGGGTAAGCTGGGACTGCAGGTGGCAGAAGCAGAAACCCAGAGATCGTAGTAACCACCACCACCGAGAGCAGAGGAAATGGAGTGGCAGATGGCAGACCAAGAGAAGCACCCGGCCTGTGAGGGAGCTCCCCCACCTTCACCACATGCCTGCCTGAGGAGCCCCTGCCATTGTCTGGACCCAGCACCTTCCCAGAACTGTGGAAGAACTGAGAAAACTCCAAGGCCCCAGTGATGGGATTCTTTGTAAAGAGAGGAGGGTAGCCATGGCAACAGGAGAAGGGAAGAAGCCCATTTTTCATTAGGGTAGTAGTTAGCAATTTGTCCTGGGAATGCTATTAAGCTAATAGCAAAGGAGTGACTTTTGAGTAGCCATTGGATGTCAGAGAGAGGAAAAGGGGTAACAAGAATACTGGGTTCTTTTCCTAAGGGTTGTAGGGTTCTATCCCTGCCATTTTCAATCATAGTAGCAAATGTATCCACCTCTGTTAAAATTCTTGAGGTATTGACCACTGGGGTGTGGAGCCGTTCCATCATTCCCTGGAGCCAATATAGGGCTCCTAAAATCATAGGGGAGAAATTGAAGATAAAGGAGCTGTACGGGCATTGTTGGGTCCTATCTAGTGAGAGTCATGTCTTTTAAGGTACTATTGAAAGAATTTAGAGCTTGGATTGCCTCAGGGGAGAGTGTTCATGGGGAGGAGGGGCTCTTATTTCCTTTTAAGAGGCCAAAAAAGGGGGGGGGGGCTGAAGGGTACTTGTGGGAACTGGGAGCCAGAGTTGAAGCCAGTTAAGGTTACCCAAAAAGCTCTGGAGAGAGGCTAGAATTAAGTTCTGAGGGAAGAAAACAGGGCATACTGAGGTAAGGGAAATTTCTGTTCCTAAAAATGCAATGGGCAGAATAAATTGTATTTTGTGAGGGGGCATTTTGAATTATAGAGAGGACAGGGAAGGTATTAACTAGTCTCTAATTTGGAAGGGGGAAGTAGAAAAATCTCCCCAAGCCAGGATGTCAAGCATGTAATGATATATGTTGAATCCTTTTTATTTTATTTTTTTTAAGAGATTTTATTTATTTTATGTATGAGTGCTCTCTCTCTGCGTGTATGCATGCATGCCAGAAGAGGGCAGCAGATTCCAGTATAGATGGTTGCGAGCCACCATGTGATTGCTGGGAATCAAACCCAGGACCTCTGGAAGAGCAGACAGGGCCCTTACCAACCCTCTTGAGTCCTTTTTCTAAGTAAGGATTCAATGCAGTGGCCACAGCCTCCTGGCAAAGTGGTTGGGCTGTTAGCCATACCCTGACGGAGAACAATCCTTTCATAGGATGAGGCTGGCCCAGCATTGTTGGGGCGGGGCAGAGGGAGGTACTGAAAATGCAAAGTGTTCGCAGTCTTGAAGGTAGAGAAGGACAGAAAAAAAAAAAAGCAGTCCTAGTAAAGGACAGAGATTGCTGAGACCTGGGGTAGCTGCCGTTGGGGAGAACCCCAGATTAGCATGGTTTTATTCACTTTCCTTCGGTCTTGTACCAGTCTCCATCCCCCTTAGTTCTTTTCTGTGGTGAACACAGGGGTTTTCTATAGCCAGAGGGAAAAATGTGTTGTGGTAGAAGGTGCTCTTCTACCAGTTGTGTGAGGGTTTCAGGTTTCTCCCTTGATAGAGGCCATTGTTCAGCCTAGACAAGTTCATTTGAGAACTAATCAAGCCAGGGAGTAATACGTAGAAAATATGAAAAAAAACCTTTAATTCCCTCTCTTTGGGCTTGGAATCGCCCTCATGAAAGGAGCTCAGGTGAGAGATAAGGATTTTCTCTCTGAGCTTGCAGGAACAACAGAGATTCAGCTGGCAGGACACAAGTAAAACAGAAATCTAGGAAAGAGAGCCTAGAACCTCTTGAGTTTGGAGGAGCTGAAGATAAAGGTAGACTAGCTCAGTAGAATGACACATAAAGAAAGATTTCTAAAGAACTAGCAGTTTAGTTGCAAAATCAGGCTTGTAAGTATATATTCTGTATATAATTAAAAAAAATAAAGTTACCTCACTGAGCTAGCAGGTTTTTACTATGGTTTATGCCTCTTGTGTCTTTATTAGTATAAATAGAACTTGAAAGGATAAATATTACATAGGAGAATTAAGAACGGCAGTCTTACCAAATAGAGCTACCACAGACTTCCTATTGCTCAAACATAATCTTGGATATCAACAATTCCCTGGAATGTGTTGTGTTAATGTATCATACTTCTCCCACACCATCGATAACCAAATCAATGACTTACATAGAGAAATAAAGTCTCCTAGGTACAGATTGATAGGCCCTCCTGGCTGAGAGGTTCTCTCCCTGCATCAGCCCCTGATAGTTTTTTTCATTAACCATATTTGGTCCTGTGTTTTTCAATGTTATCACTAGCCCTATCACCTGCCAGATATACCAGAATCCTGTTCACCCAACAACATCAAACCATGCTCGTTCCCTTATCAAAGATTTGAGAGGGTTATGCAAGCCAATGGGGGAGGGGGAATGTAAAACCAAGAGAGAGCGAAGACGTTGGGGTATTGGTTTAAAGTTTAAAGCACAAACCTGAACAAAGGTCAGCCAGGTGGAGACATGTCCAGCCGCCTTCGGGGGAAGAACCAACCTTACTGCATTCTTTTCCTGCCCACTAGAGATACAGTTGCTTGAGAATCGGCTCCTGTCCCCTAGGACAGCCAAACAAGGGAAGCCAGACCATTAATGGTTTGGGGGCCTTCCTATAGCCAATCAATTCAAAATACAGCATCCCCTTTTGTGTTTTGGCCAATAGATGCTTGCCAGGCAGGAATCCTGCTTTGGGCACACTGGGAGGGACCGAACTCTTTTTTTTTTTAATTTTTATTGTTTATATTTATTACAGTTTTTTCACTTTGCATCCCAGCTGTATCCCCCTCCTTCCCTTATTTTCCTCGTATGCCCCTCTCCAAGTCCACAGGTAGGGGAAGTCCTCCTCCCCTTCCATCTGACCCTAGCTTATTAGGTCTCATCTGAACTAGCTGCATTGTCCTCTTCTGTGGCCTGGCCTGGGGGGACCAAACTCTTTAAATCACCCACCTAACCTGAGCACAAGGCACTCGGCTCTCAACCACTTCAGTGGTTAGGGTGTGTGAGCCCAAGTTAGCTTGTAATAAAAAGATCCTCATGTGTTTTGCAACAGACTCGGCTCCTGGTAGTGGTCTTTTGGGGTCTCGTGAATCGGGCACAACACAAACATGAGCCACCTTGCTGTTAAGGAGTCACATTGTTGTTAAGTCTCCATACCTTACAAGAATTAGCTTCTGTTTCCTAAACCTAATATACCCTGTTTTTCAACCTGCACTGAAGTCATGACCCCATGTTGTGGGATTCCCTTTGCCTTACAAAATGTGGTTTCAAGATACCTCATAACTAATACTGTATAACTACCCCAATACTGTATAACTCCGATATGATATACAACCTAGCTTTTATTCTTATCTTCCATTATATTTTTGACAGCCCTGTAAACAGGCTTACAGCTGTTTTATTATTATTATTATTAATCTTAGCCTTATTAACCTTAGCTTTATTTATTAACCTTGGCTTACTTTAATATGACAGCCATGGTTTTGGTCTTTCTCCTCACATGTTCAGATTTAACAACAGCAACACCTGCCAAAATGAAAACAAGACCCAATCCATCAAATTCTACAGTTCTGGAAAAGTCCCTAAATGCACTAACCTTGCTCTTTATCATTTGTAGTTCTGCTTATAGTTAACTGTTCTTGCTAACTGAGGTATGTCAACACGGATATAGTTTTTATGCTTAAACACTCACCCTGAGAAAGACTCAGGGCTACACTGAGATCCCAAATACCCAGTGTAGTCACAAGCCAGATAATAAGACTTTCTATTGGCTTCAACCCAAGTCCAAATAGTCTTCTCTGGTGGATAGCCTACATTCCTGGACATCCCACCAAGATCTTCAGAGACCAGACCTCAAGATACTGGGGGTCTTGGAGTCCCTCGGAGCAGAGAAGAGTGGTGATCTACAGGAGCCTAGGGGATGTGCAACCTGAAGGCATTCCAGGGCTCCAGGACTCCCTTTAATCAATTATTGCCTAGAGCTTCTGAGGAGTCTGATACTTCCACCCTAAAAAGAAAACAAATTCAAAAGTCTCATAGTCTGTCACTGTCTTAGTTTGGGTTTTATTGCTGTGAAGAGACACCAGGACCAAGGCAATTCTCATAAAAACAATGTTTAATTGAGGCTGGCTTACAGTTTCAGAGGTTTAGTCCACTGATATCATGGCAACATGCAGGCAGTCATGGTGCTGGAAAAAAAGCTGAGACGTCTACATCTTGATCCTCGGGCAGCAGGAGACTGTGTGCCACACCGGGTGTAGCTTAAGCATGTAAGAACTTAAAACCCACCTCCACAGTGACACACTTCCACCAACAAAGCCACACCTATTCCAACAAGGCCACACCTCCTAATAGTGCCACCCCCAGTGGGCCAAGCTTTCAAAAGCATCAGCCTATGAGGAACAATACCTATTCAAATCACCACAGTCACCTCCGGTTTTGTGTGAGTCAGCGGACTCTCCTGGCTTGTCAATGAGTGTGTGGTGGCCACCCCTGGATGTCTTCACTGTGTGTCTCTGTGTGTTTCTATCAGTCCTGTTGATTTGAAAAACAGCAAAATGAAAAGGGAGTAAGCTGTCCTAGATGGCAGCTACCCACTGCTTCCCCTTGAATGACATCCCTCAGGCTCAAGGGCAGCACTGAGGTGAGTCCCCTTCTGACTGTTGTTGCTATGGTGATACTAGCAGCAACTACGGGCATGGGCCACCGTGTCCCAAAAAGATACTTTTTGTAGACAAAAGCAGATATGATGTCTGTTTCTCACAGAAAAACTCCAGCCCCTCTATGGACTCAGCCGGCTCTCCTTTGGAGCCAGGTGCCTCTGTGATGGTGCAGACCATCTAAAACCTGAAATCTCAGCCACCCCAACAAGATTCCATGTATTGACCAAGAGGCTTTCTCTTTGAGAACTGTGCCCTGGCTTAAAACCTGCCCTCTTGCTGGGGACTTGGATCCTTTTGACCCCTTCAGGGACCCCAGGAAGCCCCAAACCTGTTCTCAGCCCCACCAGAAAAAAACTGACTCCTTCACAGCATCACCACTCCTACCATGACCCCTAGTGTCTGTTTCATTCCTTGCATCCGGCTCAAGGACCTGGGGTCCCCTTCTTTGTGTGGAGTGAGGGAAGGGGCTCGACAGCATGCACAGAGGCTGGGATGAAATAGTCTGTCTCTGGTCCATCCCATGCTTTCTCTAAGCAGCCCATTACATCAACAGTTCCCAAGGCAAAGAAAAAAAAATTACAGTCCTCCTCTTTCGTGGTTTATGTCTCCATTTCAACCAGTAACCTGTATAACTGAAAAACTCAAAACCTATCGTTCGCTGAAAAAAGTAGAAAAGACACCCCAGGCAGGAGGTCAGTCTGTCCAACAGTGACCAAAGTAAGGACACTTTTGGACAATTTTAATGAGCCTGGCATAATTTTAACCCTTTTAAGTAGGATTTAAACGAACTGCTTAAAAAAATACTGCTTTTGTTATATAGTCAGCACCTGATATTATTAAAATAAAACTTCAAAAGTTAAAAGGGTTTAAAAATATAAAAGGTCCCAACCATTGAAGATTGTTCAAAAGATAACAATTTTAAAAAGAAAAAACAGACAATACCAAAGGGGGAAGCCAGATACACCAGGAAAAAAATTTAAATGATACCCCATCCAAAAAGAATACCATGGCCTTTCTGTCCAAAAGAATTGATCCTATTTCTGCTGGTTGGCCGGCTTCTGTGTGGGCAGTTACCACGACGGCTATGCTAATGAAAGCTGACAAACTGATTTTGAGTCAGGAACTTTTCCTAACTGCCCCATACTCTGCGATGGCACTCCTGAAGAGAAACCCAAAGAGGCAGATGTACAAGGCCACATAATGCATTATCAGGCACTTTTTCTGGACCAGCCCCATATCCCAATTGTCATCAGCTTGCCCATCTTGCTGCCAGATGGTAGGAAGACATCAGGCAACTGAGGGTCATCTAACTTCACCAACCAGATGGAAGACACAGCAGGAATGATTCCATGGAAGTACAATGAATGTGGACGGGGAGACACCCAGCACTGACCCTGATGAAGGGAGATGCCCCAGCCAGCAGGAACTTGCCACTCAGCTCCGTCTTAAGAAAACAATGCTGCATCATGTATTGTGATTTTCTTCTATTTCCTTTTTCTTTTTTTGTAGTGCTGGGGATGATACTCGGGCCTTTTCCATGCTAGATGGACATCACTGAGATACTCCTCGTGCATGGAGTTCCCTTCCTCCCTCCATCCCTTGCTCTCTTTTGAAAACTGCGTACCCATCACATGTGTGGCTCATAGGCACACGGTGGTTCCCTGCCCTCAGCGAGGGGGAACACTGACTATTCACCCTACACGTTTACCTAGATCTTTGTCAGCTATCCACCACACGTGTTCACGTGGCTCTTTGAGATTCTGCTTTCTATGGCTTTTGGGCACATGCTTGGAAGTGTGATTGTTGACCCCTTTGGAACCTCACCTAGATAGGCAGCTATGTTCTAGACCTCATGTTCGCAAAGAGCA
>CM053758.1:21311866-21331261 GCA_028658305.1 Pachyuromys duprasi
AGAGATGGCCAGCTTCCTTCTTCCGTGTCCTTTGCACAGGCTTCCAGCAGAAGGGATGGCCAAGATGAAAGGTGGATTTTCCCACCTCAAAAGATCTGGACTAAAAGTGGCTCTTCCCCTATTTAAATGATCTTATTCATAAAAATATCCTTCACAGGTATATCCAGCTACTTGGGGTTTTGGTTTATTCCAGATGTTGTCAACCAAGAATATCCATCACACAAGTATTTTGTTGGGAGATGATCCAGATGAGAAGGGAAAGGGGGAGGAATTGGGAGTAGTAGAGGAAGGAAACACTATAATCAGTATATATTGCATGAGAAAAATATTTCAATGAAAAGGAAAATTATTAATCATGATTTATAAATTTAAAAAGGTTAATTTCTTTGTTCCTTTGATTCTCTGAGATTTTTTTTTAATTTCCATTTGATTAATCTCCACCCTGATCTTAATTATTTACAACCAACTGGAAGTTTGGCTTGATCTTGTTTTTCCAAGGCTCTAAAGTGTATCATTAAGTTATTTGTTTTAGAGCACTCTGATCTCACAATGTCAATGCTTAGAGCTGGAAACATCCCCCTCAGGCTGTTTTCACTATAAGTCTTAGCACACTGTGTTTTCGTGAATAAGTATCTCATTTAGAAAACAATACTAAAACTTGATCTTTTAAACTTCCAGTTTATGTTTTCTTAGCAAACAGCAAGTCAAAACAATGAGCTCCTTCTTCTGCTGCTGGTTTATCTTGTCCAACTTCAATGTGGTAGTTTTCTTTTCAATCCATTTTTTTCTTTGTTATATTTCAAGCTCTTAAAAGCCTGTTCTTTTCTAATGAGAGACAGAAGGGTACTGGATTCAGATGGAAGGAACTTGGAGGAGCAGAAGAAAGGATAACCGTAATCAGGGTATATTCCGTGAGAAAAGAATCTATTTTCAATAAAAGGAAAAAAAAGAAGAAGAGGTGAGGAAGGATGCACATCGAGAAGAAATGACCATGCAAAGATCTAGGATGAGCAGCAAGCTTAGCCCCCTTCTTCAGTTCCTGATGCTGTAGGATTTCGATGGCACCAGGATCAGAGACAGAAAAAAACAAGAAAGAACAACAATCAGTGGTGTAAGAAACATTTGTACACAACTTTAGGCACTGGTTTCCCATTGGCCCAGTGTCAAGCAGGAAAACAAGCCCCAGGAAACAACTGTCTTCTTAGTGGCCTTTCTTCCTTTTTAAAAACAAACTTACTTCTGTAGTATGTGTGTGTGTGTGTGTGTATGTGTGTGTGTGCTGTATGTGCATATGTGTATGCACCTGCATGATATTATGTATACCATGTATGTACATGAGCCTGTAGAGATAAAAAGACATTTTAAAGACACCATGTGGGTTCTGGAAACTAATTCCCTGGGACCTCTACAAGAGCATCAAATGCTCTTAACCACAGAGCCATCTCCGCAGCCCAGCAGTCCTTATTTTCCTGAATGATTACTTCACTTGTCCTAATGCAGTACACTGAGAAGTGTTACCCCTGTAACACTGTAAGCTTTCTTCTGAGCTTCTAAAGCAGTTCCACTGCCCCTTTTGTTTGGGTGATAGTCAGATATTTAATTTAGACACAGCTAGTAGGTTAACAAAATATGAGCAAAGGGGGGACTGACTCCAGTGAGAATTGTGTGTGTGACAGAACATTACAGTCCACGTGTAGTTCTAACCTCTGGTGTCAACTAATAAGGTAAGGTGCAATTCACAGGAAAATAAATTGGTGAAAGTGGTGTCCTGTGTACAGATGGAAGGAGGCCCTACAGTCCTTCCCCACAGAGACACAAATGAGAGACAAGATGAGAAAACTCATTTCTAAAATAACATCAGAAAACAAAGCACATATCCCCAGAACTCCCTGACGCTGTCTGGCAACTATAATCATGAACATTTGAAGCCAAGTTCAAGACACAGGTGTAGGCTTACATTTCTCAAAAACCTACTTTATTTAGGGTTCTTAAATGCCTCTACCTCCCTTCCAACCCCCTGCTCCTAGGTAGTAGAGACAAGGGATGCATACCTTTCTAGCTAACTTTCTGTTGGTTAGTGTCATTAGGTTCTTTAGGACAGTCATCCAGATTCCAGAACTCCAGTCAAACAGCAAACAGTAGCAGCCACCTCAAAATGTTCTTTGGAGCCTTTCTGTCTAGGAGGGTCTTGAAGCAAAGCAAAGTGATACCAAATGATGCAAAGAATAGCAAAGTAATGCAAAGCGACCTCTCTCTGTCTCTGGACTCTTACTTATATTTCCTCAGAGTCCAAACAAGGATGTTTTCCCTCTGACAAAAAAACACACCCCTCAAACAAAGTAGTTTCCAGCTGGAAAAACATCCCATGCCCCTCAGGAGTCTGTTCTCAGCAGTGAATAAAGCACTTCCATGTCCCACACTTGGGACCAAAACAAAAATGCATTCTCATAACACAACCAAGCTTTTAAAGAAACCAAAATGTCCACTACACACAGGTCTTAAAGGTTCTTACCATTTCCAAAGAAAATAAGCTGTAGGAACCAGTGAAGCACAGGGGATAAGAATGAAAAAGTACATATCCCCCCGATCCTGGGGAGAGAGGTAGATAAGAATGTTATGATGATTAATACTGTCAACTTGACAGGACTGAGGAACACCTAAAAGACAATCCTCTACACACACTCCTCAGTAGGTTAATGTGATTCAGTTGGGTCCCTGCTGCCCACAAAAGGAGAGGGGTGACTCCACAAAGTTATCCTCTGACATCCACACATGCACCACAGTGCATGTCCCCACACATCTACATCTACATATACAAACACAAAATAAACAAATATAAAAGAAAGAAGTGATAAAGGGATGAAAAGAAAGGTAGGGGTGTGTGAAAGCTAAAATATGGTCTAAGTGATTTCAAAGTTGTGTCACACAAAACTTGAGCATGCTAAGACAAGCATTCTGCCTCTGAGCTACATTCCCAGCCCTCTTTTTACTTTCAAGGGCCCCCATTTGATCCCCAACACCAAAGAAAAGAAACAAGTAGGGTTATAATCATTCCCATTAATAGGCTGGAGACCAGCCAGTTTACCACACCAAAATGGGAGTTCCCTCCCGGTAGACAGAGATGCTCTTATCAGCATGTTAGAGCCATGATGCCAAAAGCTATATATGCAGAAAGGGTCTGTGGCAAGGAAGTGAGCTTCCTGGAGGCAGCCCACCATTTTTACATGGCTGATGATGAGGTGTGCCTTGGTTGAGGCATGGCTTCCTGCTGCTGATATGCCTTTAATGTTTGTCATTGGTGCATCTCTCATATATCTGGCAAAAAGCATAGAGAAATCTTCACTGCTATGCTCTGATGTAATTGTTTCACTCTGTTGGAAAGATTTCCTACAGATAAATATGAAGGTGTAATGCTGTTTAGACAAACTGATGATTTTATAATTCCTGATAATGATTTTACAGAATTCCTTATTTGATTTGAGTAACTTTAAAGCAGAATAGCAAAAACTGCTAGGAATTCTGTGAACCTCCATGTGTCAAGCACATAATTTGCACTAGGAAGAAGAACAGGTTTGGGACAGATTTATGACCAAAAGTAAACATTTGTCCCTGGTCCAGAGATGAGGTACGGATCTCAGTGTGCACCATGATACATAGCCCTGAACAGAAAATAGATAATTAACTAATTTTGAAATGAAAGACAGAAATATTGCTTTGAACTTATAATGTACTCATGGAACTAAGAGATGAAGAATGTTTAGTCAGATACGACTCTTATTGGAAGAACTAGTAAACAGTTATTTTGCCATAACTCCTGAAAACTTGTCAACTTTTAACCTTGTTAACCTATGACATGAAAAACTGTTGCTCTGAGCTCATAATGAACCTATAAAATGAAGACATAGATTTAAAAAATGTTTAGTTTTAATAGAGAAACATGTAACCAATAATCCTGCTGTATAATGGATTCTGTGATAATTGCTTTTATGGACATGAGGTAATTTTTCTTCTGACACAGAAGACTTTGCTTTAGAGATATGGAAGGCACCAATAATAAACGTTGGTTGGAGCTGGAGTTTCACCATTCACCAAATATGTGTCTGTCTGTCTGTCTGAATGTCTATATATATATGAATTTATGTATGTATGTGTGTTTGAAGTGTTAGAGCTTGCCTTGCTCTATCCACCAAGTATGTGTATGTATGTATGTATATATGTATGTACATACATATGTATGTGTGTATTATATGTGTGTATTGTAACATTGTTAAAGCTTGTAAAAACTTGCCGATTGGAACCTGCTTTGCTTCATCCATTTTGTGTGTGTGTGTGTGTGTGTGTGTGTGTGTGTGTGTGTGGTGTTTATTTTTTCTTTCTCTTTCTTGCTGGCTCACAAAGAGTTAATGAGCTCTGAGCAGCTTACTGGCCAGCTGTTCCATGCCACTGCTCTTGGAGATGAAGAGCCCCAGAGTTTTTTGCCAGAAGCCATCACTTTCTGGGCCCCTCTCCTGGGTGCTTTCAGATCAAGATGTAGAGCTCTCAGTTCCTCCAGCACCATGTCTGCCTGCATGCGGCCATGCTTCCTGCCCTGGTGATATTGAACTAAACTTCTGAATCAATAAGCCAGCCACAATTAAATGTCTGCCTTTATAAGAGCTGCCTTGGTCATGTTATCACTTTATAGAAACTCTAATAAAACTCTCATTAGAGTCTGGTGAAAGATGGATAAACCTTTTTCTATTTGCTTTACTCCAGGCTTTCTACACCCCATATAGGGAGGAATTCACCCACTGTGAGATTACATTTAGGAGATCTTCCCCCACTGTTTTCTTGGCTTAGAGACCAGCAGTTGGCGAGAATCTCCAACCATTCCTATCATAAGTCACTACAACCTTTACAGTACTCAATAAAGACTATTCATCAGACTATCTGAGAAACCCAGCCAATCTCTGAACCAATGACCAGTTTCCCCATGTTTATGCTAAATGATACCATTGAGGTCATGCAGGTAGCAGAAGGGACACTGAAACCAACTTGGAAAGAACCCCACATGATGATTCTATTCATTATTACAGCCATGATGGTTCTATTCATTATTACAGCCATAAAGATAGCTGGCATTACACCATTGTGGTAGTTTGAATAAGAATGGCCCCCATAGGCTCATATATTTGAATTCTTAGTCACCAGGAAGTAGAACACTTTGAAAGCTTTAGAAGATAGCAGTTTCAGTGATCAAGGAGATAAAAAGTTTAAAGAAAAGCATGATGCTAAAAGGTAGTGCTGTTGTAAGATATATAATCACATTATTAACCTTAAGACTGTGTTGTTTACTGGAAAAAACAGTTTCTATTTTTGGTGTGGCTCAGCCCTAACATATACCTTTAATCTAAGACAAAATTAAATGAACTCAATGATAGGTCAAGAGGTAGAGCAATCAACCAGTTGACAGGAAATAAACAAAGGGGAAAAAACACAGAGAGTAAGGGGAAGGCAGGTAAATGGATGAAAAGATGCACAGGAAATTTAAGGGAGGGACATTTTTGAGGGGTGTTTGTGATGGATGGGGAAAGAGTCTTCCTTTTTCCTTTTGGAATGTTGGCTAAGGAGGAAGGTTTGCTGGGTGCCCTCTCTGCCTCTCTGAGCTAGTAGGCTTTCACCCAGGATCTGGTTCTTGTGTCTTTATTGGTAAAATCAAACGTTTGAGATTTTGTTAAGAAAGGAATTAATCCCAGCACTCAGGGAGGCAGAGGTAGGTGGATCTCTACCAGTATGGTCTACAAGGTGAGTCCAGGACAGTCAAGGCTACACAGAGAAAATCTGCCTCAAAAAACAAAAACAAAACAAAACCCAACCCAAAAAAAACAACAACAACAAAAACATTTGGAGCTCCAATGCATGGCACAAACATAGGGATAGAGAAATCACTCCAGCTGCAGTGATTTGGTAAGTCATCTGGGAAGTCCTCAAGGGTAGAGTTAAGGATGAGAAATAATACAAGGCATAATACATAGGCATAATACCATAATGCAAGGCATTAGAACTCTATATGATGCTACTTTAGATGGCTTGAAAGTGGAAGCCAAAAATGATAAGCTAAATGACTTAACTAAAATTGGCTCAATACTAATTATGATCATTATCAATTTGGTATTTCATATTTTATCCTTAGTAACTACAGTCTCTTTCTGTGCCCTCTCAATGAAAAAAGTCTTAGAGATTCAGGAAAAAGAACAATTAAAAGTGGATTGATAAGATACAATCCTTAGGAGAAACCTTAGAGAGACATAAATAAAAATAAGAAAAATACTCAGACACGGATAGAGGAATTTAGACAAGAACCTACCATGCCACAGTATGATGAAACCGAAGAAAGGCAGCCCAAGGTTGTTAGTTTATCCAGTTACTATATCAAGAGACAGTAGACATACCAAGAGACAATAGACATCCCCCACCAAGGTTATGAAGAAGTTAAATGGAATTCTATAGACATATTAGATTCAAAGAAGTGATCATTTCATCTGATATGCATCCACCATATACAAAGCAGATATTAAATTCATGGGCAACTCAGAACAGAATTATCCATTGAGACTGGAAAGATTTGGCAATGCAATATTGAAAGCTGGTCTTAAGTTACAATGGTGAACATGATGGAAAGAGGAAGCTAGGGTCATAGAACAGCAAAATAGATCTAGTGGTATTAGTTGCTAGGTGAAGGTCAATATGCTGAGTAACAAAGCCACCCTGAATTTGAAAACCACACCTTGGTGCTTTGTTGTTTAGCAGCTTTAAATGTTTGTGGCAAGGTTGAAAAATCAGGAAAGAGGTCTGAGTCATTAACTAAAATTATACAAGGCCTAAAAGACTTGGTTTGGACTAATGAATGCAGATCAACAAGGGACAGGCAAGGAAAAGGTGCCATTGGAAAAGGTGGCCTCCTAAAGGCCCCAACATCAAATTTGACTTAATCATTCCCTGTCAGCACCAGAGAAATTCATCCATAAAACAATTAAAAGATTTAATGCCTGTTGTTAAAAGCAACACTTCTCTGGATGTAATCAAGGACAGAACAACTTCAATAAATAAAACAAAATTTCAGAAGAGACCACAAAGCAAGTATTTTGGCAAACTGCTATAAATGATCAGAGACTAAAGCTAAAAATACAAATAAATGGCATTTAAATTGAAGGTTTTGTAGACACAGGAGCAGATGTTAACAATAATGTCACCAAAATGTTGGCATCCACATCAGTCTTTTTAGGAGGTAAATATTCAGCTCCTAGAGATTGGAACTTTATCTTAGATAAAAACAAAGTGCAAGATGGGTCGAGTGTTGCAGCAATGAAAAACACACATTAATATTCCTCCAATATCAGAAACAAACCATAAAATAAAGAATGATTATGAGTAAATATTAAAAGGTATTATCAAGAACAGTCACAGACAAGTCAGTTTGTACATAAGCAGAACATAACAGCTGTGGAGACATTGGAGAGTAGAAAAGAACTGCTGAATTAAATTAACCTGTGTATTTTAAATTATTTTTTATGTATATTGGTGTTTTGGCTGCATGTTTTTCTGTATGAGGGTATCAGATCCCTTGGAACAATAATTATAGATAGTTGTGAACTGCCATACCAGTGCTGGGAATTGAACCTGGGTCCTCTGGAAGAACAGCCAATACTCTTAATGGTTGAGCCCCTGTATAAGAAGCTGTATACGTATGATGTGTTGACCTCAGAATGGAAACCAGGATATGTGTTACATAGCAGAAGAGGTTTTGTCTCTCTCTTTCACAGGAGAAAAAAGGTTGTAGATACCATCAAAATTGATAAAGATTAAATTAGAATAGAGGAGATATCCTTAATAAAGAGAGGTAGTAGTTCATCAGGAAGCTTGGTCATTCAGACTAAACTAACTTATAAAGACTAACAAATGTCTTTCATTTGATCAGGCATGAAAAAAATAATAAATAATAATATTTTCAAATGATAATTTACCCAAGGCATACTTGTGTTACTGGCATGAAATGAAAAAAGAGTTTGGGGGGCTGGAGAGATGGCTCAGAGGTTAAGAGTACTGGCTGTTCTTCCAAAGGTCCTGAGTTCAATTCCCAGCAACCACATGATGGCTCACAAACATCCATAATGAAATCTGGTGCCATCTTCTGGTGTACATGCAGACAGAACACTGTATACATAATAAATAAATCTTTTTTTAAATGGGTTTCTTAAGCCACATGTCTTAATTCCATGTTAGAATGTTAGACTGTACATGATCACTTGGCCCACACCATCTTGGACATCAGCTTTTAAGTTTTCTTCTTAAATAAAAAAGATATTTTTATTGTTTGGTATTAAAAACACAGTTAAGAGATATAAAATGTTTTAAGTATATTCAAAGGGTTATTACCGTTCAATCTTGTTTTCTAAATCTCTAAGAGTTGGAGTGATTTAGAGCTAAGATAAAATATTTGAGCAGGGCAGTGGTAGCCCATGCCGTTAATCACAGCAGAAATAGGCAGATCTTTATAAGTTAGTTGTTTTCTAAATTCTAGAGCTACAGTGAACACTGTGGTGGTGGTTTATGCCTTTAAACCTACCACCCAGTGACAAAACTCAGATACATGTCCTAATTGATATGTTTGCATGCTAGAGAAATGACATATTTACAGATTATTATAAAAACTCCCTACAGGGTTACTAGAAAGGCAGTTAATCTCCAATGGGGACAGGAACAAAGAACAGCTTTTGGAACTGCCAGTAAGATCATCTCCATGCATGCAACTCTGACCAATATTGAACCAAGTGATACCCTAATTGTGGATATCATAAGTATTGGTAAATTAGCAACTAGGGACTCTTCATAAAGAAAAAAGGAGTCCACCTACCCTTGACTGTTGGCTTCTATTGCAAATGCTTTCCATATATGGAGAATAAATATTCTGTCCTTGAGAAACAAATCTGGACATTTTATGAGGCATGGAGAACCTTATATGTTGGGGAATGTTAAAGCACACCAACATTGAGACATGTCCAGACATGTCTAGGCCTTACTGCCTAGCATAATTGCAACCATTTTGTTTTAAAGTCTCCATTTTGATAATAAGGTGGAATTGAGTTCAGGTTCTCAAGCTCTGACTGCCTAAGAACTTGAATAGCCTTCTACTTATAATTCAACACTTGTTTTATGTTCTGGTTGAAGTAATGCTATATGTTCTCTTTAAACAAAACCATAATACCCTGCTATGTTCTTTTCTCCTGGACCAATGGGAAACTTGAAAGTCCCCAAGCCTATATCTTAGCCAATCAGCTTAAAATGCTTTGTCTAGCTACCTAGATACAATGTACTTAGAAATGCTTTGTTTAGCTGGTCAACATGATGTAATGCTGCTCTCCCTGACTTCCTACCCTTGGTTACCTGGTATTTACTGGCCTTGGGAGAATCACAGTTTGGCTCCAAAGTTCACTATGTCCCTGATCATGGCCAGCCTTGGGGTGTTGCATTCAATAAACCATTCATATCTGACTGAGATAGAGGTCTAAATGGTTTGTGTGGCTATTCATATACTACAACAATACTCAATCATTGCCAGCCATCCTGTGATCATATAGGCATCCCTTCCAATAATGGATTGGTTCTGTTTGAAGGCAGAGTCCTTTGCAGGCTTAGCCATGGAAAGAAAGATATGGAACTGGTACCTATTCGAATTCCTCCGTGACCAGGATGTAATAGCAAAGGGGTCTGTGCCTTCCAGCACTGAGGAAATAGCTCACTTGCCAATAGTCCTCATTCCTAAACCTCTCACCCCTCCCTCAAAAGAGGCACCTATTGAACTGTGGAAACCAATGGAATGGTCACAACTTTTAGTTAATGCATGGTTTACTGATGCTTCATCAACCACTGACGGAGCCAAAACTAACAGAGAGCAGCAGCCTATAGACTGGGGAATAAAATGGCCAATGCTAAGGAAGGAACTACAAATTTAACCCAGCACTATTGGCTATAAGACAAACAACTAGGAAAGCAAAAGAAAAATCTCTATCTTCTCCAGTTTATGGCACATGTGCAATGGTATAGCTATATGGCCATCAGAATGAAAAAGCACTATCTGGCAGATACATGGCAAAGATATAGGGTCATGGGAGGCATGAATGGAAATGGAAAAACCTAGCAAAACTTAGCAAACACATCAAATTTTATGTAGCTCATACAAGCAAGATAGACAAACTATCTGAAAATAATGAAATAGTAGACAAATGCCTTCATGTTTAATTAAGGCTAGAATATTAAAGTTTGCCACGGAACAAATTCAGAATAAATCAGCAAAAATGACAAAACTTAAAAGTTTACCTGTAACACTAAATAATAAGGAGAAAGGGAAAACCCAAATTAAACCAGGACAACCCTATGAGAATAATTATTATAAGGACTTCATAGCCAGGTAATGGTTCACACCAACACTTGAGAGGCAGAGGCAGGCACATAAGAATTACAGTGACTTAAAATTTAAAGCCACTTGCAAAAGGCAGGCTGAAATTCATAGTGAATGTCCTTTGTGATCTAAAAATAAATACACTTAAACCTTAAATTTATAAAGAGAAAGGGGAATATAGGTATATTTATCCACACATACAAAGGTATATTTACTCTCAAATTTTCAAAAAAAATAATTTTAATTGAAAGATAATTATTTTTCTATTGCCAACACCATTTTGCCTTAGGAAAAATATAATCTGCCAAAAATAAAAAGAGCACCCCACCTCACCCCCAGAGTAGGGTTGGGCCAGGGTTTTGTTTTTATCTTTCCAGGAGAATAAAAGCAACCAACTAAGGAATGCCAGAGACCACTGACAAATGAAACATCTAAAAAAAGGGGGGGGGGGATCATCCTCTTTTTTCAAGAAAAATAGTAAGCTAATAATAAATTGGCCACCTACAGCTTGTCTCTGCTGCTCTCTACAGACAGAAGCGGCAAATGGTCTTCATGTGGTCCCAATTCAGTTAAAAATTAAAGCTGGCTTTGGAGTTCAGATCTCTTCCTGTTGCTCTGTTACTGTGGTATTAAGACTGTTCAGAGCTTTGACATTAATCACTGAAGCTCTGATTTATTAATCCAATTCTGATTTTTTAAAAAATCCAATATTATCCACTATCAGAGTTCTAAGTGTGAAATTTTAAATTTCCTTTGGTTCCTCTTTTACGTATAGACTTAAAAATGTTTCTCATTGTGCTAGATTTATATACATCCAGTCTTCTGGGTAGAGAGAAGTCCCTCTTTCAAAGATCAAGTTCAAATGAGCTTTTGCCCCTTTTACTTCATGGAAGACATCTGCCTTTCCTAAGCTCACCTCAAAGAGTGTTCATGCTTTTAACCAAAGGTTGGTTGGTTGGTTGGTTTTCCCAAGACTCTGCTATGTTGTAACACCAAAATGTAGGTCTACTACCTTTTCCTACAAAGTGTATTTTATTGCATATTACAATGGTGATTATAACATGTTTAAAATGTATTTTCTTTGTAAACTTAAAAAGGATTCTTACAAGGTACAAGAAATACACCTAAATTCACCTCTCAGGTCAAGTAAGTACTGCCAATGGACAACCTAAGTTTCCCACCTATTCCCTATTCCAGAGGGTGGTATTCCTTCCCCTTTCTGTGGTTTTGGGACTCCCCACCCCAACTACCAAAACCATAGGTCCAAAACTTTCAAATGTGCTCCCTGTTTATGGGTTGAAATCACTCTTCTGGGACACTATTCCTGGTCCACTTTCCTGCTACCCAATAGCTACATTCCTGCACCCAACACCAGCTGGTTGGTGAGTCTTCCCCTCTGGTTGATATAAATGCTTCCTGCTGTTCCCATCAACCTACATCTGAACCTTTCATCTAGGACATTTTCCCCTGGGTAAGATTTTTCCTCTACCAGCACAGTTTTGTCTACTGTTGAAAATACTAGTGCTAGGTAAACCATGTCTGTCCAGGCTATTCCCAAGTCTGTCCTTGGTCTCTGACCAGCATTGATGAGCTGCTGGAACAGATTGCACCAATCTCCTCTAGTCAAACTTTGCTATTGGGACACCTTGACAGGTCACTGACTCCTATTCTCCCCATAGGAATAGTCAATTCAACCATTCCTCCAGGCTCCCTTTGGCATGCCTTCTGAAGAACTTCAGATCCCTGTGCCTAGCACCCACTTTAAGGGCTTCTAAGTTTACACACCTCTGCAACCCAGCTTGGCCTTGGTTTACCTTAGATGACAGATCTAAAACAAAAACTTTTTAATTACTGCCAGTGATCCGGTAAATGGAAGGAGGTTTTCTATGTTCAAGCTTTTTATCTCCTTTACTCCAAACCTTCCCTCTTTGCTCCATCTCCCCAAAAGTTTCATATGTACACCTAAATTTTTTTTCTCCCTAACCTACTTAACTTCGTCATCTGCCCATATATATGTTCCAGTACTCTGCCAGGTCCGGGTTTCCAATAGCCACAATAGTACCAGCTACACACAGATACTCCAGTCTGACCTCACAGACTGCGTCAAGCCAGACCTGCACTTTTTGTCCCAGCCACAGATGTTCTCACAGATCCTAAACTACTGCAAAACAGCCTGCTCTTCCTGAACTTGGCCAACATTTCAGCCTTTTGGCTCCCTATTGCCGCCCCAATGTCAGCTGAAAGTAGCCAGAGACAATTTGATTTCTTCGCCCCCTTAACCGTGTGAGGTTTGTTGTATGATATGACGTTGTGGTAGTTCTTGGCTCCTGACTACCAGGAAAACTTCCCCTTTGGAGCTGTAACAGTTGCATTGGAGAATTCCCCACCCTCGGCAAAGCTATAACACTTGCATGGGGGAAGCCTTTCCCCTTGGAGATGTAACACTTACACTTACAAATAGTTGCCAGAGCTATAAACTTCTTTCCTGCAGTTATGCCCAGGGAGGAGGGAGGTAATTCCCTAGTCCCATGGGGCAGGGGAATGGAAGTTCAGTTCCTTCCCTCTTCATGGGTTATGTGTCCTGCTCTCTACCAGCGGCTTGTATAATTGGAAGACCCAAAACCCTTCATTTTCAGAGAAGCTTCAGTCCCTTATCAGTCTGTTGGAAATTGATTTAAGGTAAGAGGTCGTTAGATTTTTTTTCACCAAACATTATTGTAAGGATTAAAAGCAGCAGCCAGGAGACCTGGCCAGCTAAATTAAGGTTACTCAGGTCACTCAGGGACCTGATATATCACCTGATGATTTTCTGGAAAGGCTGTTCCAGACATTAATTACTAAGCCAAAGGCATTGCCTAGGGAGCCCTCACACAAACACTGGTACCTTGGAAAAGATCTGTCTAAGATAGTTGACCCAGTGGAAGCAGGATGGCTGGCTTGTATAAGGGCCATATCTGCCACTGCCCTGCTAGCAGAAGAAGCTGACAGATTAACTCCATGGCAGGAACTGCTCTTGACGGTTCCACATTCTGTTGGGGCTCTCTTGGGGAGAGCACCTGAGAGATGAATGTTTAACACCCACATACCCCAATACTTCTGTATTAACCACTCATTTGGTTCCACAAGACATTGAGCCTCAATGATGCCAGTGTCCTGCCAAACAATCTACACGTTGTCTGTGTAACTATCTTGAGGTAACTGACCTGATCCAGTCTATCAGGCCTGATCTGACTGACATCCCATTGATGACACCAGACAAGGTATTATTCAGTGATGGAAGCATTTTCATCCAAAAAATGGATCATGTATACAGGGGTAGTGGTGATGACCAAAGGTAAGGCTATCTGAACACAATCTTTCATTGGGAGAACCTCAATTCAATGAGCTGAATGTTTAGCTTTGACTCAAGCACTCCACTGGGGGCAAGATAGGACTGTCACCATAAACACTGATACTTTTGCCATAACCCATGTTCATGGGGCTCTATACAAGGAAACAAGATTGCTAACCAAAGCAGGAAAAGAAATGAAAACTAGAAAAGAAATCTTAGCCCTACTAAAAGCTGTATGTTCAGGTTTAGGTGGTGACCATTGTCCATTTGCAAAGGACACCAAAACGGTCACTCCCTAGAAGCCAGAGGCCAGAGAGCATTTGACTTGGCTGCCCAGCAAGCCTAGAACCACTTGGTAGCTCAGTTGGTAGCTCAGCTTACTGGACCTTCTAGAATACACCCCAGAGTGAGATTGACTGGATGAAACAAGAACTGGCCAGGAGGGTGAGGGGGGGAAGATGAACAAAGATGGTGGGTGTGGCCCGACCTTAAGTCTGGGAAGATAACTGGTTATGAAGCTCCACCAAGCCACCTGAACGTGGAGCCACAAAAACTGCCAACTCCTCCGACTCAGGTATTGTGCCCCAAATTTGGAAATCCTGATTAGAGACATCACTTTTAAATGTGCCACCTGTGCTCAAATAAACCCCGTAGAAGCCCTCTAAAGGGGGAAGGAAGATCCCACAAGGGATTTAGGCTTGAGGAAATGGGCCTGAGGAACACTGGGAGCTGGACTTTACTGAAATCTGAACTACCATTTTGGCTATAAACATTTGCTGGTGTTTGTAGACGCCTTCTCAGGATGGTTGGAGACCTACCCCACCCACACAGGGACTGTTTCACTAGTTGCTAAGAAATTTCTTCAGGAGATAATTCCCAGCCTCAGGCTACCCCTAGCTTTGGGGTCTATATATATGAGGGAGAAAACAGCCAGAGGCATCTGGAATGGTCCAAACTGAACTGGGCCATGAGAGCAGGAGGCTATCATAAAAGGAAGAGGGGAAGAACAGACACGCAGACCAAGAGAGGAGCCACAGACCAAGAGACCAAGAAACAAACCAGTAGCCAAGAGAACAAACAAACAGCCACAGTGTTCTGTAGGAATTAGTTGGGGGCAGGGGAGCAGAAGCCCCGCCCCTGGGAGGGAGATGTTTAGGGTAGGGAGCAGGGTGGGAAGTGCTAGGAGGAGCCACAACTACTGAGTGAATGTTGTCCAGGGTTTCCTTGGGACCTAACGTTTCAGCCTTTCGTAGATGATAAAGAACAACATAACCTCTTCTGTAACTACTTCCTGCTAAAATGGGGGCATCATTGTCAGAGGCTGGAATGGTGACCAAAGCCAGAAAGGGAGAAAGGAATGTAGGCTGAGGGACATATATTTCACTCTCTGCCTAGGTTCTTCGGTGGGACTACCTGGAGCCAGTGAGTGCAGGCCACTTTGGTGCAGTCTGGCATGCAGGTTCTGAAGGAACACCTGTGGCTGGCACAGAGTGGCAGTTTCAGAGAAGTCTGCAGTTGATTGGAAATCTCCTGGGACTAAATATAGACAAGGGACAGAAGGTAAAGTTAAGGAGCTTAGAGGAAATATTATTTTCTTCCGTACACACTTGAAAACTCCAGGCCCATGGTCCTGGTAGTTGGGCAGGGGAATCCCAAGACTAGGGGGAGAGATCGATATCCCATCCTCAGGGATAGGCAGGTGGGGAAATTTAGGCTGTTGATTGACAAAGAGTATGTAGCCGGAGTCAGTTTGACCTGCAATTTGTGGATATAACTTGCTTCTCCCTGAAGCTTACAAGATTTTTTATGTTTGTAAAGACATAAGTTTTAGACATTAGCATTATTACTGCTAATGTACTAAAATCCACATTGTGGTAAGAGCAACGGACTCATGCCTTAGAGTCCTAGTAAAGGCTTAGGGACCCAGAAAATGATTCTGGGTTAAAATCATTCCTCTGTCCAGAGGGCTGGACCTATAGATTGGACAGAGATGTTTTTAGCACCATGAGTTGTGCTTTAAGTCAGTACTTCTAACTATAATAGTATCAGAGCCAGAGGGAAAGGAATCGCAGATGTTTCTCAGTTTTCATACACAGGTGGCTGATTGCTGAGAGCAGTCATTGCAAAGCAAATTTCTTTAAATAAAATAATAATAATAAAATTCTAAAAAGTGACTTTGAAACCTGTTTCTAGTGTTTCTTGCTTTCAGAAGGAAGTCTGCCAGCCAGGTAAACTGTCTCTGCCTTTCTCAGCTGAAGACCTAGCAGCTCCAGAGAAGTGAGACCTGAGTCCTGATTTGACATGAAATTTGAAAAGCAGCTGCAGCTCTGGGGGAGCGGGGTGGGATGGGGAGCTACGTGCCTGCTGCTGTCAAACTGACACAGCTATGGTTAGCCATCAACACCACCAGAGATCTGAGAAGGATAAACTATACCAGGAAGTATCAATTAAAATGACAGAGACTTACTGGTATTGTACAATTATCTTAGGCTCCCCTTGTGATCTTGGTGGCTTTACTGAGGGCACAAGTAGTTGCTCTTTGGCTTTCACAAAAGGAGGAAAAAAAAAAAACAACAGTATTATCTGCTATACAGGACAACCTCGGCCTTTGGCGAGATTTATCCGTGGAGTCAGAACTTGGAAAAATTGACCTACCTTGGCCAAGCAGGGTAGGGCATCAACCTAAAATCGTCCGCACTTTGGGAGCCCTGACAGTAGTTGAGGCATGTGGTAGTACTTTGCCCAGTGGTTAGCACTAACACAAACCAGGTGCAGTCATCTGTGTCCCATCATCTTCTTTGGAAACCTCAGGGTTGCTGCTAGAAGCTGGTATTTCTGTCTACTGTGAAAAGCCTTTTCATTAAACATTTAAAATGCCATAAATAGAAGATCAATGAAGAGTTTCAGGACTATTATCTATTAAGTATACTTGATTTAATAAAAAAACAAACCTAATTTGTTTCTAGTTACTCGCCTTAGTTTAACCTTGAAAACGTATACTGGAGGCTAAATAAAGTTTATCCCTATAATTTAATTAATTACATTTGTATTTAGCAGGTCTATGAGCATAGCTCTGAGCACATTAAATAATTTGATCATTAATAAAGTAACTGAGCATTAACTTGCATGTCTTAACTATCTTTAACAGTTTATAAGTTAGTACCTTTTATAAGATTAGGATTTTATAGATTTATTCCTGTTAAGTTTGAGCCTTAAATTTTTTCACTTGGGGAGGCAGAGGCAGGCAGATCTCTGTTAGTTCAATGTTAACCTGGTCTACAAAATGAGTCCAGGACAGCCAAGGCTACACAGAGAAACCTTGTCTCGAAAAAAAAATTGTTTTTAGTTGAAGATTTAATTGAAAATTCTTTAGCACCAAAAATAAAACATTAAACTATAAAAGCAATCAGTCCATAGAGAGACTGGGAAATTTACTTTTAAGATTTTTCTTATATTATACCATTACAGAATATCACTTTCTTGAATGACTCAGTTTATCCAAATAGCTAAAGCTTAACAAAGTGAGCACAGACAAAGAAGCTAGACAAATATCTTCAAGTAGATATTAGAAATTTATCTACTTGATAAATTTATCTACTTGAGTAGACCTTAGAAATTTATAAAACTATTCATCAAATATATATTATTTATTAAACATATATTGTTACTTATCTAAAAAATTTTAGAAGCCTGGTGTTGGACACACTAAAGACATAAGTGGTTATATATACATCTTTAAGTCGGGTTCTATTAAGCTGACTATTACTTTATAACCTTAGGAATTTATAAGCCTTATTTACCAAAAATATGTTGTTCCTTATTTAAATTTCTAGAAACCTGGTGTTAAACACAATTGACAAAGACATAAGTAGTTAGAATTACATCCCTAAATCAGTTTTTGTTAACTTGAGTATACTTTTATAACCTTAGGAATCATATTAAAATCTATCCTATTTGAAGATATTTGAGAAACTTGATGTTTCCTCCTTGTCTAAAAAAAAAAAAAAAGATACAATGATAACAAGAGGGCTCAATAGGACCAAGAAGTCTTATGAGTGTTGCCATAGTTGATTTATACTACTTGGTCATCTTAGCCAAGATGGTGTAAAGTTACATTATATGTACTTCTATAACCTTATTAAAGATGGCTGCAGCCACATGGTTGCTGATGCCAAGATGAAGGCAAGTTGCATGGTTGCTATTGAAAAACATCTATTTTCCTAATCCAAGTTACATAAAAAGTGTATCTTAAATCACATATAGCAAAAATAAGATTTTATCTGTATAGATTTTTAAACTATTGACTTTTCATTACAATTTAAGCTAATTTTTGTTATAGATGTCACGGATTCTTTAACCATACCCAATGAACTTACAAATCCTGAGATAGTTTATAGCATAGTCTTAGATTTTTTTGTGAGAAGAATGCAAGTAAATTGTAGAGGTAAAAGATTTTGAAAGCTAGGTGTGGTGGAGTGTGCCTGTAATCCCAGCACTCAGGGAGGCAGAGGCAGGTAGATCTCTGTGAGTTCAAGGGTATCCTGGTCTACAAAGTGACTCCAGGATAGCTAAGGCTATGCATAGAAACCCTGCCTGGAAAAAAAAAAAATAGAGGCTTTGGTGATTGTAGAGAAGAAAAGTTTTTGATATAAAAGATTTTTTTATCATTTTTTTGTGCAGTGGCAGAAATTGTTACCATGAGAGAATTTGAAAACCTAGTGTGTCAATATTTTGGCCATTGACTGACCTGTACTGAGGCCAAGCCGTTCACCATAAGGCATTGCGGCTTTAATACAATATCTGAGTCCGAGGGGAAAAAAGAGAAAGGGTCATCATATAAGGCCTAGAAGGCTGTAAGGAAGCTAGAGGCCCAGGAAGGTATAAAGAAGAGACAGCACAGGAAGCTCTAAGGGGGAGGAAGCTCCAAGGAGGTGCCGGACCCAACTGGCCAGGTCAAAGTCTAGCATTTCTGGACAGCGGCTGAGATCGGTGTAAGATGATGGACTCCTTTCCCAGTGGGGCTCCTTTCTCTATCCCTGATCTGGGGAGACCCCAGATCCTCCAAGGAGTGTCACAGAGCCCTCAGGCCCAACCTTTTCCCTATAAGAAATCTGTTCATTGTGCACCTGGGGACACTCCTAGCCCTAGTGAATCAACGTACATCACCCCCTAAACCCCTCCCACTGCCACGGGGTTATAAATGTCCCTGATCCACAAAATAAACTCTCTGTGTCATGCTTATTTCATTTGTCCACCGTGACCATCTGAGACTCATCATTTATTTTGAGGATAGAAGGGTCCCTCTTCTCCATGAAAAACTCATCATTAAACCTTCGGACCTGAGGCAGCCACACGCTCCTGGCCACCTCAAGCTTCCGCTGATTGGCAATCACTGCTGCCATCTTTCTAGTATCACTCCAACAACGCCAACCAAAGCGCCCATCTGTGAAGGCGAGTGGGCTGGCTGCTCTTGAAGCAGCCATTCTGTCCACCCAAACCAAACCTGACTCCCGCCACTGCCTCCCAGTTTCAGACCTTTGAGCCTCCATTACCAGCTGTTCCCGAAACAGCCATGACTTGTCTGGTCAGGCAAGGCCCTCATTGCTGCCTGGATCGGACTTTGGAC
>CM053758.1:21331761-21423231 GCA_028658305.1 Pachyuromys duprasi
GAGTTCTCCTTCTTGCCAAGCTTTTTTTATCTGTACAGATTTAAATATGTTTATCCTACATTATATGTCTAGTATCCACTTATAAGTGTGTGTACACCATGTGTGTCTTTCTGCTTCTGGGACACCTCACTCAGGATGATTTTTTCTAGGTCCCACCATTTGCCTGCAAAGTCATGATTTCCTTGTTTTTCATTCTGTATCTATTCCTCAGTTGAGGAACATCTGGGTTGTTTCCAGGTTCTGGCTATTACAAATAAATCTGCTACAAACATGGTTGACCAAATGTCCTTGTTGTGTACTTGAGCATATTTTGGATATATGCCTAAGAGTGGTATAGCTGGATCTTGAGGAAGTGCTAGTCCTAAATATCTGAGAATGCACCAGATTGATTTCCAAAGTGGTTGTACAAGTTTACATTCCCACCAGTAATGGAGGAGGGTTCCGCTTTCTCCACATCCTCTTCAGCATGTATGGTCATTTGAGTTTTTGATCTTAGCCATTCTGATGGATATAAGATGAAATCTCAGGTCCTTTTGATTTGCATTTCCCTCATGGCTAAGGACTTTGAGCATTTCTATAAGTGTTTTTTTAAGAGGAACTCAATATTCCTCTTCAGAGAATTCTCTGTTTAGCTCTGTACCCCATATTTTAATTGGATTACTTGATGTGTTGCTTTTTAACTTCTTGAGTTCTTTATATATTCTGGATAGTAGCCCTCTGTCAGATATAGAGTTGGTGAAGATCATTTCCCAGTCTGTAGGCTGTCATTTTGTTCTGATGACAGTGTCCTTTGCTTTACAGAAACTTTTTAGTTTCATGAGGTCCCACTTATTGATTGTTGATCTTAGAGCCTGTGCTGGTAGTGTTCTATTTAGGAAGTTGTCTTCTGTGCCAATGAGTTCTAGGTTCTTTCCCACTTTTTTTTTTAACAGATTTAGTATGTCTGGTTTTATGTTGAGGTCTTTGATCCACTTGGACTTTAGTTTTGTGCAGGGTGATAAATATGTATCTATTTGCATTTTTCTACATATAGACATCCAGTTAGACCAGCACTATTTGTTGAAGATGCTGTCTTTTTTCCATTGAATGGTTTTGGCTTTTTTGTCAAAAATCAAGTATCTGTAGGTGTGTGGGTTTATTTCTGGGTCTTCTATTCAATTCCATTGACCCATCATTCTGTTTCTATGCCAATACCATGCAGTTTTTATTACTATTGCTCTGTAGTACAGCTTGAGTTCAGGGATGGAGATACCTCCAAATGATCGGTTGTTTTACAGGATTGTTTTGGCAATTCTGGATTTTTATTTTTCCATATAAAGTTGAGAATTGTTTTTTCAAGGTCTGTAAAGAATTGTGTTGATATTTTGATGGGAATTGCATTGAATCTGTAGATTGCTTTTGGCAGGATGGCCATTTTCACTATGTTAATCCTACCAATCCATGAACATGGTGATCTTTCTATCTTCTGATATCTTCAATTTCTTGCTTCAGAGACTTGAAATATTTATCAAACAGGTCTTTCACTAGCTTGGTTAGAGTCACACCAAGGTACTTTATGTTCTTGGTGGCTATTGTGAAGGGTATTGTTTCCCTAATTTCTTTCTCAGCCCTTGTGTATACAGTTGGGCTACTGATTTTTTTTTTAGTTAATTTTGTATCCAGGCACTTTACTGAAGGTGTTTATCAGCTGAAGGAGTTCTCTGGTAGAATTTTTGGGGTCACTCATGTATACTGTCATATCACCTGCAAATAGTGATACTTTAACTTCTTCCTTTCTGATTTGTATTCCCTTGATCTCCTTTAGTTGTCTTAATGATCTAGCTAGGACTTCAAGTACTATGTTGAAGAGATATGGACAGAGTGGGCAGCCTTGCCTTGTCCCTTATTTCAGTGGGATTGATTTAAGTTTCTCTCCATTTAGTTTGATGTTGGCTATGGGCTTGCTGTATATTGTCTTTACTATTTTTAGGTATGTGCCTTGTATCCCTGATCTCTCTAAGACTTTAAACATGAATGGGTATTAGATTTTGTCAAATGTTTTTTTGACATCTAAGGAGATGATCATGTGGTTTTTCTCCTTCAGTTTGTTTATGTGGTGGATTACATTGATGGATTTCCATATATTGAACCACCCTTACATGCCTGGGATGAAACCTACTTGGTCATGGTGGATGATATCTTTTATGTGTTCTTGGATTCGGTTTGCCAGTGTTTTATTGAGTATTTTTGCATCAATGTTCATAAGAGAGATAGGTCTGAAGTTCTCTTTTTTTGTTGGGTCTTTATGAAGTTTAGGTATCAAGGTGACTGTGGCTTCATAGAATGAGTTTGGTAATGTTCCTTCTGTCTCTATTTTGTGGAATAGTTTGAAAAGAATTGGAGTTAGCTCATCTTTGAAAGTCTGGTAGAAGTCTGCACTGAAACCATCTGGCCCTGGGCTTTTTTTTTTTTTTTTTTGGAAGGAAGACTTTTGATGACTGCTTCTATTTCCTTGGGGTTATAGGACATTCAATCTATTTACCTCTATCAAGAAAATTGTCCATTTCATTTAGATTTTCAAATATTGTGGCATATATGCTTTAGTAGTATTCAGATTTAGTAGTTAGTATTTAGTATTGGATTTAGTATTTAGTAGTAGTGTTTGGATTTCCTCACTGTCTGTTATGTCCCCCTTTGCTTTTATGATTTTGCTGATTTGGATAGTTTCTCTCTGCCTTTTAGTTTGGCTAAGGGTTTGTCTATCTTGTTGATATTCTAAACAGCTCTTGGTTTCATTGATTCTTTGAATTGTTTTTTTGTTTGTTTGTTTCTAATTTATTGATTTCAGCACTGAGTTTGATTATTTCCAGCCATCTACTCCACTTGGGTATGTCTGCTTCTCCCACCCCCTCCCCCCGCCTAGGGTTTTCAGGTGAGCCATTAAGTTACTTGCATGAGATGTTTCAAATTTCTTCTTGAAAGCACTTAGTGCTAGAAATTTTCCTCTTAGCACTGCTTTCATTTTGTCCCATAAGTTTGTTTATGCTATGCCTTAATTTTCATTGAATTCTAAGAAGTCATTAATTTCTTTCCTGACCCAGCTGTCACTGAGTAGCGAGTTGTTCAGTTTTCATGTGTGCATAGGCTTTTTGCTATTTCTGTTGTGGTTGGGGTCCAGCTTTAGTCCACGGTGCTCAGATAGGATACAAGGGATTATTTCAACCTTCTTGTATCTGTTGAGGCTTGCTTTGTGACCAACTATATGATCTATTTTGGAAAAGGTTCCATGAGGGGCTGAAAAGTTCTGTAGACATTTTTAGGTCCATTTATATTTAGGATCTCTGTAAGTGCCCTTATTTCCCTGTTTAGCTTCTGTCTATATGATCTGTCCCTTGGTGAGAGTGGAGTGCTGAAGTCTCCCACTATTAAGGTGTTGGGATCGATGTGTGATTTAAGCTTTAATAATGTTTCATTTACAAATGTAAGTGCTCTTGTATTTGGGGCATAGATGTTCAGAATTATAATGTCCTCCTGGTGGATTTTTCCTTTGATGAGAATGAAGTGCCCTCCTCATCTTTTTTGATTAACTTTGGTTAAAAGTCTATTTTATTAGATATTACGATAGCTACTGCAGCTTATTTTCTGGGTCTGTTTACTCGGAAAAACCTTTTTCCAGCCCATTACTCTGAGGTAGTGTTTATCTTGTTGCAGAGGTGTGTTTCTTGGATGCAGCATAATGTTGGATCCTCTTTCCACAACCATTCTGTTAGTCTGTGTCTGTTTATTGAAAAGTTGAGTCAGTCAATGTTGATAGATAATAGTGACCAATTAGTGATAGTTCCTTTTATTGTGGGGTTGGTGGTGTTACTGTGTTTCAATGTTTGTTTTCTTTTTTTTGTTGTGAAGTTATCTATATCCTGTGTTTTCTTGGGTGTAGTTGTTTTCATTGGATTGGAGTTTTTCTTCTAGTATCTTCTGTAGAGCTGGGTTGCTGTGCAGATACTGTTTAAGTTTACTCTTGTCAAGGAATATTTTGTTTTCTCCATCTATATTGATTGAAAGTTTTGCTGGGTATAGTAGTCTGGGTTGGCATTTGTGATCCCTTAAGAGTCTGCATGACATCTGCCCCAGGCCCTTCTGGCTTTCATAATTTCTGTTGAGAAGTCTAGTATGATTCTGATAGGTCTATCTTTACATGTTACTTGGCCTTTTTTCCTTGCTGCTTTTAATATTTTTTCTTTGTTCTGTAGGTTTAGTGTTTTGCCTATTATGTGACATGAGTTATTTCTTTTCTGGTCTAGTCTATTTGGTGTTCTGTAGGCTCTTGTATGTTTATGGATTTCTCTTCCTCTAAGTCGGGGAAATTTTCTTCTATGATTTTCTTGAAAATATTTTCTGGACCTTGGAGCCTGGAATCTTCTTTTCGTCTATTTCTATTATTCTTGATTTTGTCTTTTCAGAGCATTCTTGATTTCTTGGATGTTTTGTGTTTGGAACTTTTCTGATTTTACTTTTTCTTTGAGAGATGTATCAGTTTCTGCAAGTGTATCTTCAGCACCTGAGATTCTTTCTTCTATCTCTTGTATTCTATTGGTGATGCTTACCTTTGTGGTTCCTGATCTTTTCTCTAAGTTCTCTAGCTCCAGGGTTTTTCCTGTTTGTGTTTTCTTTATTGATTCTGTTTTCATGTCTTGCACCATTTCCTTCATCTGTTTGGATGTGGATTCCTGTCTTTCCATGATGACCTCTATTGTTTTGTTTGTTTCCTCTCTATATGCCACTAATTGTGCCTCTACTTATGCCTCTATTTGTTTGGCTGTATTTGCTTGTATTTCTTTGAGAGCTTTGTTCATTCCTCTTTATTTGCCTCCATTTATGTGGCTATTTCTTTGAGAGATTTTGTTCGTTTCCTCTTTATATGCCTCTAATAATTGGATAAGCATAGCTTTAAAATCATTTTCCAGTGTTTCCAATGAATTAAACTATCCATTGATTTTGGAGGTTGCTGGTGAAGCCATGATGTCCTGATTTTTGTTGGATGCATTCTTTCGCCAACCTCTAGCCATCTGCTTATCTATAACTTTCACTCTTTGTTCCTGGAGTCTGTACTTCTAACTAGGTCCATCTTTCTCTGGTGGCTGGAATGTTCTTCAGGAAGATGAAAGAGGTCCACCCTTTTTGAGAATGTGTGTTTGTGTTTCAGCTGTAGCTAAGGGAGGAAGGTCCCAAGCACGGCTTTGTAAGTACGGGCTAGCAAGTGTGTGCATGGGAGTATGCCTTGAAGAACAGGGTGCTAGCAAGTGTAGATGCCTGGAACGTGGGACTTAAGCACAGGAGGGGGTGCAGGTACTGGTGCTGTTCATGGGCGCAATGCGCATGAGCAAGTTCCCTGAACACCTCAGTGGCCTGCAGGCCTGTCATACTGTCCTCCTGGTATTCAGATCTGAGCTCCAGGAATTGTTTGCCTGGACTCCACTGAGAGACCCACAGAACAGGGGCTTGAATGTTGAGAACACTGTCTCAAGAATCCCTACGTTGCCCCCATTGGGTGTGTGGGTAGGAGGGATCCAATGCCTGCCTGCTAGCATAAAGGGACCCTGGATCTGGGGCTGTGCGTGCACTCACTTGAAGGCATACTCACTTGCTAGCAGGCCTAATTGGAAAGCACAAAGGTCCCTCCTGATGTCTACTCTCAGATTTGGGCTTGGGGTGGCCACTTCGGCTGCCTCAGGCACAGAGCATCGAGGCTCATGTTAGGGCTAGTTGCTGGCCTGCTGCCACCGCTGCAGACCTGGGAGGACTGTACAGCCGCCTGTCACTACCCTGTCACTACCCAACTCTGCTATCTCAGTTACCAAGCTGGGCTTGGAGCAGGGGCCACTGGGGGCGGCCTCCACTGAGGAGGGAGGAGGGAAGTCCCCAGAGACGTCTGGATCCAAAAGGTCTTTGTGTAGTTTAGATATCAGGGTAACTGTGGCTTCATAAAATGAATTGGGCATTGTGGAATAATTTGAAGGGTATTGGCATTAACTCTTCTTTGAAAGTCTGGTAGAATTCTTCACTAACACCATCTGGCCCTGGGCTTTTGTTTTGTTTTGTTTTTTTGGTACACAAATCTGTTTAAATTGTTTATCTGATCTTGATTTAACTTTGGTAGGTATTATGTATTAAGAAAATTATTCATTCTTTTAGATTTTCCAATTTAGCAGAGTATAAGTTTTTAAAGTATGTCCCTCTGAGTCTCTGGATTTTCTCAGTGTATGTTGTTATATCCCCCTTTACATATTTAATTTTGTTAATTTAGATTTTGAGAGTGACTTCAGGACTCTACCTTTTAGTTAATTTAGCTAAAGGTTTGTCAGTATTATTGATTTTCTCAAAGAACCAACAAAACTCTTGGATGTTTTCTGCCTGAATTTTTTTGTTTTGTTTAACTTTTTTTTTTTTGACTGAAGTAGCCATTTCTTCTATGTTGGTCTTTGTTTTATTGATTCTTTGTGTTGTTTTTTTGTTTGTTTCTATTTTATTGATTTCAGCCCCAAGTTTGATTATTTGTTGCCATGTACTCCTTTTGGGAATGATTTCTTCTTCTTTCTAGAGCTTTCAGGTGCGCTGTTAAGTTACTACTATGAGATCTCTCCAGTTTTTTCCCCAAATACATATAGAGTTTATTCATTTCTTCCTAACATAATATTTTATTAATTAATTGGAAATGTCACATAATGCATCATGATCACACTCACTTCCCAGTCCTCCCCAGGTCTGCCCTCCCCCAATTTTTATGACCTTTTCCCCACCCTCCACTTCCAAAAAATAGGGGGAAAAGACCATTTTGTGTTGCCCATATACTCACTAGAGTATGGCCAAACTTCCAATGGCCAGCCCCTAAAAAAACTGAGACCTTCCCCACTACTGCCCCTGCCAGAAGCCATCAACTGTGAAGAGCTACACTTCAGTATCCCTGTCACAATTGTTAAGAGTTCTCTTCAATGGCTTCCTGTCCAGACTGTTTTTCTGGGGGGAGGGAGTTGTCATAGATGTCTTCTATGCCTCTCACTTTCAACTTTGAATTTGCAACCATTGATACTGCTGAAAAAGAAGCTTCCTTGTCCCTTACAGTCAACAGCAGCATGGATCATGGACTCCCATATGGTTTCTGGTGACAGCATCCCAACCTCCAAACCACAGTTCTATTTGTCCCCCTGTGGTGACCAGGTGGATAATAAAATCAGACATAATCAGGGATCCAAGATGCCAGAGCCCAGACGAATCTGAGCCCCAAAAGCGCAGTGTCTGGAAGGCCTGTAAGCCAAAGCTCAGCAGCCTTCTGAGGCACTGGATCTCCCAAGGCTGCTACCTGAGACGGACCCCTACCTCCTGCAGCTGCCACCTGAGACACCAGTGTTCCACCCATCAAGACACTCTCTCCAGCTATCCTTGGCCTCCCGGGTACCTGAGGCCATGCCTCTGCCCTCCCAGGCACCCAGGACCATAGCCCTGCCCTTCAAGGCACTCCTGATCAAACCCTACCTTCCTAAACACATACCCCAGTGTGGCTGCATCTAAAACATCAGCACCCATTCATGTTCCCCTGGACCTCTCTCATCATCCTGAAGACTACTCCAGACTCCAGACCACCGAAAAAAAGCGGATCCAGTCTTTGGTGCAGAGTCCAGGAACAAATAGCCAAGGCTATAGACAACCAGATGACTAAAGGCCAGCGTAAGAACACAAAACAAAACCCAGGACCTCATGGCTCCACCAGAAACCCCAAAAAACAATGGATATCCTAATGCAGCTGAAACACAGGAAAATAACCTAAAGCCTATGCTTATGCAATTAGAGGCATATAAAGAGAACATGAATAAATCTCTCAGGAAAATACAATCAAACAAATAGAGGCCATCAAGGACAGAGAGGAAACCACAATCAAGCAGGTGAAGGAAATGAATAAAACTATTAAAGATCTGAAAACAGAATTAGAAACAATAAAGAAAACACAAATAAAAAACCTGGAGATGGAAAACTTAGAGATCAGGAACCACAGAAGCAAGCATCACCAACAGAATACAAGCGATAGAGACGAAAATCTCAGGCATTGAAGATACAATTGAAGAAACTAATACATCTCTCAAAGAAAATATTAAAATGGAAAAATTCCTGACACAAAACATCCAAGAAATCAAGGACAACATAAAAAGACAAAACCTAAGAATAACAGGAATAAACAAAAAAAGAAGATCCCAGGCTCCAAGGTCCAGAAATTATTTTCAAGAAAATTACAGAAGAAAACTTCTCCAACCTAAAGAAAGAGATTCCCTTAAACATACAGGAGGCTTCCAGAACACCAAATAGACTAGACTTTTTGATAGACTAGAAACTCCTCACATCACATAATAGTCAAAACACTAAATCTACAGAACAAAGGAAAAATATTAAAATTGGCAAGAGAAAAAGGCCCAGTAACATATAAAGGTAGAGCTACCAGAATCACACCTGACTTCCCAACAGAGACTATGAAAAACAGAAGAACCTGGGTAGCTGTCATGCAGACACTAAGAGACCACAGATACCAACCCAGACTAATATACCCAGCAAAACTTTCAATCATCATAGACAGAGAAAACAAGATATTCCATGACAAAAATAAAATTTAAACAATACCTATGTACCAACCCAGTGCTATAGAAGACACTAGAAGGAAAACTGCAACCCAAGATACAGGATATAGATAACTTCACAACAGCAAAACCAAAAGAAAACAAGCACACAAAGACATTATCACCACCAACTCCACAATAAAAAGAACTAACAATCATTGGTCACTAATATCTATCAACATCAATGGACTCAACTCTCCAATAAAAAGACACAGGCTAACAGAATGGTTGTGGAAACAGGAATCGACAGTCTGATGCATTCAAGAAACACAACTCAGTAAAAAAGACACTACCTTAATCAACCAGCTGGAAAAAGCTTTTCCAGCAAACAGATCCAAGAAGCAAGCTGGAGTAGCCATCCTAAATAGCTAATAAAATGACATTCAACTAAAATTAATCAAAAGAGATGGGGAAAGACACTTTATTCTCATCAAAGGAAATCCACAGAGAGGATATCACAACCCTGAACATGTATGCTGCAAATACAAGGGCACCTGCATTTGCAAAAGAAACATTACTAAAGCTCACACATTTGTAAAAGAAATATCACACATTAATCCCAACACATTTAGTAGTGGGAGACTTCAACACCCCACTCTCACCAATGGACAGATCATTGAGACAGAAGCTAAACAGGGAAATAATGAAGCTAATAGAAGTCATGAATCAAATAGACCCAATAGATGTCTACAAAACTTTTCACCCAAACACAAAAGAATATAATTTCTCAGCACCACATAGAACCTTCTCCAAAATTGACCACATAGTCAGTCACAAAGCAAATTTCAACCGATACATGAAATTTGAATTAACCCATTGTTCTTTATCAGATCACCATGGAATAAAGCTATACCTCAACAACAGAAACAACAAAAAGCCTACACACTCACGCTAACTGAACAACTCTCTGCTCAATGATCACTGAGTGAGGGAAGAAATAAACAAATTCAAGACTTCCTAGAATTCAATGAAAATGAGGGCACAACTTAACCAAACTTATGGGACACCATGAAAACAGTGCTAAGAGAAAAGTTCATAGCACTAAATAAAGAAATTGGAGAGATACAATATTAGCAATTTAACAGATCACCTGAAAGCTCTAGGAGGGAAAATGAAGAAGACGCGAACACACTCTTACTGACTTTAGTATTCTTTCTTTTTTGTGTATATTTAATGTTTCAAATATTAGGTACTATGGGAATTTCCTTTCTGGTCCAGCCTATTTGGTGTTCTATATGCTTCTGGTACCTTGAAGGGCACCTTTCTTTGTCTTTAGGTTAGAGAAATTTTCTTACATGACTTTGCTGAAAATAGTTTCTTTGACCTAGTTTTTTTTTCTGCTTCTTCTATTTCTATTATTTGTATATTTGGACTTAGCTTATATCCCAGATTTCCTGGATGTTTTATGCCCAATTTTTTTATTTAAAAAAAATTTGACTGAGGTATCCATTTCTTCTATCTTGTCTTTAATGCCCAAGATTTTTCTCTTTCATACCTTGTATCCTTTTGTATCCGCTTGCCTCTGAGGTTCCTGTTCAAGTCCCAAATTTTTCACTCAGTTTTTCTTCAGTTTAGGTTTTCTTTATTGATTCTATTGCCATTTTCAGATCTTAAACTGTGTTATTCATTTCATTCCACTGTTTGTGTTTTTATAGATTTATTTAGAAGATTTGTTCATTTCTTTTTAAGGACCACTAACATATTCACAGAGACTATTTTGAAGTCCTTGTCTTAGGCTTCAGATACATTGAATTTCTTAGGACTTACTGCAGCAGGGTTGCTGGGACCTAGTGGAGACATATTGTCTTTGTTGTTATTGTTTTTGTATTCTGGTGTCTAGTTATCTGGATTTGGGATTATTGTAATTCTAGGTACTGATGTCTGCTCTTATCTTTGTGCATTGGTTTATGTTGCCCTCTCTGGTTCTTAGGAGACTGCAGTAGAGATAGGTTGCCTGGTAGTGAATGCTTCTGGGATCTTGCCAAGTATGGCCACTGGCGACTGCAGGTAGAATGTTCTAGGTATTGGGAGTTAACACTTAGAAATGGGAATAAGCTAGAAGGGGAGAAGGATGAGAGAGTCCACAAGAGGGGGGAAAGCATAGTATGCCCGCAAGATCTGCTTAGTCCCCTAGAAATGAGGGTAGAGAGGGCAGAGAAGCCACAGCAGGGAGCCTGCTACAGAGCTGGGGGTGAGACTGAAGAGTTGTACTTGGAGGAGAGGAGGGAGGTGAAGATCTGGTGATCATGCTACAGCCCTGGCCTATTTGCTTCTCTGGCAGGTGTGGTGAACAGGCTTCCAGGGAACGCATATGGGAATGGGAGCTTAGAAAAAGGGATGGGTGGAGAAGGTGATAAGAGAAGAACTGCATGAAGTGTTGACAGCAGGTGGCTGACTAAAGACCTGGGATAAGACTTGGGGATTGGATTTGAAGAAGAGAAGGGAAAGTGAAGATCTGATTGTCCTCTCAATAATAACTTATGTCTATGCCTTTAAATATACTTTACACATACAAACAAATGTATGTATAAACACAAACATTTAAAAACATTTTAAAGATATTTTTACTTCTATGGTCTCTTTAAATACACACTAATAATCCAATGCGATTTTTTTAAAGATCCAACACAGGGCTTATGCTCTATCTTATAAGTAAAACAACTGCTATCTTCCTACCTTCAACTGTGCCTGTGTAAAATGATCACCACAAAACCTGTTAAATGTTAATACTCATTCACAGTAAAAGAAGATGAACAGGTTACCCCAATCAATTTTGTTTTACTAAAGAGAGATATATCTATATGATTATAAAAAATATGGTTTCAGAATTTTTTAATATTATAAGAATAAAAATATATAAATTAAAATAATTTTAATAAATAAATTTTATATAAACATAAAGAGGTGGACATATGCTTACAAAATGAATAGCAAAAAAACTTTTATAAGTTATAAAAACCCAAATAACTTATTTAAAGAATGGTAGAAAGAAAAACAAAAAAAGAATGGTAGAAGGTATGTAACATGTAGAGAGGATAAGACTTAAAAATAAGATAATATTAAAGTGTATAAGGTCTATGATTGACAGTTACTAAACTGGCTATAATGTATGTCAAATCAAGATTTACTTTAAAGTAAATATCCGGCTATTAAAATATTACATAATAGTTATAAATCCTCAGAGAAGAGTAGGAAATCAAATTTGAACAGCAAAAGCCAAATCAGTTTTTTGCTATAGATTATAAACCAAGGCTAGAGCTCTTGCCAATCCCTTACTTAGTTTGATTGGGACTTCCTATTTCCCATGAGCTCCTGGGTGGGGATGTATAATCCCAGTAGAGTTCCCTAATGTTAGGAGGTCTCTAAAGTTGGCAGTGCCAAAGACTTAAGCTCACTCTCTCAGACTGGCACTGCTGCTCATTCTGGCTCATTCTATGAGAAGTGATGATGAATTCATAGCTAACTGCTTATTTGGGAAGTAGCTGTAAAATAAGTAGGAAAACTGAACATGGAAGAGTCCTATAAGTTAAGCTCTAGGGAGTCAAAGGCAGTGGGATCACCAAGAGCTACAGGCCAGCCTGGACTACTACTATATGGGAAATTCCAAGGCAAGGTAAGATCCCATCAAAAACAAAAACCCACATGATTGTTTTCAAATGCTACTGTCTTCCCATCGTTTCTCCCTCAGAAATGATAATGCAAACTGTCCTTTTCGATACACCTTAGACTTCAGTCTTAACAGGTACAAACACATTTTTAAAATTTCTGAGTTGTTTCCGGGTTCCGGCTATTACAAATAAAGCTGCTACAGACACGGTGGAGCAAATGTCCTTGTTGTGTACTTGAGCATCTTTTGGATATATGCCTAGGAGTGGTATAGCTGGATCTTGAGGAAGCACTATTCCTAATTGATTTCCAGAGTGGTTGTACAAGTTTGCATTCACACCAGCAATGGAGAAGGGTTCCCCTTTCTCCATGACCTCTTCAGCATGTGTTGTCACTTGAGTTTTTGATAGCCAGAACCTGGAAACAACCCAAATGTCCCTCAGTTGAGGAATGGATACAGAAATTGTGGTACTTTTACACAATGGAATACTACTCAGCATTAAAAACGAGGAAATCATGAAATTGCAGGCAAATGGTGGGACCTAGAAATGATCATCCTGAGTGAGGTATCCCAAAATCAGAAAGACACACATGGTATACACTCACTTATATAGACCTATAAGATAGGATATACATACTGAAATCTATACACCTAAAGAAGATAAACAAGAAAGAGGACCCAGGGTAAGATGATCAATCCTTACTTAGAAAGACAAATGGGATGGACACTGGATGTACGAGAAAACAAGTAACAGGACAGGAGCCTACCACAAAGGGACTCTGAAAGACTCTACCCAGCAGTGTATCAAAGCAAATGCTGAGGATCATAACCAAACATTGGGTAGAGTGCAGGGAAGCTTATGAAAGAAGGGGGAGTTAGTAAGACCTGGAGAGGACAGGAGCTCCACAAGGACCAAATAGATGAGGGCACAGGGGTCTTTTCTGAGACTGTTTCTCCAACCAAGGACCACATATGGATATAACCTAGAATCCCTGCTCGGATGTAGCCCATGGTAGCTCAGTATCCAAGTGGGTACCCTAGTAAGGGAAACAGGGACTATTTCTGACATGAACTCAATGGCTGACTCTTCGACATCCTTCCCCCCAACCTCCCACCAAGGGAGGAGCAGCCTTGCTAGGCCACAGAAGAGGACATTGCAGCCAGTCCTGAAGAGACCTGATAAGCTAGGGTCAGATGGAAGGGGAGGAGGTCCTCCCCTATCAGTGAACTAGGAAAGGGGCAGGGAGGAGATGAGGGAGGGATGGGGGGGATTGAGAGGGAATGAGGAAGGGGGCTACAGCTGGGATACAAAGTACATAACCTGTGATTAATATAAAAATAAATAAATAAATAAATAAATAAATAAATATTTATACCACACACACACAAAAAAAATCCTGAGTTGTAGCTGGGCACGGTGTTAGATGCCTAATGCTCCAGTGCTGAACCAGCAGAGGGGAAAGTGGGTTGCAAGGTCAAGGTTGGCCTGGGCTGTAAGACTTTAGCTCACAAGTCTAAAAGGTATTCTGTTGAGACAGTTCAGGTTGGGGGTGGACTCCTCTGGCAGGTCCTTGGGGTCGAGTATCTTGTGTGAACACGAAAGGGTCACCTCTCACTCTGGATCCTTGTCAGTGTCTTGATTGTTTAGGACAGCTGCAAGACAGGGATTAAAATTTATGCATAAACCAAAATCTCACTCTAAAGAAAAGATATACTTCTAACCCCCCTTTCATTAACTAAATTAATTTAAAAATCGTTATCGTTCACAAGCACTTTATATGTGGAACACAGGTGTGCATTTACCCTTACAAACTTACAGTTCTACAAATCTATTCAGTTAGCAAAACATAATGCTGGTGTACACACATTTTGGCAAAAAAAAAAATGTACAGCTCTGTGTCAGAGGATTTTTTTTGTCTACTACTATTTTTTCCCTTGGTGGTGGTGATAATCACCATGCTAGGTAAGTGCTCTACCAATTACCTAACGTCTCCATCCAATAAATGTTTCTTTTTTGCCTATTTAGTGTTGGTTTTGGTTTTAAGAAAAGGTCTATTATTTAAATTGATACTGAACTCATGATCCTCCTACCTCCACTTCCCAAGTCCCAAGCGCTAGGATTAAAGGCATTCACCACCTCCAAATAACTACATTTAGTTTTGAAATTGTCATCTAATAGAAAAAAAATTATAGGTAGTCTGTCTAGGCAACTGCAGACTTGGACCATGGAGGCCTTAAAATGGGTCCAATATGGCCACCAAAGGTCAAAGGCATCACAGAGCTCTGCATGACCAAGTAGCAGAAGAAAAGGGGTTTAAAATTCTGCAAGAGATGGACACAAACAAAAAGAATGAAAAGAGGTAGGTATAGTCAAGCAGAGCTCAGCCTGAGTAGCTTTCTGTGATGCAGAGGTAGCAAACTGACAGTCCTGAAGAAAGCACCCAGACCTGTCTAGAGAGTAAGGCCACGAGTACCCACCTGGGTACACTCATGGGACATCACAGCATCCCAGAGTCAACATAGCATGCCAGGTTATTACAGCATCCCAAAGATATGTGGACCAAACAGCATCTGAGCCTGGCTCTGGGGGAGCATCCAGGAGAAGCAGGAGGCAAAGTCCAAGTCACTTTGGTATTTTGTAGAATCATTGTTCTCCATACTCCCCACTCTTGAGTCCTAGTTTCTTGAAGCTGTGTCCTCTTGTTCTACAACACAGTCTAGACTGCCCTTTCACTCAGTCTTGGTTTCTGGAGAGCATCTTCTTTTAGTTTGCATTGGAAAGTTCTGAATTTATTCAGAGAGCATCCCTGTGTGAGGACCAAAGAAGGGTTGTTTGTTTGTTTATCCCTGAGTTGCATCTCACAATCTGAGAATGGCCAGCTTTATTCACCTACAGGACAATGCGGATTTCAAAGTGAGCAGTTCCCAGCAGGCTGCCAGGCCTCCATGAGATACTGTGCCAAGTCCTTCTAGCTTGAGACTCAGACCCTAGAGAAGCCATTCCACAGCTCTGAGCTTTCATATTGCCTCTCAGTCACTTGGCATCATGATCATGCAACTTGGGGAGCAGAACAGCCACCTCAGGACAGAAGCAGGTCTTGTCCCAAGCCCCTGGCTGGCGTGCAGCCCTTGGCTGCCATAGCAGATATTGCTACACGGTCAGTTCTTAGGAATAGAACTGGGCATAGCAAGCCTCACAGCTGTCAACCTGGGGCTCCCAGAGCAGCATCATGTAGAGCTTGCTTGGCCTAAAGACTCTTCATGCTGGGCAGAACCAAAGCAGAGCCCCAACACAGACAGACTAGGGTGACATCAAACAGGCCATAGTGCTGGCCCTGGAGAGCTGAGCTATCCAAAGTGCGTAGCTGTGGGGAGAGGTAACTTCTGCTGTGTCACACGTACTATAAGAACACACCATCAGAGGAGAAAAACAAGCATTTGGCTAATGCTGTCATGTAAACTACAGAGTGATGCAAACATCTGTTATTTGAAAACAGGAAGAGCAGACCTCGGAGCACAAGCAGAGGCAGGCAGATCTCTGTGAGTTTGAGGCCAGCCTGGTCTACAAAAAGAGTCCAGGACAGCCAAGACTACACAGAGAAACCCTGTCTCAAAAACACACAAAAAGCAAACAAAACAAGAAGGCCTAAAAGAGGAAGAAATAGAAGCACACAATGATTAGTTTAGAAAGTAAGTGTGAGCAGTCTGGCCAGCTGCATGCTCTTAGAGATCAACTCCTATGTTAACACATCTTCAAATGTCTTTTTCTTTGGTTTCAGCTAAACGTTTTTTTTAAGAAAAAGGAACTGAACATTCCCAGAAGAATTCCTCCCTTCCACCTTTGAGGGCTTTTGCTTTGTTGTATTGATATGTGTGTGTGCATGGTATGCGTGGTGCATGTAGATGCGTCAGTGCACCTGGGTATGTTGGCAAGCACAGGACACCAAGTGTCTTCCTTTACTGCTGTCTGCATTATTCCTGTAAGACAGATCGCTCACCGAACCAGAAGCTAGACTGGCTGACCAGAGCGCTGTTGGGATCCACCTGTCTCCAACCCCCAATGTTAAGGTCACAGGCATGCAAACGTGCCACAGACACACCATACTTTTTACATGGGTACCAGGATTTGAACTCTGGTCCTCATGCCTGCACAGCTATCACTCACAACCCACTGAAGCATCTCCCTAAACTGTTGTCCACTAACTTTTTATCAGTTGAGAATGCTCAGAAGTGTTTGTATCTGTTGTTTTGTTTTGAATTATACTTATTGCTGAGCATGGCGAGCACAACTTTAATTACAGCACTCAGGAGACAGGTAGACAGATCTCTAAGCTCAGCCCAGCTTATATAGGAAGTTCTTTGTCAGCCAGGGAAATACAGTAAGACACTGTCTCAAACAAAAACAAAAAACATATGAACGTTTCTTCACGCTGTGTGGGTAGGAGTTGAGTGTGTGGAGGTCAGAGGAACGTACAGGAGTCAGTTCTCTCCCTCCAACACCACATGGATCCCAGGGATCAAAATTAGGTCATTGGGCTTGGTGGTAAATATCTTTACCCACTGAGCTGCCTTGACTCCCCCATATGCCCTTGAGCCAAGCATGGCCAGGATGTGTCCACAGTCTTTCCTTCAAGTATGACCTTAAAACTGAGCACAGAGGAGCTCTACACAGACTACCCTTCAGGGCAACTACCAGGATAACAGATGGAAGACACTGGGCTGAGCAGTAATATACATCTCCTGATGAGAATCCAGGGATTGTGCTACCCCAACAGTACTTCCCATATGAACAACCACCCACAGCCTTTGCTTGAGGAGGGCAACTGGTTCCATTCTTTTCCCTCCTGTTGTGCCAGTAAGCACTCACCAAGAAGAGGGCACGGTGTATTTGGTTACAAACAGATTAGGACTCATTAATCAATTAAAGATTTAAGGGAAACTTGGTCTCAGAGACAGAGGCAGGTGGGTCTCTATAAGGTCAAGGCCAGCCTGGTCTACACAGCAAGTCTCAGGCCTGTCAGGGCTACACAGTAAGGTCCTGTCTCAAAAAAACAAATGAAACAAGAATAGCAGCAGGGTGAACTTGACGTAAAATTCTGAACTGACAGAGTGGATGGGAAGCTGGATGACACAAATGTCTACAATGGGCAGAAAGGTCAAGCACTCATTTAACGCGTGTTCCTTTAACACCGAGGTGAGAAAGCAAACGCCATTCCCGACCTCCAGTACAGTGAGGGCTCCAGAAAGTAATCTTCTAGTTGGTTCATCAGGTATACTTACCTGAGACTTTGACTGGAGTTGTTGAGCATGGAAACAGGAAGTGAGCCCTTCACTTTTGTGGCCACAGTACCTGGCAGAGCAAGTGAGGTTCTGGAGCCGGCAAGGATCGGGGGTTCCTGACACAGCAGGTAGCTTCCTGCTTCTTGGTTGTTCCCAAAGCACCATCTTGTCGTCCGCAGCCAACTCTTGTGATGCAGCACCTAGAAGTTCTGTTTTTCTTTTCTTTTTGAGATGAGGTCCCATGTAGCTGCCCTTGGACGTCCTAAGCACCAGAGGATGATTTTGAACTTCTGATGGTCCTGCCTACACATCTGAAGGGCTAGGGTCGTAGACATGTGTCGCCATATCCAATTTCTGTGGTTTTGGGGATCAAACCCAGGGCTTCCTGCATGCTGAACTCTATCCTAGGTCCTAGATCTATTTCTTCAGGAAAAAAAAAATCTCAAAGCCTCGCAAGACTCTATGAGCTACCTATACCCTTTGATCCCCTTCTATTTTAAAAATGAGAACCTTCTTACAGAAGAGCTCATTCCCTACATCCAAGAATCCTGACTCAGAAAGGATTTAACAGTAAAAGTGAAGTTGTGGCTGGTACAAGCACATTCAGCATGGGGCTGGCACTGGGCGGAGGCTCAGAGCACAGGACATGTCTTTTTCTTCATTTTCTTTCTTTTTTGAGGCAAGGTCTTGTCATATAGCTCAAACTCATGCCTCAGCCTTCCCAATGCTAGGATGCTCAGCGGGTGCAAGTCCATGTGCAGGTTTAAGTACCACTACCACAAAAAAAGAGGAAGGGCTTGGCATGGCTAAGGAAAAAGGATTCAATGAGACCTCCTACCACTTCAGTCTATGGCACCAGAGAACATGCTAGCAGGACTTCAGAGTGCTAGCTTCTCACTCCTTCCTTCCTCTTCTAGCAAAACCACAAGGTAAATGCGACTCAGGCTGAGTTGCCGTTACCAAGGGTAACAATGGTATAGATTGAGAAATGACTGAACCTGGGGCCCTACAAACTTAAAAAGACAACGACCAATGTCCTCCCAACGGAACAGGGCTCTGGGAACCAAGTGTTCCTCAACCTTCCCAAGGACTCTCCCTCAAGAATTTTCTGGGTTGGGCTAGAGAGATGGGTCAGTTAAGGGCACTTAGTGGGCTTTGAGAAGCCTGGGATATAATTCTCAGCACCCATGGTGGCTCACAACTGCCTGTAACTCCAGTCCCAAGGATTTCATGCTCTTTTCTGGCCTCCCTGGACATGAGGCACACACACGATGCATATACATATATGCAGGCAAAGCATCCATACCCATAATATAAAAATAACTAAGTCTTAAAAAAAAAAGAAATTTCTTCCTGGTGATAATAATCACCCTAGGAAAAGGATGCAGGGAAGGCTGTTGTCAACCTGTCCAAACCTATAGTCCAAAGAAGCCCCCAAGAGGTGCCTTGTGTTAAGACCCCAGAGAAAGAGAAAGCACAGTGACCAGCAGACAAATGATGAGGTTCTTTCTCCAACACTGTCTGCGTAGGATGTTGCCCCGTGGTAGATCATTTGTCTAGCATGCAGACAGATCTGTTTCCAATCCCTACCATCAGAAAACCAGGAGAAACAAAACAAGCCTGCATATAAACCGTGTCAGAATCATACCTTTAACCACATATCCAGGCGTACACCTGCAATGCCAACCCTTGGAAGGCTGAGGCAGGCGGACTCCCATAAGTCTAAGGTGAGCCTAGGCTCTACAGTGAGTTCCCAGGCAGCCTGGGAGTCTATTTTAAAATAATTATAATAATAATAACAACAACAAAACAAAACTGTACCTCTGACTAGTTGCTCATCAAAACTATTAAAGAGAAGGGGGAAAAAAACCAAAAAACAAGATATCTGCTAAGACTTGAGGAACCAGTTGGTAGAAACAAAAGAAACCAAAACATGACCCAATCAGGCAATGCCCACAGCTGTTGCCTAAACCAAGCCTGGAGCCTGAAGCCTGCAGCGATGTGACATGGGCTAAGGCTACCAGCCAAGTACACATGTTCCCGAACATTCATGGACAATAATTAATTATAGGACAGAACCCGGCCCCTGAGAACACGAAGTCAAGGAAGCCACTCTCAGAACTACCAATCTGGGATTGCCTGATGGGCAAAGGGATACTCACACAATACAGCAGAGAGACCACTGTTCTTGCCAGCCAGTACCTTTTAAGGGAAAAGATCAGCTATCCCACTTCTGACTATTTCTTCTTTTTAATTGCAGGAGGGTTGTTGATGGCTTTGCTTGTGGCAGGCAAGTGCTGTCACACTGAGCTACCTCCCAGCCCATGAGTCGTCCTTCCTTTAGACTGCCTATCTTGCTGTAGTTGCTCCATGCCCAGGCATCCTGTATGTGGTGTCCAAGGCACAGAAAACACACGGAGCCATGGTCTGACCTGATGGAAAGGACAACAGGGCGATAACAAAGTCTTGGAGCTAATGGGCCGTGATGATTGGGGAGTTTCTCCTCGGAGCTGGAGGGGTGAGTGTTTTCTACCTCAGGAGAGCGCAGAAAGAAATGTAGATGATAAACAAAGCATTCCCTTTTCCTTTATAAGAGAATCCTAAATTGAGGCTGGTCACTTTTCCTTGTGGGTTATTCAGCTTGCTGGGCAGCTACAGTAATAGAACATGGACTGAGGCTGCCAGCCACGCAGAGCATCCTAAGGCCCATTCAGGTATGTCCCTGAACATTTTCGGACAGGACAAATACAGGACATACAAATTCAAATCCTGCTGAGTTCTTCTGGAATATTCCTCGAGTTCTTTTCCCTGCCCTTCCCCACTGCCATGGCAGGGAGTGAGGTGATTTGGGGATAAAGCCATACACTGAGGAGAGCAGAGTAGAAAAGTGGGACCCCACACCACTCTGAGATGTCCTTAGCGAAAGACAGAGATTTCCTGTTAGTCTAATCCCTGCCATTGGTTTCCTATCACATAGAGGAATAGAAGGCAAGCACACGAATGAAGCAGCCGTGACAAGGCCACAGAGGCTGCTCTACTGAAGCCTTCTAGAGGGCAAGGTGCTAAAACTAGGCCAAAGTCAGCAGAAACACTGAGGGGAAAATGGCTTTATCAGAATATCAAAGACAGAGTCGCTGAGAGAGGAAGGTAAACACCCATGAAAGAAAACCATCCTCAGGTTAACAGCAGGTTAAGCTCAAGCCACAAGTGGACCTCCTATACCTAGCCAATGACAACGTCATGAAATTATGTGATGTGGCCCCTGAACCACTAACGAAAGTACAGAACAATGGAAGTCTGGCTGGGTTTGGTTTTGTCCCGGTTCTGGTAGATTTCAATCCTTAAATATCTGAGTCAAAAAAATAAAAAAACTGTATTCTCGCTTTACCAGTCTCTTCCTTTATTCCAAATGTGATTTAAAGTATTTATTGAGTGAAAAGAAGGGATGTTGAAAGACGAAACAGATGTTGAATTTATCATTTTCTTCCAAGGTCCGGTAGACGTCAGGACTTTATGTGTCTGTTCAAAAGAAGTATGCTTATATTTTAAACATATCTTCCTTTATTCTGAATGTTCTTTTACTCACAGACACATTAACTTACTGTTTTAAAGTATGATTAGCCTATGTTCTCTACTAAGAGCAATATAAATAATCATAAAGAGTTACAAATAATTTTGAAATAAACCACTGCAACATAACAATGGCTATCTAATTATGTGGCACTTGAAAAATGCTCACTCATGAAAATTTTGGAGAACATTTCAATTTTCTTCAATGTAAATTCCTCTACTTCTTCAACTATATAGAATACAGCATGAATTTTAATCATCTGAAGACAGGCTGTATTTGAAATGAAAATGGATATCCATTTACAAATGTTTGTTTTCCCTAACCAAAGGAACAAAATTACATACGTGGCTCAAACTTCAGTTCTCCCATGGGCCCTGATGGAGCGATCCCTTGTTGTAATTTCTTCTGTTCCAACTGCTGGACTGCCTGGTGAGGGGGAAAATATGAAAGAACTGCTTGATCTTTTTGGTCACGTACAATCCTTAGCTTAGCTTGACAAACTGAAATGTTTCTCCTAGAACTCTCTCGGATCATACGCTGAACAGTGAGGAAGGGTGAGCACTGTCCGACTTCCCACAGACTCAGAGCAGAAGATAGCACGTGCGAAGGGCTTTGAGGCAGAATCCACTGTGGGTCACTGGTAATAAGATGAAAGCCTCGTCTTCCATGGGGGCCCCCAGGAGCTCTTCCTCCAGCCTGGAGTGTAGCTATTATTTTCACACACACACTCAGTTAGCCCCTTATCTGACCTCATAAGCCGGATTCTGGTGTACACCTGCAACCCCAGCTCTTGGCAGGAGAGGCCAGAAGTCAAGAGTTCAGAGTTGTCTTCACTATACATAGTCTGAAGCCAGCCTTGGCCACATGAAACCCTGTCTCAAAAGCCAATTAAAACAAACAAACAAACAAAGATTTGGTCTCATGTGTAGGTCTGCCTATGTGGATTCTAAACACTGCCTCTTAAGGTAATGTTGTCCTGAAACAGCGACAGTCACAAAAAGTACCTAGTTGTTTTCACATAATGCCAACAGAGCCGTAAGAAGAGCCCATGGGCTTTTAGAAGAGGCAATCTGGCCCCATCTCAAACTGCAATCAAGAGATCTGAAGCTTGGTGGAGAAGGCCTACTAAAAAATACTGGTTGTTGTTTTTTGTTTGTTTTTCCTGTCTGGCCTGCTGATGGCTCTCCTGCTTGACTCTGTTCTTAGGGCTATGTGATGTCAACCCTCTGGTCTCATTCATTGGGAAATGGCTAATGGCCTTAAAGTTACATATGGCAGAGTCTGCAGAGTATAAACAGGTAGGGTGGGTCTCCTACCAGGTAATAAGGAAACCCACCTAAGATTACCTACAGAGATTTTAGTCTTTTTTTTTTTTTAATGTGCAGTGTTCTGCCCTGCCCACATTTGCGCCTGCATGCCAGAAGAGGACACCAGATTTCATTATAGATGGTTGTGAACCACCATGTGGTTGCTGGGAATTGAACAACCAGTGCTCTTAACCTCTGAGCCATCTCTCCAGCCCCAATTTCAGTCTTCTAATGGCTCCTTTAATGATGCTCAAATGCAGTTTAAAAAGCCACAAACTAAGCTTCACCCATCAGTAATGGCCAACACGCAGTGAAAATAAGAGAGGCAGGGTATAAAGGGGACACTGACTGCAAAGTTGACAAGATCTATGGTTATCTAGAAGACAAAACACTGGGCATGTCTGCAAGGATGTCTCCAGATTGAGCTAACTGATGAGGGGAAAACTACCCTATGTGTGGGCCATACCACTCCATGGACTAGGGTCCTGGACTACACAAAAAGGAGAAAGCAGGATGAGGGCCTGAATTCACCTGTCTTTACTTCCTGACTGCAAATGTGACCAGCTGCCTCACAAGGCTACCCACCACGCCTTCCTGCCATGACAGAGTGCATCCTCATCCTGTGAGCTAAAACAACCCTTCTTCCTGTAAGTTTGCCTGGTATTTTGTCATAGTAACAGAGAGCATAACTAACCCAAATGATTTTGTCACCCTGAGTGCTGCCTAAGATGAATTTTCACCCCACTCTGATTTTGGTTATCTTGAAGATAAGGCACGTGGAAGCCAGAAGTTCTCCTTAGGTGGGCTGGCAAAACTGGATGGATCCAAGCCAGAGTGATGTCAGACAACCTCTAACTTAATTATCATGCCATATGCATGCTGAAGGACACACCTCCCAATGCCAGGACAGGTGACAAGTGTCATGGAAGGAACCACAACAGGAACAAAAATAAGTGGGGCCAGATTTCTGGAAAATCTGTGCCTATACCCAGGAAAGGCAGGGACACCCTTTGTTAGCCTACATCGCCCTCATCTCTTTCACTCTCATCTGTAATCTTCTAACAGCCAAGAATAGGGAGGCTGATTTGTGAGTTTGCCTCATTTTTCCTGCTCTTGGCCAAAGATAAAAGTCACCTTCACTGTTCAGTTGGTGTGACATGTTCTCATTGATTCCACAATTCCAAAACAGAAAATCTGTAACAAAGCTAGTTTTAAAACTCACTAAAATTTAAACTATAATAGCTTAATACTACATTAAGGTAAATATAACACAAGCTCAGCTTAGTGTTCTGTTGTACTCCTAATCTCAGCATTAGGGAGGTTGAGGCAGGAGAGTCATAAGTTCCAAGCCAACCCTGGCTACATGAGACATTAAATATTAAATAAACAATCAAAACACAACACTGGGCCAGCGGTGCTCGCTTTAATCCCAGCACTTAGGAGGCAGAGGTAGACAGATCTCTGTGAGTTGGAAACCAGCCTGGTCTACATAGTGAGTTCCAGGAGAAACCCTGTTTTGAAAAACCAAAATAAATAAATAACAACAAAACAAGCAAACAAACACAGGCTTTTGGCAAAGCATCTAACATCTGGTTGGTGTTCTTGCTGCACTGGAGGCCTAGGGCCTCACACATGCTAAGAACATCCCCTGCCTCTGGGCTTGGGTTGGTTCTTTTCTGTTTATTTGAGAGAGGTTTCACTCTGTGACACAGGTTGGTAGCTAGGCTCAAGCAATCCTACTGTCTCAGAAGCTTTCACTACAGATGCAAGGGTCCCCTGAGGTTCCCCGCAAGCCGTGTCTCATCAGTGTCTCCCTGCTACTACTCAGTACTCAGGTTCTGAGCCCCACACAGCCCATGACAGTCCCTCAGGCCACGCCCCTCAGTGTCTACCTGCTCATACTCCTGCTTCTGAGCCTCAAGGTGGTCGTGCTGGCGCTGCAGCTCTTCCTTCTGCTTCTGCAGTTCATCCGCCTTCTTCTTCAGCTCATCCTCTTGCATGGCAATGATATTCTCGTACTCTTTTAGCTCTTCCTCGGTGAATAACTGTTGCTGATCCAGTGTCTAACGGGAAAGGGAAGTAAATAACAATGCCAGAAGCATGAGGATGCTTGTGCTCAGCTTTAAATTTCCAGAATCATTGTTGATTTCTTTTTAACTATTTTAAGTGTTTATTTTATTTTATGTGTAGGTCTGTGTCTGAGAGAGAGAGACCGTGTGCATGCCTGGCACCTGTAGAGGCCAGAAGAGGGTGTTGGATCCTTTAGGACTGGAAGCATAAGCAGTTGTAAGTCACCTCGTGGGTATTGGAAACCCACCCAAGGTTCTCTGCAAGAGCAGCAAATGTTCTTAACCCCTGAGCCACCTCTCCAGCTCCTGTTCATACTTTTTAAAAATAGTTTCTCTTTTGGTTTTTGGAGACAGAGGATCATATAGTCCAGGAAGACCTTAAACTTGCTATGTATCTAAAGATGACACCTTAAACCCAGATTCTCCTGGCCTCCACTTTCTAAGTGCTGAGATATAGGCAGACACGACCACACTTGGGCTATGTATTTCTTTATATTTATTTGTGTTACTGGGGATTGGACACAGGTAGGACCTTCCTTGCATTTGACCATGGGGTGTTCTACCACTGAGCAACACTCCCAGCTTCCCTCCACCACCCCCCCCACCGCCCTCTTTTCCACTTTCTATTTTGACAAGATTTTACTAACTTGGCCAAGCTGGCCATGAACTCACTCTGTAGCTGAGACTAGCCCTGAACTCAGAGCAATGTTCGGGCTCAGACTTTGGAGAGGACCTGGGCTAACAGCTTAACATCACCTGTTGAGCTTCTTCTTTATAGAAAGGTAGACAGACAGCGTGGATAGTGGGGGGGGTGCACAATGCATACCCCAGAGAAGATGAGAGTGTCCTACCCTAGCTCTTCCACTTTCGTTCCCTGAAGACGGGGTCTTTCACTAAACTTGGAGCTAGTCTGACAGACTGCAGTCCTCTCCCCCATGTGTGTGTGACTATGCCTGGCTTGTCATGTGGATTCTACAGATTTGAACTCCAGTCTTCACACTTGCACAGCAAGCATTCTTATCCCGAGCCATGTTCCGAGGCCCCGGCTTCTTTTATAATAGCAATAAAATCCTGGAAGATAGGTCTAGTGGCATATGCCTATAATCCCAGCACTCAGAAGATGGACTCAGGAAGGCTACTTTGAGTGTGAGATTGAGACACAGACTTAGAAAACAGAAACGTGGTGGTGCATGTCTGTAATCACATACACATGAGATGAGGCAGGGGGATCAGTTAGGGCCATCCTTGGCTACATGAGACACCGCCTCAAACAATAATTACAGAAACAGAGCTGTAAAGACAGCTCAGTGGGTCTTTTAAATTTATTCTTAAAACGTACCTATATTTTAAATTTTCAGTGGTGTTATTTTACACTTAGCAAATGTATACTTTTTAAGAGATTTCTAATTTGAGGGCTGGAGAGATGACTCGGCAGCTAGGAGCGGTTAGAAGCACTGGCCACTCTTGCAAAGGACCCAGGTTTGGTTCCCAGCATTCGCAGAGAGGCTCACAATGGTCTGAAACTCCAATTCCGGGTAACTGGACACCCCTTTTCTGCTTCCTCGGGCACCAGGCATGCCCAGGACACACACACACACACACACACATGCAGCCACTTACACATACACATGAAATAGAAATAAATCAATCCCTTTTTAAGAAAACATTTCTAATTTTACACAGTCTGATCATAAAGATGATAAATCACTAAAAAGTTTTCCAAGGAGGCCAGAAACTATTACTTTATAGTGACATTGTATGTAAAACCTTAATACGGTAAAATTACACATAAAAACATAACGAGGAGTGACAGTTAAGGGCAGGACACAGTGGCACAGAGCTTCTGGAACCATGTGCATCTCTAAAGTCTATCCTGTTACCTCCCAGCTGTCTGGCTCCAAGAATTCTTTCTTCTCTGTAGCTCTCAAGAATTCTTCCAGTGTCACCAACCGGTCTTTGTTGCTATCAATCTGATTGAAAAAAAATATATAAAAGCAACATAAATAAATCTTCCATATTTCTTAGGTACAAATCTTCCATAGGATGCCACCTTGTAAACATTCAGCAATTGTGACCAGGTTAACACACATAGAAATGGAAAATAAAGAAAAGTACTCCATTTTCGTGGAATCAAGAAACACACATCTTCCTCTTCTATTATAATTAAAGCTTGAGGATGTAACTCCTTTACCTGTCCATCTACCTGATATTGTGTTGTTATGGCCAATGCCTTCACCAAAACAAACAATCCAGCTAGACCCAAGTGCTTAGACAAGAAAAAATCCCACTCTAGGGCAGCATGGTCAAGAACAAAGCAGGTAAGGTTAAGACACTTAACCTACCACTTTTCACAGGCATGGGGTATACTTTATAAGACGAGGTCTCAGTGACTATGTATCTAGCTATGCAGACCAGTTTGGCCTGAACTTCTGATGGTTCTACAGTCTCTACCTATCAAGAGCTGAAATTAGAGGCATGTGTGGTGGTTTGAAGAAGAATAGGCTCAGATATTTGAAAGCTTTGTCATTAGGGAGTGGCACTATTTGAGAAGAATTAAGAGGTAATATTGGAGTAGGTTTGGCCTTGCTGGAGGAAGTGTGTCACTGGGAGTGGACTTTGAGGTTTCAAAAGCTCAAGGCCAGTGTCTCACTCTGTCTACAGATCAGGCTGTAGCTCTCAGTTACTTCTGCCACACGATGCCTGCCACCATGCTCCCTGCCATGATGATAATGCACTACTAAAACTATAAGCAAGCCCCCAAATAAATGCTGTTTTTATTGCCTTGGCTGTGGTGGCCACAGTAACAGAGCAAAGACTAAGACAGCATATACCACCACACCTGGTTTACCTTTTTTTTTTTTTTTTTTTTTAAGAAATATATCTAACCTACTCTAAGGAGCCTGTAAGACAGCAGAGTGGTCAGGAGCAAAATTGAGAGACATTTTGGTGATAGTGACTGGGTAACACCTTTAAGGCATTGAGAGTTTGTAAGACAGCAGAGCTGTCAGAGTTAGATTGGAAGATATTTTTAGTAATAGTAATAAATATCACTTTTACGGCATTAAGTAGTGAAATTAAATAATATCAGTTGACTAACAGCCAGCGTGTGTGATGTTTTGAAATGAAGTATAGAAATTAAGGTAACACCCTTAAGGCACTAAGTAATGCAATTAAGTAATGCCAGCTGATTAGCAGCTGGTGCGTGCGAAGGTGTGATAAGCTAAAACTATGCCCTGGAAAAGGGTATAAAAACTGCAGCCTGAGCCTATGTAGTTGCGAAGGGCTAAACTCTTAAGTGAGGAAGCCGCAAGATCGCCAATAACCAGCCTATTCCCAAAGGGCTGCTTGAAAAGCCCAGACCACCTTAACAAGCCAGCCCTGTAAGGACCACCTTATCAGATCAGCCCTGGAAGGCGGCTCCCGAACAACAGCAGCTTCCTTGGCATCTGAGGCCTGGCTGGAGCAGAGAAGCTCCGAGGCCCATCAAGTCATCAGAAGACTCGCCTGAGGTCCAGCGGGAACTGTGAAGTTCTGGGACCTAGAAAACACTGAAACACCGTAACACTGGAGGCAGCCTGTCCAAGCCTGTACCTGTGGTCAGATTGTACCCCCCCCCATGAGATGTATAATGTGTTATGCAATGCTTAGATATTTGTGTGATTTGTGTGATTAAAGCAATATTCAAAATCATTCTGGCATTGGCTTTTATCAATACCTTGCCGCCCTTGAGTGGCGTCTCGGTTAAAGTCCTCCGGCATAATTAAGTGCTCATGACACCCACACTACATTACAAATATACCTAAACAGACGTCAACGACCTCTCTAAGTCCTCTTCACTGTACAGTGTACAGTTCTTGGCAAACTGAGTTACAATGGTAAACTTTTATGACCAAATAAATGATATGACATTGAGTCAATAAAATAGGGTCTCAGTTGGCAGTCCAAGCAGACCTCCACTCTACAGGGCCCCACTTCAGCACTGAAAGACCAAACATTCCTGTGGAAACCACTGAAATCCAGCAGCTACCTGGGGAGAAGGCTCAGCAGTTAGGAGCATTTGCTGTACTGGAAGAAGACAAGGGCTCATCTGTAGAGCCCACCAGGTGGTTCACAACTGCCTGTTCCTCTAGATCCAGTTTCTGGAGCATACGTGCTGATAAAGAGTGTCATATGTCACCCAAGGAATGAATGAAAGCAGTAAGGTGAACTCAGCCAGGGACAGGCCCAGATACTGTCACATTCAGACTTGGGGAGGGACAGGCAGAAGATTCTGAAGACTTGAAGAAGAGGGTGTGAACCGTATCAGGGTGCCCAAAGCACTATGAGACAACAGTGCACTGGCCAGGATGGCGGTGTCCTGACAGGATGGACTGCATTGGATGGTAGAAGCTACCACACAATCAGCACAGAGAAAAATGAAAGAGAAATGGAGAAAATGAAAAGAGATTACGGCTGCCCTCTAGTGGAAGAGATCCAGTACAGTACAGATGAAACCCGACCCTTGAGATAAAGGAATGTCCTTGAAGAGAGAAACCAGTACTAATACATGGGAGGAGAGCCCCTTCAATAGGAGCAGCAGCCATGATTACCCAGGGATCAGATCCAAGGCAAAATGAATGCACAGAGAGGCAGAGTGGCTGGAAGACTAGGTTGCCCCTATCTTTGTTAGGAAACTGAAAGGAAGGGCAGAGGAAGAAAGGAGTTTTGAGATTTTAAGAAGAGCAGAGAACAGGGAAGTTAATGGACCAGGGATCGGCATGGCCACACAGAGAGCCTCCTAGTGATCTGGATTCATAGCCTAGATCTAGTGAGGCCATTTAACATGTATCTGTATTAGTCTCCAGCCACACATCTGTGCTCCAGGATGGGGGGGGGGCAGGGGACAGTGCAAAGCAGGGTCACACAACAGAACAAACACTGAGCTAAGGTAACTGTCCATCCACGCACATCTGTCAGTTACTTAATAACACTGGTTTTGGAGACCCAGGTCATGGGAGAAAGAAAAACTCACTGAACAAGCAAAGTTGAAAAAAATATAGTCAGTTGCTCTAAAAGACAGAAATTAAAATTTTAGGTCTCTGTGATGGTTTCTGTCCTTGTAGCAATGACTGCTGCATCCTATACCAGGGTCTACATCCCTGTATCCAGCTCAGCCTGTGTTGCTGAAACAGCCTGGGAAAAGAACCCAGTCTCTCCTCACTGATTAAGGAAACGCTTCAGTCAGGGAAATGGAGCAGACATTGGGCTTGACATAGTTGGACATTGGTCTTATATATTAGTCCGTGCATGGGGCTTGAGTTTCTTATGTCTCTTATATCATCCAGTGAGAGAACACTCCTATAACCTAGGATTAAAAGACTCCAAAGAGCCAAACCAACTAGACCCAAGCGTGGCTGAGCCAGCCCAAACTTCTTGTACCCTTGAAGCTTATAGAAAACAAAATTTAAACACTTGTTGTTATAATTATTAAAGTAAAAGAATTTGGGGGTCTTCTTAGTGTAGGCTGAGTATCCATTGTCCAAAATGTGTGGGACCAGATGTGGCTTTCAATATTTTAATTAATTAGTTTTGGATTTAACCCCAGCATTATGTGGGAGACAGCTACAGGAGAATCTCTGTGAGTCTGGTCTACAAACTGAGTTCCAGGACAGCCAGGGCTACACAAAGAACCCATAGCAAACCCTAATTCCCACCCCCCAAAATTTTTTGAGATATTTGCACATACATAATGAGGTATCTGGGGGAGGGAATAAAAATGCCCCCCATTCATAGGGAGGGGCACTTTTAGGTATGCCCTTATTGAGGTAGGTGTGGCTTTGTAGAAAAGTCACTAGGGTGTGGGCTTTGAGGTCTCAGGTGCTCAAGCCTGGCCAGCGTGTCACTTCCTGTTGCCTGCAGATCTGGATGTAGAATTCTCAAGTTTCCCTAACACGTCTGCCCACACTCCACCATGCTTCCTGCCAAGACAATAATGGACTAACCCTCTGAAACTATAAGCCAGCCCCAATTCAATGTTTACTTATAAGAGTTGCTGTGGTCATGGTGTCTCTTCACAGCAGTAAGAACACTAAGACAGGCTTACCCCAAAACAAAATTGATTTATGGTTCACATATACAATTTATATATACAATCGTAAGGCAACTTTATACAATTTTATAAATAATTTGGTGCACGAAACATAAAAATTCATGACATAGGCTTTTCTACTCCTTGCATCTTTGTCAGTGGTCAAAAATTTTAGAGCATTCTGGATTTCTGATTAGGGCTTTTCAACCCATAAAAGCTTATACAGGTTTTAAAAATGTTAACTATACAACATCAGTTTTTTACTACCCCATATGTTTATTGCTTATATATAACAGTATCATAATCTTGTAAAAATATTTAAAGTGGTGACAAATTATTGTTAAAGAAATCTAGTGCAGTATTCTAGTCACAAATACAAAATCCAATTAAATGCCTATTGTGCAAGTTGGAGAGATGGCGCAGGGGTTAAAGGCACTTGCTGCTCTTGCTGAGGACCCAGGTTCGTTTCCCAGTACCCACAGGGCCTCTCCCAACCGTCCATCATTCCAGTTCCAGAAAATAAAGCATTTTCTTCTGGCCTTCTTCAGCACCAGGCATGCACACGTGCACATATGTACATACAAGCACTCATGCACATACAATTGAAAAACACATAAATCTAACTGCATATTCACACTTCCATCTTATGCTAAGAATTACTGAGAGAACTTGAACAACAAAAGAAATGGCATCCACCCTAACCTTAAAGCGTACCTCATTCATGACATGTTCTCGCATCCTAAGCCTTTCCTCTTCCATTTCTATCATATCATCCTCTGCATTCCGGGAATCATATATCTTTTCCAACTTAAAAAAGAAAAAAAAAAGTGTGAAAAACAACATGAAAGAAGAGAAGGCGAATGAGGAGAACAAGGCAGACGGGAACAATCATTTACCTCTTTTGTGAACAGTGCTTCTAATTCTTGTTCATCCAGGAATCCATCACTGTTGACATCTAAAGTTCAATAGTCACAAATGCAAAAGCAGACTTGAATCCTCAGAAAAACAAACACTTTAAAAAATACAATTACAATGGTTTGCAAAAAGCAGTGCTGATGTAAAGCGACAACTAGCTGCAGGACAGGGCCACGCCTTTCTCAGGAAGCCTCACATCAGCCCAGGGGACAGTTCTGTATTTTCAGCTCTTAATCATGTTTTAGAAAAGTGCATATTATCTACTTCTTTCCATAGAGACAGAACATTATCTATGAGAATAAAAGTAGTTAAAAACAGCATTTAGGCGTGGTCTTCCTATGTAGCCCTGACTGGCCTGGTATTCACCACGTAGTCCAGGATAGCCTAACACATGCAGCAATCTAGCTGCCTCAGCTTCCCAAGTGCTCGGATTACAGGTGAAACCACCACCTCATCTTAGTAGGTTTTAATTCTGTAACTAAAAGCTTGTTAGATATAATCTAACCAGCCACAGAATTATCTCCAGTTTACAGAGAGCTTTGAGGTGAGTCACACAATGATTGAATAGCAAATGTGGGCAGAAAGACACAGCTATGATCTAAGACATCTACTGAGATCAGCTAAAAGACTATTAATAATTTCACTTGAAGGAAAAACTCTAAATATGACTATTGTTAGAACTCAACAGCAAACTGTCACAATGATCAATTATGAATAAATCAAACAGACTTTTCAAACAGCAGATATAAATATTAATATTTGTATCAAATCTGTTACCATGTAATTTGAAAAATGTCTTGGGGTCAAAGTCATTAGGGTCCAATCCATCAGTCTCTTCCCAAACCTCTTTTAGTTGATCTTTGCTTCCCTGTGAACCAATTTTAAGAAATTGCTCAAAACAAAATATAATCTATGTATAGAGACTCAAAAATATATGTCTGAGGAACTTTTCAGAATTAAGACTTGAGATTTACATGCTAAACTTAGGACAAATTCTGTTACAACGAATTCACTTCCTCTAGATAATGGTTTCCACGATTCACAGTCCTTACAGGGTGATTGACTTTGGGGTGGTTTTCATGCTTCCTCTTCATTTCTTCAAATTTAGCTTCTTCTTCTTTTCTCTTTTCCTCATCCAGGGTTTTTAGATATTCCCTGCGCTCATGTTCTTTCATCATCTCGTACTTCTTAAACTCTTCATGCCGGGTCCGGTCATACTGCTCCAGATCTGCGGTAGCCTGGAACACAACACATTCAAAGCAGTGTTCGAGAAAAGTGTTAGTCGTTCTGTTTTCTCTCACACACATGCACGTGTGTGGTGTGCATGCAGGCCTGCGTGTGCATTCACATGTGTGCAGGGGCATCTGTGTGCAGGTGTGTGTGAAGGCCCGAGGTTGATATTGGGCTCTCCAACTTATTCACTAAGGCAGGATCTCTCAAGTGAGAGATCTCCCCAGAGCCATCTCCCCAGCACAACAAAACAGCACTTAAAAACTACAGTGTGTTCTCTAACAGAAGTGGTATAGGAGAGGAAAACAACCAAACATTGGACTATTCAAAGCAAGTAAAATATAAGCTAATTTCAAAAAGAAGGAACTTGGTCAAACATAAACATGACTCAAAATGGAAGCCATCAACAGTTATTTCAGTGACTTCTATCACTGCCCAACTAAAACAACAAGTTTGTTAATTTCTCTCATAACTAATATAATAGGTCCACAAACTCTAATCTAAAATGGCCTGGGCCAAGCAAATGCGGTAGCTCATACCAGTATTTCCAGTGTGCACAAATCCCTAACATGCACAAAATTCTGAGTTACACTCCTAATACCACACACAAATATAATATATAATAATAAAATAAATAATATATAATGATAAAAATATTATATAAATATATCATATATAAAATAAATATAATAGTAACAAATTTTAAGAGATTTTCCAAATTTTAGGGCACAGGGAGGAAAGCCAAATGGAGATGTAGAGACTTGAATCACATTGCCTCAGGCAGAGAAATACCAGGAAACACCATAAGCTAGCAAAGGAAACTGCCTCTCCCATAGAACCTTCATAGGCAGGACTTCTCTACAAAGTCTAAATAAAAGCTATAGATACCATCATGACTAGCTAGTTCAAGCCTGGTTCAGTTTTGCGGCATTTTGGATTTGGGAACACGGATTAGTGATGTGTACCCATATTAGTACTTGTTTCTGCAGTGAGGAAGCTTAAAGCAACCTCCCTCAGAGGTTACATGTTCTTCAGAGCATATGAGAGCTGTATTCCCGCTTCATCAACCCCACTGGGGGAAAGGGGTATATCCTCACAGCCTTGATTAGCATATCCAAATCTTTGGATTCAAATGTGTCAGGATTCTGGTGGTTCAGGTGTTCGAACTGCTTCAGAAGAAGGTGGTGATTCATGCCAGTATCTGCAACAATGTGAGAAATCAGCAAATGTCAGCCTCAGAGGACACCGAGCATTAACATCTGGCCTCTAAACACGTGTACACATGAACACATACAAACCACACATGAAAGAGCATACTGGCACTTAATGTAAAAACCTCAACAGGCAGATGCCGACAGTGTCCCCCACATCTGTCCGGCACCTACCTTGAAGGGAATCCAGCTTAGCTTTGATGAGCATTCTTAGCCTTCCTAATTCTTGCCTCTTCAGTTCATCAAGTCTTGTCCTCACGTGGTGACTTACGAAGTCCAGCTCTTTGCTCAGCCTCCCACTCTGTCAGCAAAATTAACAGATTAGTTTTCTCTAGTGCATTTTATTTTATACTTGATGTAACAGAGTGAAAGCAGCATCACAGGAACTGAAGCGACAGCTCAGCAGTTAAGACCATAGGTTGCTCTTCCATAAGACCTCCATGTGGCTGCCAGCACCCACGTGGTGGCTCACAACCATCTGTAACTCCAAGTTCAAAGGATCCAACACCCTCTCTGATGTCTACAGACATCACACCTGTGCATTCACATGATGCACAGACACACACAAAACACCCACACATTAAAAATTAAAACATACTTTTAGATAGCGTTATCTCAAATTAGTAATAGTTTGGCTGACTCGGCTAAATTTTACATTATAAAAGCATCCCTTTCATTTCAGCTCATCTCAGTTGGGCATGATGACTCATTCCTACGATCCCAGCACTTGAGAGGTGGGGGCAGGGGGATCAGAAGTTCAAGGCTACCTTCAGCTTCATAAGGAGTTCAAGGACAGCCTAGTCAACAGTCTCCCTCAGTTCATTCCTGAGAATAGGGGCCTATTTCCAGGACCTGCACACACACTGAAACCCATGATGCATAAATCCCTTATACATGATGGTATGGCGTCACAGATAACCAGTGCCAGCTGTACATTTCTCAATACATCCAGGATATTATACATAATGGTATTCTTAGGATGGAGGTACATAGTTGTCCCTGCCATATTAACCTAAGATAACATAAGGAGCTTATTTCCTCCTCTGTTAATCTGGAACTGACCTTAGCACCAGGCCACGTGTCTGTCCTCTACAGCACAGATCCATCCATCCAATCTATTTCTCAGTGTGAGTTTCCCCATATTCTCTACAAAGCTCTCACCTCGAATCTCCAGTATTTAGTTCAGCGTCTGCCACACCCATTGCTGAATTCCACTCACCCTTATTTCTTCTATGTCTGCTTTCTGGAGCTTTTCTCTGAAGTGCTGATCTGTTTCTAGGACGTCAATCACTTGCTTGAGGTATTCATCATAATAAAGCCCAGTATCCTTCCAGTCAGAAACAAACAGTCACAATTCAGAAAGTTTGCCTTGGTCTGAACAGAAAGATATGAATCCTGAAAAGCAACTCCTAGCAAAACGACACCAAGACAGAATGTTCTTTGACAACTTCAACTGTCAAGAAAGAGTTCTGAATTGGGATCAGTATCATGGTTTTCTACAAAATAAGTGTAAAAGTCCTGTGGGGTTTAGAAAGGGAAACTTTAAGGTTGGATGTGTAGCTAAGTGGCAGAGTCCTTGCTGAGGATGCACAAGTCTCTGGGTTCCAGCCCTACCACTGAAAAGCAACAACACAATGGTGTGAATGGCTTTATGGAAAAAATAAAATAAAATGAATGGTCTCTCCCCATGAGCATCATTCCCTCCCCTGAAAATAATAGTATTTCTCTTCTTGGCTGATGGCTGCTACATTAAAAATGTACTGTGATTAATTCTTCTACATACCAATTACATTAAGTAGCACTGGCCAGTGTTTTACTGCCTAATTCCTGCCTAGTACCCTTTTTACTACTGCTTCAGAAATACTTGCCAAATGTGGGGTTATATGTGCAGTCAACATTAACAATCGCAGTTCCTCCACTGAGCAGAAATAATTCTTCCCAGTCCCTCCACTGGTTAGAATTTCACAGACTGAGCCATTTAGCAGTGGCCCTGGCCCTCTGTCACCATCATAATTCATTTCATTCTTCTAAGTTGCCCATGCACTTACTGGTAAGTCCATCTTTGTACTTTCCTTGGGCTCAGGGTTGTGGACTTTGGTCTTGTCTACGTCGATAGGCACAGCTTCCGTAACTGTAAGCACGCACGGCACCAAGAGGAAACAGTACTGTAGCTGGATGATCCTCCACCTCATCTGCAACGAAGACGCCGTTATAGCACAGTCCTGCAAAGACGCTGCAAGGCTGCAGACGTGCACTCCCAGGGCCACTTCGATTGTATGTCCATTCCCCAGAGGAGAAGTGCAAAACAAAAACAAACAAACAAACAAAAACACCTCTAGGAAACGGGGTGAAAACAGATTATAACTTATCATTTTGACATAATAAATCACCAGAGAAAATCAGGGGACAGCTGGCAAGATGGCTCAGTGGGTAAAGGCAAACACACTCATAAAATAAATAAGAGAAAAGATTACTTTTAAAAAGAAGAAAATCAAGGAAGAGCTTGGTGAACTGGCATGAGCCTGTCATCCTAGTACTCTGGTGGCTGAGCCGAGAGGGTTGTAAGTCCTAGGTCAGCATGGGCTACTCAGTGAGACCCTGCCTCAAAACAACAGAGCCTGGCATGGTAGTACAAATAGTGGAAAACTTGGAAGACTAGGTCAAGAAGACCACTGCTGTGGTCTGAGGCTGGCCTGAGCTGCACAGTAAGTTTCAGGCCAGCCAGGGTACCATAGCAAGAGCCTGTCTCAAAAAAACAGAAGGAAGGAGGAGAGGGGAGGAGGCAGGAAGAAAATTTTGAAAGAAATGTTTTTCAGCCAAAATTAAAAAGACAGTAAACAAAATTTTTAACTTCTGAACTATTTATATGAGAAAACATTTGAAAAGAAAAAAGAAAAAAAACATTGAAAAGTTAGATGGGACGCCTCAACCGTTATATCCCAAGCACTTGGGAGGCTGAGACAGGAGGATTGTCATGAGTTCAAGTCCGGCCTGAGCTACATAGTTTTAAGTTCCAGGCCACTCTGGGTACAGATACTCTATGTCAAAAAACAAACAAAAGAAAGTAAACAATGAGAATATAAAGAAAATGAAAAAAAGGGGCATTTGAGGGGGGAAGAGAGGGACAGGAGGGAGAGAAGTTGGAGACATGAGAAGGTGAAGGGGCCGGGGAGCTCACACTGCTTGCTTAAGGTCGTGTGAGGAATCCACATTTAAACACACGTGCTTACACACCTGTGACATAAAACCAGAAAGGGAGCTGCTTGGGAGAGGGGGGAGAAAGGGCAATGAGGAGTACACAGGAACAAAACAATGCACATGTGTGTGAAAATGTAAGCAAAGCCATTGTTTTGTACATTATAAAATTTTAACTGAAAAAAAAAAAAAAGAAAGCAGAAGAGGCAAAAAAAAAAAAGATTAATTACAAAATCCTCAATACAAGGAGTTAGAGAGCTCAATACAAGGCTCAGCGGTTAAGAGCACGCGCTGTTCTTCCAGAGGTCAGTCCCCAGCAGCCACATCTGCTCACAGCTCACAGCTGGATGCAACTCCAGTTCCAGAGGACCTTCCGGCTCCCACAGGCACTAGGCATGCATGTGGTACACAGATACACACAAAGGCAAAACCCCCATACACATAAGACTTAAGATAGATAAATCTTAAGCAAAGCAAACAAGAGGGCCGCAGAGACAGTCAACAGTTGAGAGCACTGGCTACTGTTGGGACATCTGGCAGCTCACAGCCAGCTGCAGCTCCAGCTCCAGGGGATTTGTTGCCCTCTTCTGGCCATTGTGGGCACTGCGTGCAAATGTACAGACTGGCACCCATAAATGAAAAACAAGAGCATTAAAAATGGCACAGCCGGGATACAAATTGAATTACTTGTAATAAATGATAATAAAAAAAGAAAAAAAATGAACAAACAATAATGAAAACATAGTGAAAAACAGCCAGGCTAGTGAGATGGCTCAGTGGGCAAAGGCATTTCCTAGCAAGGCTGACAAACTGAGTTTGGTCCCTGGGACCCATATGATGGCAAGAGCGAACTCTGAAAGCTGCCCTCTGACCTCCACAGGTATCCCATGGCACATATGCACACTCAGAGAATCAATGAATGAACGAATGTAAAAAACACAGCAAGCAGCTGGGCTGTAATGGCACACACCTTTAATCCCAGCACTTGGGAGGCAGAGGCAGGTGGATCTCTCTAAGCTCAAGGCCAGCCTGGTCTACAGAGAGAGTCATAGACATCCAGGGCTACATAGAGAAACCCTGTCTCAGAAAAAAAAACAGTAAACAAACAAACAACAACAAAAAGCTAATAGTTGCTTTCAAATAAATAGGCCAATAAAATTGCAAACAGGATAGGTGTAATGACATAGCCCTGCAATCAAAGCACTCAAGGAGGATTGCAGCCTAGTCTACATTGCAAGTTCAGGCCAGGCAGGGCTCTATAGAAACACAACAACAACAACAACAAAAGTGTGTCTATCAGGGAGGATGTTGGAGAGGTTTCTGTAGTGGAGTGATTATTGTGTTTACCACTTATAAGTAGGGTGTCATGGGGTTAAAACAAAAGAGCAAAAGGATTCAAATGTTTTGAATACAATAGTTGAAGTTTTATTATATTTCTGTAATGATCCATGGCCCTAGGTCTCCCGCAAGGATCAGACGGGATTAAGATCTGAGGCTACATGCTTTTACACATATAGGCTTATATTAGGGATCAGCTCAAGAACAATGCTAAGAACATGCCCAGCATGGGGGAAGGCATACAGGAAACTGTACTCAGAAAGCCATGGAACAGGTTGAGACCTGAAGTGACTGACACCAAAGAGGCAGGCTACCTGTGAGTAGCTTTTTTTTTTTTTTTTTTTTTTGCAGAAACGCAAATTCCCAGGCCCTATGCTGGTCTTCTAAACCAGAGACATGGGAAAGCCCTACACACTCTTACTGAGTCCTGTAGCTAATTCTGAAGCAACAGAAACCACTGTCCTTCAACACGCCATCTGTCTGCTCTACTGTGGAGAATGTTTATCTCCAAGGGAGTTTGGGGGCTGAGGGTGTGGCTGAGCAGTAGAGCACTTGCCAAATATGCATAGGACCCTGGATTCCAACCCTGAAACTAGAGTAGGGGGCAGTGTTTTCATTTTTGTGTGTAGTGGTATAGTGTGTAGCGTGTACGTACTTGTGTGCATGTGGTGGCCAGAGACTTCAGATGCTGTCTTCTGAGACAAGGTTTCTCGTTAGGGCCTGGAACTTGCTAGGTGGACTAAGTTCACTGGCTAGGGAGCTACTACTTGTCTTTGCTGCTCTGTGCTGTGATTACAAGCATTACCATGAGGCCTGGCTGGTATTTTACATGGGTTCTGGGACTCAAACTCAAATCCTCATTTGTACACAGCAAACATAACCAAGCTATCTCCCATGGTCCCTTAGGTCTATGCTCTAATACCAGCTCCAACTAGCCACAGCTATAATACACTTCACTATTCTTGGTCATGTAGCTCACACTGGCCTCAAACTTCCTGTGTAGCAAAGGATGAACTTGAACTCTTGAGCTTCCTGCCTTTTACAGGCCTTTACCATCATATCCAGCTCAACCACAGTTTCCTTTTTTTTTTAAGATTTTTATGTATTTATTGCGTACAGTGTTCTGCCTGCATGTATGCCTGCAAGCCAGAAGAGGGCACTAGATCTCATTAGAGATGGTTGGAAGCCATCATGTAGTTGCTGGGAATTGAACTCAGAACCTTTGGAAGAACAGATAGCGCTCTTAACCTCTAAACCATCTCTCCAGCCTGGCATCATTATTCTTTAAATTCATAATCCCACTTTGAAATCAGTGGGTAAAATAGAGGTATTTTCTGGCACCTAATCAGAAATACCAATAAAATTGCTTGTGCTCAAACCAACTGTATAAAATTACTAGGTTAAACAATTTATAAATACCTTTAAATTAAATCTCTAGTTGAAGACTGGGTGGTGGTATAAAGTCCCTTTAATCCCAGCAGAGGCAATTAAATCTCTGAGTTCGAGGCCAGCCTGGTCTATAAGGTGAATTCCAGGACAGCTGGAGAAACCCTGTCTTGAAAAACCAAAATAAATAAATAATAATAAATTTTAAAAAACAAAAATTCCTATAGTTGAAGAGGGCTTACTGCTCAAGAGGCCAGCCCCAGTGCTCAGAAGTAAAAGCCAATAGCAAGAACAGCACAGATCGAACCACCAAAGGATGTTCATATCTAGAAACAACTGAAAAAAGAGATAAAGCCAAGAAAGTGGCACATTCTAGAAACACAAGGCCCTGCCCTAACCCCCACCTGGGAAGCAGGAACAATGCTCAGGCTGATACACTGAGGAGTCTGTGTTCATTCATTCTGGGTTTAGTTTTGGTTTTTACATAAATTAAGGCAATTAACTCATCATTATATGTCATTCAAAACCAAAGGCTATTTTAGTTTTTAGTAATTTTAAAAATTCAAAGACTGACATTTTAAGGGGGAATCTGTGGTTTTAAAATCAAATACAATGATAATCATAATCAAGAGCAAAAAATAAAAAAAAGAGCACATACTATGATTCAATCCATGTAAAATGCCCCAATAGGTATATCCCTAGGGCAGTACATTTATTACTGCTCACAGCTGATGGCCTTGGGAGGAGAAAGCAGAAATAAAGGTTACTGGGGAAAGGATTTGTTGGGTGGGGAAGAAAATGTATTAAATCAGAAAGAGGGGACAGTGTCACAACATTAAATCAAGATGGACTGTACAGCTCAGTCTGGCAACGCATGCTGTAATTCCAACTTCTGGAGGCTAAAGCAAAAAGACACATCTTGAGGAAAGCCTGGACTACATAGTGAGATGAGTGTGTGTGTGTGTGTGTGTGTGTGTGAGTGTGTATGTGTAAATTACATGATACAACACCATCTTTCTATTTCACATAAAGGGATACAGCAAAAAGTCAAACTAAAGGTTTTTAGTATGACTAAAAAGATATAATTTACAACCCATGCTTAGCATCTATACTAGCCATGCTTTATACTTTCCCGTAATCTAAATTTTATATTAACACTTTCATCTTTTGTTCTATAACTATCAGAAAAGAAAACATGATCTGCTTTCTTTATAATTTTCTGATAACTCTATCAAACTTTATTTAACTATGAGTTTGCATAAATTCGAGATTTCCTAGCCTCTGCTGGACTGTACTATTTGAGTGGCTTTGTGCCTCAACCTGCCTTAACCGATTTTGTTTGAAACCAGGATTGCTCAATCAGTCAAGTTCCTGTTACTGTGTTATTATATAAGTGTGTACATGTATATACGCATACACACCATTTTGTATGGCTGGCAACCTCTGCACTCTTTCCCTTTGTTTTTATTTACATTTATTTGTCGTATGCGTACAGGCATTACGTGCACGCGGGCTGAACTGGACATGCGAAGGTCACAGGATGACTTTTAGGAGTTGGTCCTCTCCTTCCACTGTGTGAGCACAACCTCAGCCTTCTTTCCTTTTTAAATTTCTTCTAGATTTATTTATTTTATTGCGTGTGAGTATTTTGCTCACGTGTGTATCTATGAACTGCATCCGTGCAGTAGCCAAGGAACTCAAGAGAGGGGGTTGGATCCCCTGACACTGTAGTTAGAATTGTGAGCCGCCATGTAGGTTCTGGGAACCAAACCTGGGTCCTCTGCAAGACCGACAGGTGTTCTTAACCACGGAGCCATCTCTCCAGCCCCACCTACCTTCATTCAAGTATTTCCTGTTTAAATTTACTCAGATTGCTGATTCTGTGTTCAATCAACTTGATACATAATTCTTTAGCTAAATTTCTTAAAAGTCGGGGATTGTCTTTCAATTAATTGAAAAAAACAACGACTGGCAAGGAGGTAACAGTGACACAGGCTTTCCTACCCAAATGTCATAAACGTTATTGCCATTTTTCTGACTGTCACAACCTCAGGCTTTTCACATTAGCATTGTGTCTTCCTGGTCATTTTATCTTCAAAAGGATTAAACTAAGTCAAACCCAGTGGGGTAAGCCTGTGACCACAGCACTCAGAAGAAAGCTGAGGTAGAAGGACTGCAGAGAAAGTGAGGTCACCCTGGGCTACAAAGGGCTCAGACTTAGCTCAATGGGAGTGCTTGCCTAGCGTGCACGGAGCCCTAAACTCAATCTCCAGAGCTACGAGGAAAAAAGAGTTAGAGTCTGGCATTCAAGTGCCTTCTGTAGGCAGAGAAAATAAAGCAGCTGGTACAAGCGAGCAACACTGCTGTTAGAGGAACAGCCTGACCTTTTCAGTGAGGGGCACTAACTGCTTTACCAGACTTTGGACAGGAAGCTACCACACAAAGCCGTGTTCCTCTATGTTCTGAGAGACGACAGACTTCCCTATGAGCAGCACAGAGCGCCACTGAGGACAGCAGAGGAGGCTGACTACAGGTCCAACGTGTTTTCCCAGGTACTGGGCTGATATGATGGATGTGCCCATCACTATGGCAAATGTCAAACTGTCAGTATCGTCTTCCTAACACTGAGCAAACGTTGCACAACTTCTAGCAACATGTGACACAAGAAAATAACGACTGGGGATATAACTCAGAGGCTTAGCACGTGTCACATGAAGGGCTTGATCTCAGCTAGGAGGCAACCAGATTTTAGTCAATGGGAAACACAAACTTCTGACTCTCACACTCTCACATACAGTAACACTAAAGCTGAAAAAGAGACTGGCATAGAGAATAGCTTTTCCTCTTCTGAAACAAGGGTCTTGCTATGTAGCTCAGGTTGTCATTAAACTCACAGCAATTCCCCTGCCTCAGCCTCCTGAATGTTGAGATTACAGGTATACATGAGCGTTCCTAGTGAGAATAGGTTTGTTTTTGAAATGTCTACTTACTTACTTACTTATTTATTTATTTATTTATTTATTTATTTATTTATTTATTTATTTATTTATTTATTTCGAGGTAAGCTGGCCTAGGTAGCCAAGGATGGCTTTAAACTTCTGATCCTCTCACCTCCCCCTCCTGGAGTGCTGAGATTACAGGTGTCCACAGTCATGCAGTGGTGAAGACTGAACCCAGGGCTTTGTGCACGCTAGGCAAGCACTCTACAGACTGAGCCACTTCCCCAGCCCAAGTCCATTGGCTTCTGCAGACTTGTTTATTGGAGTGCTCATTTCATCAGCCCACAGCAAGAGACTCCAATGATGACTATGACAATTCCAGACTCTCCTTGAGAACACTGAATCCAGTGGGTCCACAAGCTGGGCCTGAACCACTCTCCGAATGGGTTCTTGCAGCACTCCACTGAAGGACTTTCAGAAAATGAGCTGGCCAAAGCTCTGACACATTACATTTGCAACTACAAGATGGCTTCCCAAAGATGTTACAGCATGCTCATGTCAGGGTGGGCGATGACACAGCTAAAGGCAGAGTGGCTAAATCTGGCTTGAATGTTGAAGAGCCTGGCCTAACCTGCCGGGCGTGTTCACTTAGCTCCTGAAGCATTCTGATTTGATGTGTCTGAGATGTTAAGAAACAGGATGCCTGGGAAAGAACACAGATTGGGGGTGTTCCTCCACAGCTGACAGCTGGCAGTGTTTTTGGTTAACAAACCATTAAAGAGTTTGAAAAAAGAAAGAAAAAACAAGAACCTGAAAGCCCGCTGCCAGCTTACAGTAACACCAAGCACCAAAGCTTGTAAAGTTCCAGTTACAGGATTAGAAGAAACTCCCAGGCAATGGGGCCTGAGAAGAAAACACAGAAAAAATGCTGGGGGAGATAACACAGCAGTTCATAGCACTGGCTGCTCTTCCAGAGGGCTAAGGTTCTATTCCCAGTGCCCAAACAGTGACTTACAACCATCTATAACTCCAGTTCCAGGGGATCTGACACTCTCTTCTGGCCTCCTTGGGCACTGCATTCCTGTGATACACAGACATGCAGACTAAACACTCGCACATAAAATAAAAATAAATAAATCTTTTTTACAAATGCCACGCAAAAGCTGTATGTCTAAATTAATCTTTAAAAGTTCTTGCAGTAAGTAAAATGGAACTGTGCATGACACAGCGTGTCACGGTTGCCTCACTTTTCAATGGCAGCATTTTCCCCCATATGTTGTACAGTCGTGTCCTACCAGTGAAACACAGGAATCCTAGGTTTCTGTGTTCCTACCTTCTTCTTTAGGAATTTCTATTGCCCTTGATTTTTAATATTCACCGCCTCTCCTTTCTTATTTAATGTGGGGACCAGAAAAACCCGCAGAAATCAGATCTCTCCTTCCACCACCTGGGTCGATGATCCATTTACAGACTTCCATCAACTGGAAAATGTATGGATGCTGCACAGGAGAGCTGAAGAAGAACAGCCAACAGAAAGAAGAGGTATAACCTAGTCCTTCCCTGACCAGGTCAGTAGGAATGGACATCTCTCCTTTACCATTCTCTTCTTCCATAAAGACCACACAGACCTTGAGAGGAGACAGTGCGCCAACTACTGAACAGCAGATGGAGCCAAACATTACAGGTTGAGAGTTGACTCTCTAAGGGCAGGATAACAGGAAATCCATTTAATTCACTGAGCAGCTCAAGCTGGCCTCAAAGGCAACTCACTATGTAGCCCAAATGCAAAACAGTAGTGCCTCAGCCTTCCCAATGCTTCTGGAGACACCAAGTCTAGAATGAAGAGAATATTTGTTGTTGTTGTTTTTGTTTGACGCATGTAAACCAGACTGCCCTAAACTTACTATATAGCCAAGGATGAACTTAAAATCCTGATCTTCCTATCTCCATTTCCTGGGTGTCAAAATTACAGGCACACATCTCCACACCCAGTTTACAAAGTGATGGCAATTGAACCCAGGGCTTGGTGCATGCCAGGCAAACATTTGACAAATGAACTGCATCCCCAGCCCCATGACAAGACAACGTGAAAAGCTAGGATCCAGAAGGAACCAGATCCTTTCCCTATGTATCCAGTAAATCCAAAACAAGCCTCCCAAGTTCCAAGTCTGGAAAAACTCAAAGGTGTGACTCACATGCAGAGCCAGATTTTTTAGCTGTGAAATCACTCAAGTCATCAAGTGGTTATCCAGTTAGTATTAATTGTGTAATTGTGTGTGTGTGTGATGGAGGGAGGAAAAGAGGAAGGGAGAGAGGGAGAGAGAGTCCGATGGTACTGAATGTTCACATGCAGTGCAGAGGGGCTGGTGCTACATAAGGAATTGTGCCCAGGTTTTTACCTGAGTTCTGGGGACTTGAACTCAGATCCTCAGGCTTGCACACCAACCTTTTTTTCCCAGAGTCATCTTCCTGGCCCTGGCCCTGGATTTGTGAATCTTTTTTTTTTTTTCCTTTTTAATTTTTTCCTCTCTTAATCCTCCCTTTGCTCTTCTGTTTAAGGCTGAAGTATGTTTTCTTTGAACAAATAAATGTTTATATGTTAGGAACCCACATCAGATGTTATGCTAGAAAACAAAGGTAAGTGGAATAGATGTTTCCTGGATATGGAAGCCTTTAACATAGTGAGAGAGGTGGGTTATGCAATAAGCAATTGTGAGGAAAAGTTACTTTAAAAAATACACGGAACAGCCATTTTTCTCTTAATAAAAGAAAGTTCGATACATTTTATTTATTCATTTATTTGTTTTGCCTGCATGTATGTCTACACATCGTATGTATTTAGGGCACACAGAAGAGGATGTCAGATCCCCTGGGGTTGGAGTTATAGATAGCTGTGAGACAACATGTGAGTAGTGGGACTCAAACCCAGGTCCACTGGAAGAGCGACCATTGCTCTTAACTGTTGAGCCATCTCTCCAGCCCTGAAATAAACAAAGCTGAGCCCAGCATGTACGAGGCTAAGACATGAGGATGGCAGCAAATTTGAGGCCTAGACTACAGAGTAAGACTGTCTCAAACCACAAAAGCAAAACAAAAGCTAAGAAATATTAAAGTTGTATTCAGGATGAGACATGTTTAGTCTAATGACTCAAATGTCTAATGACTTTTCAGACCCTGTGAGAGGTTCAAAAGATAGTGCAGTTGGAAGAAAGCCTGCTTAGCCTGCTAAAGGCCTAGGACTGCACAAAATATGTTGGCTCCCGGCAGGAATACCAGCACTAGAAAGGCAGAAGTTCAAGGATCAGAAGTTCAAGGTCATCTTCAGTTTCACAGTGAGTTCAAGGCCAATAGGAATTTACGCATCACCATGCCTGGCCATGCCCAAGTAGTATGAGGAAAAGTACAAGAGCTTGTGAAAATGCAAACATACTTCATAGAAATAAAATCTTGGGGCTGGAGACATGGCTCAGAGGTTAAGAGCACTGGCTGTTCTTCCAAAGGTCCTGAGTTCAATTCCCAGCAACCACATGGTGGCTCAGATCCATCTATAATGAGATCTGGTGTCCTCCTCTGGCATATAAGCACACATACAGGCAGAGGGCTGTATAAATAATAAAGATAAATAAATCTAAAAAAAAACATTCTAACTTGAGAAGGTAATCAATTAAAAAAAGAAACAAAATATTAATCTTTCTTTATCTCCTTCCTATAAACACTGAACTGATTGAATCTTTGAATTCTTCTTCACTTAAAATTCAATTCCCTGAATTGCTGTTTCATTTTCTCAAGGTTGTTCATTTCAATTCACTTTTTTACAGCAAAATAATGACAACTGAATCTTGTATCTGAGGCCAGCCTTTACTCCTGACCCTCCAGCCTCTACCATCCTCTGAAGTTCTAGAATTATAAATGTGTCCCACCATATCCAGTCATATGAACCATTTTAAGTGTCAAAATATGATATGTCTGTAAACATTTACAGGGAAAATCTGGAAAGAAATATTGGCATGCCTTGAAGCCGGGGTATACGTAGCTCTGTAGAGAGGATCTGAGGAGCATTTTTGAGGGCCTGGTTTCAACTAATACTGTCCCCCAAAATGGTATACTTAAATAACTTATGCAAAGGCCAGCAGGAAGAGAATACTACAGGACAGGTAAGAGCTAAGTGACTTTAAACAATCAACTCCTAGGAAGGCAGGAAAATGGGTGTCCTGTGTGACCATCCCAAATGCAAAGAATATACCAAGAGGGTTCACACTTATCAACACAATCTTGGGGAAAAATCTCTCTTCATTCTAGTATCTTGCTTACATAACTGCTTGCAGTTTGATAAATGCCAGCTCATCTCTACACAATCATCAGTTGCTCAACAAACACACATTGAACATTCATGGGTGGTTGTTTTTAAATAACCAGAGCAAACCTCCAAACAAGAGAGACATGCCACTATAATGAATCATAGAATAAAAGCAGAGCCAAGCATGAGGGCAGACTAGTTCAACGGCCTGGCTATATTTTGAGTTCTAGACCAGCCAGGACTATATAGCAAGATCCTTTCTTAATAGTAGAAGAGGGAGGGAAGGTAGGGTTGGGATGGGGAAGGAGGCTACAGCCGGGATACAAAGTGAATAAACTGTAATTAATAAAATAAAAAATAAAAAAAAACAAAAACCCACAAACAAATGAACTAGAAGAAACAAACACCCAAGAAAATAAAAGAAATGCAACTTAGCAAACAGACTATTCCTTTCTATAAGCAATAGTCCTACCGGAAGGTCTGCTCTAATCACTGAGGCATCACTGCCAAGGACTCCAAGCTCAGAAATGAGAAGAGAAAAGCTCCCTCCGTGGCAGAGACTTCTGCTTCTCCACTGATAACCAAACCATTCCTTCCTTCCCAGTAACATAAGTCCCATTTTACTGAGTGTCACCATGTATCCAGCTATGTGTCTGTGAAGCCTGAGCTTTGGTTCAGGGAGTCTCCAGAGAGACAGGATGCATTCTTTGTCTTTGCCTTGCTGCCTGGAACCCTGCTGTGACAGTAGAGGTCTGGCAGCCATCTTTGATTTTGAGAACTAAGGGAACCTTAGGAGGCAAAAGACAAAGAACTAAAAGATTGGGTCTCATACAACTTTATAACGTCACTCTGCCTATTGTAAACTATGACTTCAAGAGTTCTTTCAGGGGATGGAGACGTGATTCAGCCCTAAGAGCACTGCTGCTCTTCCAGAGAACCCAAGTTCAATTTCCAGCATGTGGCTGTTCACAACCACCTGTAACTCCATTTCCAAACTATCTGACACCGTCTTGTGGCCTCCGAGGGCACCAGGCACATACACATGGAACAGAGGCAAGAATGCAGTCAAAACACCCAAACACATAAAATAAAATAAAACTTGTATTTAAAGAAGAGAATTATTAGGGAGGGAGTGGGAAGGTGGGAGGGAATGAGGGAGGAGGCTACGCCTGGGATGCAAAGTACCTAACCTGTGATTGATATAAAAATAAATTAATTAATAAAAAAAAGAAAGAAAAAAAAAGAAGAAGAGAATTGTTTTAGGAACTGGGGAGATGGCTCAGTGCTTAAGAGCACATACTGTTCTTGACCCAAATTCTACTCTCAACAACCATGTTCACAATCACTTCCAGTTCCAGCTCCATGGGGATCAGATCCTAACACACACACACACAAAATAATAAAATCTTTTTAAAAGAAGAATTACTTTAATCTGGGTTTAGTGCTTAATGCTTATAATATCATCACACAGGAGGCTGTAGCAGGAGAATTGCTGTCACCTCAAGGCCAGCCTGCGCCATTCAATGAGCTCTAGACCAGGCTGGGCCACACAGTGAGACTCTGCCTTTACTTCTCTGCCAATAAAGAAAATTATTTGAAATGAGAAAATAACTGTTGTGCGTGTGTAAGCCGCCACTGTCAAATTCTTCACTGAACACTTACCTTGAGAGAGGTTAAGGCTTTATCTTTATCTTATCTTTTTGTTGTTGTTGTTGTTCACAGATGAGGCCACTGAGATCTCAAGGGGTGAGATGATCTACACAATATTAAGCTTGTGGAGAACAGATCCTGGCTCCTGACCCAATTTTTTTTCTTGGGTTCTAAATTAAAAAAGAGAGAGAGAAATTAAATATAACGATGAATTATAAATGTATCCTTATTTAGTGTGAATAGTTCACAAGAATGTGTGCCATGATAGACACAGTATAAAATTAGTATAAAAAAGTATTAAATTAGCAGGACTTGGTGGCCCACGCCTTTAATCCTAGCACTGGAGGCAGAGGCTGGACGATCTCTTTGAGTTCAAGGCCAGCCTTGTCTGCACACTGAGTTCCAGGAGAGCCAGGGCTGTGAAGAGAGATCCTGTCTCAACAAACAAACTATCAAATGTTAATGACCTGATAGGATGCTGGCAAAATAGATAGTCAAGGGCCAGAGCAAACAGATTGTGTTTACAATGCCTAAGTGGTACCCTGGAAAGAACTCAAGGGAAGAGCATTTGTTTTTCTCAGCGAAGACATAAACTTCAAGACATACAGAATGGCTCCCACAGGTTCATACGTGCTTATGAGTGGCACAATTTGAAAGGATTTGGAGGTGTGGCCTTGTTGGAAGAGGTGTGTCACTAGGGATGTGCTCTGAGGTTTCAAAAGCCTAAGCCAGACCCAGTGGCAATCTCTTGCTGCTGCATGTGGATCCAAATGTAGAACTCTCAGCTCCTTCCACAGCACCATCTCTGACTGTGTGTTGTCATGCTCCCCACAATGACGATAACCAACTCAACGTCTGGAACTGTAAGCCAGCCAAATTAAATGCTTTCCTTTAGATGGCCATTATGTCTTTTCACAGCAATAAACAGTGACTAAGACATAGAGTATCTTCTTCTTTAAAAAACAAAATAATAATTTTATGTGTATATGTGAGTGCCTGCATGTAAGTATGCATGTGTACCATCCGCATGCCTCATGTTCCTGGAAGTTAGAATTAGAATTATAGCCACCGTGAGGGTATAGGGAACCAAACCCAGGTCCCCTGCAAAAGCAATGGATACTCTTAACTGAGAGGGAGCTTTCAGCCCTGAGGGTAACTTGTTTGGCTAAGTCCTTAGCTGGGAATCCAAGTATGGTGCTACACACCTGTTGACCCAGCATGAGGGAGAAAACAGGAAGATAAAGACCATCGTTGGCTACAAAGCAAGTCTGAGGTCACTTGGACAAAAGGAGACTGTGTCCACAAAAAAAAAAGGCTGGGCCTCATGATGCACACCTGTAATCCCAGCAGTCTAGGAGGCAGAGGCTGGCATATCTCTTGAGTTCGAGGCCAGCCTGGTCTATACAGTGAGTCTAGAACAGCCAAGGCTACACAGAGAAACCCTGTCTCAAAAAATAAAAGAATAAAATAAAATAAAGGACAGGAAAGAAAGAAAGAAAATTTAAAAATTAACACACTCTTAACTTGAATATTTCTTACTACTTACTTACCACTACCTTAAAACAATTAACTTGGAAATGGTAAGATGGCTTAGTGGGTAAGATAGCTTAGTAAGTAAAAGCATTTGCCACCAAGTTTGGCAAATCTGAAGCCTAGAATTCACACAGTAGAAGTGACTTCTGAAAATTGTCCTCTGACCTTCCACATGCATGCCATGGTACACACATACAAAAATTAAATATTAAAAACATTTCTAATTAACTTGATCCCAGTTTGTCACAGATGTGCTACTATTTATTATTATTATTACCATTATTATTATTATTATTTGTATGTATGTGCCTACTTATTTGTATGTGCACCGTATACAAGTAGGTGCCTATGGACGCCAGGAGAGGGTGTCTGCGCCTCTGAAATGAAAGTTCTAGGCAGTTTTGACTAGCCTGGTATAGGTTGTGGGACCTGAACGCAGATCCTCTACAAAAATAGCAAGCGTGCCTAACCACTGAGCCATCTCTCCCTGCCACAGATATAAAAACCAGTGCGTTTTCAAAGCCTTTTCTGAAACCCTGCTACAGAAGACAAGACACACGTTTAAACGCAATGCTGAACGTAAGTATTTCTATACAGTCTGAAAAAAAAAAAAAAGAAGAAGAAGAAAGGCAAATCAAGCCTCTTCAAATGTTAGTAACAGGTGTCTCTTCAGATGCTGTATTTAATATAAGACAGTCTACGCAGAGGAGCAAGAACGTGCAAGTTGCATTTTGTACATGACTTCGATACAGCATGGTAAAACAAAGAAACATCACATCCCTTTCATTTACTTGCCCATTACTTGCACTTTTCTTCATTCCCCCCCCCCCCAATGCTGGGATCTAAATGCATGCTAAGCAAGAGCTCTACCTCTGAGCTGTATCCTTGGTGTGCATTTTGATTTTCTGAGTCTTGATTTTTCTAAGAATAAAACTGAATTAAGCTGGACATGGTGGCTACTACCTATAATCCCAGAATTCAGGAGGGTAAGGAAGTAGGATTACCTTAAGTTTGAGGCCAACCTGGGATACATAGTGAGTTCTAGTACAGCCTGGGCTACATGAAACTCTGTCTCAAAAAAATTAAATAAATATAATTTTCAACACTGTTTAAATTTTTATTTATGTGCGTGGGTGAGCGTGTGTGTGTATGTGTGTGTCTCACATACGTGAGAGTCTCTGGAGAGAACACAAGAGGGTGTCAGAGCTCCTGGAACTAGAGTTACAAGTGGCTGTGAGCTGCCAGACATGGACAAAGAAAGCCAATACATGTCCTCTGGGAAATTAGTAAGCGCTTTCAACTGCTAAGTCACCTATCCAGCCCACATATGATTATTTATAAGAGTTCTTTTTTTATTTTTACTTATATTTATGAATCTACTTCATGCGTGTGCACACATGAGCTCCACAACACTCAAGCAGAAGATGGAGAACAGCTTGGGGCAATTGTTTCTCTTCTTCTACCTTGACCTGGGCTGTGGGATTGAACTTGGGGCATCAGGCTCGGCAGCAAGCACCTTTACTCTCAGAGGCATCTTGCCAGCGCTTGATCCTTCCAGCTCCCAAATACTCAAAAGAAATATTCTGCAGACACCAGCACTAAACGGGTCCTTAGGAAGTAGGACACCATTTTAACATGTTATTCCACCATTTGTCTGCAGCGACACACAAAACACATCCTAAAAACAAAGACACTTAAACTAATGCCCATAATAAATACTGATTTGAAAAGTGTCCTGTTTGCCTTCTTGTGGCTTCATTTCAATTTGTAGTTACTGAACACAAACCACCTTGGCAAAAAGCATGCTGAAAGCTGGGCTTGGGGGTACACATCTGAAATCCCAGGACTCAGAAGCCTGAAGTATCGATGTAAGATCCAGACCAACCTGGATTGAGTTTGACTCTATCCTGTTTTAAACAAACAAACAAAAAGTATACTGAAAAGATATTTTAAAAATGTGTGAGGGATTGGAGAGATGACGGTTTGGAAACAGGGTTAAGGAGATGGCTGTCGGTAAAGAGCCACGTAAGCAGAAGGACCTGAGTTTGGATCCTAAGCACCCACCAAAAAAAAAAAAGCCAGGCAGCCACATGCCTGTAATCCCAGCACTCAGGAAGCAGAGATAGTAGGCTCTTTGGCCAGCTAGTATGGAGGAATAAATAAGCTTCAGATCTCAAAACACAGGTGGAAAGTGATAGAATAAGACAAACGCACATATAATCACACAATGTATGAAACGAACAATGCGCGTACCTTGGGGAAAAGTAAACACAACAGGGGCTCAACCACCGGTTGGTAGGTAAAAACCAGAAGGGCCTAAGAACTGCATCGGCAAACCCCAGGGAGACAGAGGGGAATTTTTAAAATTAATTTATGAATGTTTGTGTGGAGGACAAAGGACAACTTGCAGGGGCTGGTGCTCTCCTTCTGCCATATGGGTCACAGGGACCAAACTCAGAGGGACATCGGGCTTGGCTGTAAGAGCCTTTATCAACTGAGCCATCCAGATGGCTCTTGGAAATGAATTTTTGACCCACACCAGACAAACCAGATGATGGAGAGTTCCTGTGTCCACCTAATAACTAGAGTGATACTGAGGTTTCAGCTGTAATTCCAAATTTCCACTATTTTAATGTTCAACCCTGTTAAATTTCATTAACGGAGGAACATGTTGGAACATTCACTATTTGTTGAGTTTTCTTGAATGTTATAAAACTATAACAGAGATTAAATGAGGAAAATTCCTGATGCAATTTTTAAGGACAAAATAAAATACTCAACTGTTACTCAAATCTAGTTACTTAACAAAACTAGCCAGGGAGAAACCTTAAGCAATTTAAAGAGCCGAAGGCTATCTGGTCCAAACGCCTAATGTAATCCTATCACCTCTTGACAATTCTTTATTTGTTTTGGCTTTTTTGAGACCCGGCTTCTCAGTGTAGCCTTGGCTGTCCTGGACTCAGAATGACATGCACGACTCTGCCTCCCTGAGTGCTGGGATTAAAGGAGTGTGCCCCCACACCTGACTTGACAATTCTTTAGGACAAGCATTTCAACATTTTAAACTTTCCCATAGTGAAATTCCACAATTAACCATAATTCACTATAACGAATATTTTCATTTAAGCTATGTGTCCTCCTGCCTCAGGCTCACCTAATAGCTGGTATTGAGTCCCCAACTTCCTGTCTTTTGTCAAAATCAGGGTGTTTTATTTTTGGAGGGGAGGGAGTATTTATATTATTTATCCACAGACTTAACAAAGCTTTAAATAAAACAAAACTTAGATAATAGCACTGAGCATTCAATTTGTGTAAAAGGTACATTAACAAGTGTAAAAGGTATAAATAATCAGAGCAAGGGTTTCTGTTCATTTTCGTTCTCTCCTCCTCCATCCCTTTCTGGTGTTGCGAAATAATTGTCATCTAAGACCACTGTCTGCGTCAACCACAATAACCACATCAGCCCACCGAGCTGATGCAGGTGCAACAAGAAAGTAGTAACATCTTTCCCTTTCCCCTAAATCGAAAGGGCTCGTCTTTCGCCTAATTTGTCACTTTGGGGCCAATGATACTACAGCTGGCACGAACTTTCTCCTTAGTGGCAGATGCTGGCTTCACATGCCCCGAGAAAGAGCTGTGTCCTGGGCCTAGCTTTGCTCCACAGCGCTGGGGGCGCGGAGCATCAGCCCGGAATCGATGAGTCCAGAGTCCTCACCAGTGGGCATGCCCCTCGCCCACGGACCCCGCCCCAGTCTGGGTCCCGCACCTACCCCCCTGCTCGTGCCACCGACCCCGAGGAAAAGCTCAGGTGCTCTGAAGCAAGGGAGTGATGGAGCTTCAACTAAGAGACCCTCTTCAGCCTTGCCCGCACGCAACTCGGCCCTCCACCACAGGGCAGGGCAAGCACGGACCTGAGCCCTCTCTCCCGGGACCCGACCAGCCTCCCCGAGCTTGGGATCTACACCCAGCTCCGCGCCACTGACCTTCTCTGCAGGGTCTCCGCGGACGAGGCTAAGCCGACTGATGCCCGCCGCGCGCACACCAGTTTCTCCCTGCCCACGGCCCTCCGCCGTGTTCTATTCCACAGCCTACAGCTTGCCCGCCTCCTGGTTGCCATGGTGACTGCCTCCGCCCTGACAGCCGCTAATTGGTCCCGCTCTGGATCGCGGAGGACGCCTATTGGTGAGTTGGTTCAGGGAACCGCGTACGCGAAGGCGCTTTGGGAAGACCTTAGCCAAGAGGGACGTGGCGCTCTCCAACCCGGGAGAGGAGGCCGCGCCCCTTCCTTCTCTTGCAGTCATGGAGCAGGATTTAGGCCGGTGAGGAGCTGCCCGGGAATTCCCTACAAAATCTTAGGGATGTACATTCTCTTAGTCTCTGGCCTGCGCCTGTAGCACCCACAGTGGTGGAGAAAAAAGTGGCAAGCCTCTTGCGGGTGCAGTTTTTAACCATACTCCACCCTCGTTATCCTGGCCCTGAGTCCCTGTGACTTAATTGCGTCAACCTCACTTTTATCTCATGCACATCTTCAGATACGGCTTTCTCTACTCTCTGCCCCATGGAACGGAGACATCTTCAACTCATTTTAACCATGGCGCTCTTAAGATGTAAGCGCTTGGAGGGTTAGAAAAGCTTTTAGAGCCTTGGGGTTGTTTCTGAAGCTTGGGTGCCAGTCACACCTTACTGATCTTTAGGTTTTTTTCACCTTAAAAAAAAAAAAATTGGTTCTAGGATGTGTATTACTGGTCTCCTTGCTGCAAAGGAAAAAAAAAAAAACTAAGAAAAGCAATTAAGGAAAGAAGAGTTTCAGCTCACAGTTTAAGGGTGCAGAAGCTTGAGGCATCCCAGTCACAGGCATCCCAGTCAGGAAGCAGAGAATTGAAGAATGCTGATGCTTAGAGTCTCTCTTGGTCTCTCTCTTCTCCCTCTCTGTTTTCCTCTGCAATGGCAGCCGATGTAGCAAGTTGCAACATGGGTTAATGGCTGTGTGCACCGTTAGGACCAGACTTCCTCTCTTGCAACATTCAACTTGCACCTAACCCGTCAGTTGGGGCATTTACCACAGCACTGTGCTTCCATTTCCTTATGTGTAAAATGGAAACAGTAATACCGGTACCACCGACACTTACAACATAGCCGATCAATAGAAACATTGACTGGCACATTGTAGTAACTCAGCCATTCTTGGGTTGGTGACTAAACTCAGCCTCCAGATTTTAACTCTTATCCACACCTCTTGTCCACTTACTTAGACTAATATCCCAAGTTTAAGCTCCTTTTGTGTTTTAGGAGGATACTTGTCCATTTTGTTTTGTTGTTTTGTTTTGTGGCTTTGCCTCCACTGAAGGGTTAATAGCAGAGATAAATTTAAGGAAATGAATGGGTTGAACATAGTAACACTTGACACTTGAGGAAGATAAAAGATTATGGTGTAGGGACACTAAATTTCAAATTGAAAAATACAAGAAATACTACCCACATCATAAGTGTCATTAGTAACCATGTGAGATTTGAGTTGATATTCCACCCCAACACTCTGGGAATGATTAGAGTTAACAATCACCATGGTCCACGCCTTCAGTAATAGCTCATGGTAGATGGAAGCAAGAGGATCGGGAATTCGAGGCTTCCCCAAGCTACGTAAGAGCCTAATACTAGACCATGAACACATTGAAGTCAGGAACTGCCTTGAACGCTTTTATTACCTATTATCTAGTACAAGAACAAATACTATGAATTAGTTACAAAAATTGGGTGTGGCTTTTCTAAGGGCAGGCCTCAGAAACCCAGGTGGTGATCTGTCTGGATGATTCATAGAAATCCAATGGAGATCAGTAAAACCTGGCAAGTGAGAAGATGAGATTCATCCAGTGGTGTGATAAAAGGAAGAAGATAATGAACAGGAGTTTGGTGACTGAGATGGCATCACTCTTCTGGGCTGAAGGGCAACGAGAAGACAAGAAAAACAGGATGAGCAATGAGTGAACGGAAAGATCCTGGATTAGGAGACAGCTGAGCAAAACACTTCAGAAGGCTGTGAGGATAAAAGCCTGGAGTGGTGGCTCCTGTCTTTCATCCAGGCACTTGAGAGACTGGGGCGAAGAATCAAGGTTAAGTTTGAGACCAGCCTGGGCAACAGTGTGAGACCCTGTCTCAAACTCTCACACCAAGCAATACTAAATAAAATCAAAGAAGAACAGTTCTTACAGTAAAAATTGATTTTAAAAAAATTAGCAGCAAGGTTTAGGGATGTAGTTCAGTGGTAGAGAGCGTCTCTAATATACTCAAGGCCGTGGTTCAATCTTCAACACAGGAAGGAAGGAAGGAAGGAAGGAAGGAAGGAAGGAAGGAAGGAAGGAAGGAAAGAAGGAAGGAAGGCACACAGGCAAGCATGGAGTAGATAGAGAATCCTGAATGCATCCCATTATCTGAGGAATTTAAGAAGAAATCTTATTTCTTAAACCAAGACGCCTCAGAAGTTAACCTGAATTCTATCTCCAGGATCTACATGGTGGAGAGAACTGACTTCCCACAAGTTGTCCTATGACCTCTGCATGTTCACTGTGGCAAGGGCTGCTCCCCACCCCATTCCAAGACACACACACACAATGTAGTTTTAAGAAGAGAAAGAAATATTATTTAATAAGTAAAACCTAAACCTTAGATTTTTAGCTAGGATGGAGAATTTCCTGATAGGGAGAAGGATGGGAGACAGCCAGAACACTGCACAGTCAGAATCCATCCCCAGCCCTGCCTCAAATGCTTGGCATCTGTGTCTGGCCTCGAGTTTATTGTCTGACTCTAGGCCTGATGTGTACTGTGGCAGAGAAGCCAGTTCATCAGCTAAGCAATAAGTCAACCTCGAAGTGGAGAGGTAGCGTGAGCAAGAAGCCAATGGATCTGGGTAAAAGGGTGAGGAAGGACTCAGTTTTCCTTAAATGGCTGGCCGCTGAGAGTTTGACCACGCTCCAGTGAGTATATGGTCAACACAAATTGGACATTTTTTTTGTATGGTTGGTTTGGATTTGGTTTTCTCTCTTCTTTTTTTTGAGGGTGGAGATCACAAGGGTGGGGGCAGACTTGGGAGGACTGGGAAGTGAGTGCGATTAGTTCCCAAATAATCAATAAAAAATATTATATTGGAGAAAAACAGCTCCAGGTTGCTTCCTGCCTTGGTCCACCCCATTGTCTTTGGGATGTGCCCCTACTTAAAATTATTAACTAAACCTCGCTCCGTCAGCAAGCTTCTAGGCAGTAGTGGTTCATACTGCAGAGATGGTGCAGAGTAAATTAAGGGGTGCCTGGCATACTGTGCATGCTGCAGGGATGTGTTAAAAGGAATCTCTGCACCTGTAACCTGGCTGGGGTCATATTGGGTCCTGGAGAAGGTACTGGATAGATGTTTATCCTCTCTCTCTCACACGCCCCTTTGCCTGTTACCTAGGAAACCCTGGCTGATTATTGCCTTCATGGGATATCGCTCAACTTGATCTAGGCAATTTGATTCTTTGATTTCCAAGGAAACCTCAGCTCAGCTAAGAGACTCAAAATGAGTTTGTTGGAGGGCAGGTGAGAAGAAATTGAAAATATCTGAGCAGACCAGCAGCCATGAGTCCTGCCCCACAGTGTAGCTTTTAGTACCTCATGAGAAAGTATGGGGTTCAGAAGCTTCTGGGTGGTTGGTCTATTTGTGTTCATTTTGTTTGTGTGTGGTGTATTGTATATATTCTAATGTTTTTTGTTTCAGCTTTCTCTTTAGCCCTCGATGCCCTGGAATTCCATATATAGACCAAACTGGTCCTGAACTAATGGCAAACCTCCTGCCTCTGTCTCCTGACTGCTGAGATTACAGACATGTGCCACCATGTCCCATCTATTCTGGCTTTTTTTTTTGTATGTTTTTAACTGTGTAACAGCCTTCACTGTTCTGGAACTCACTTTGTAGACCAGAGATCCACCTACCTTTGCATCCCCAGTGCTGGGATTAAAGGTGTGTACCACCACACCTAGCCTATTCTGGCTTTTTAATGCCACAATATGGCCCTCTGAATTCTTCTTCCAGGAACCAACATGACATCAAATGATAAGTTGTTTTGTTTTGTTTTACAAAGGCAAGCTCTTTGTGTTCAGAAGATGGATAAAGATGGTAGAAACTGCTTATTACTCCAGACACATTAAGTTCTCAAACACTAAAACAACAACAACAAAAAACCCTCAATAGCAAAACTCTATGGAAGCCAATACTTAGACATCGTACTAAGGTCTAGTTCACAGATAGCATCCTGTGGCTGTGAGACTAAATATCACCCCACTGCCTGCTTTTGTAGATGGTTTTGTGATCATGCAGCCATATTCAACAACTACACGCGTTGTATGCACAGTATCTTTATGTGGTGTCTTGACTGCCGTGGTATTGCAATGGCGGATCTGAGTAGATATTAGGAACCTTTTCAGCTCTCAAATTATGAGGCAGGTGCAGCAGCATACACATAGCTGTAATCCCAGCCATTCAGGAGGCTGAGAGAGGAGCATTACAAGTCTGAGACCTGCCTGGTCATAAGCAAGATGATCTCCCAATAAAATATACAAGTACTGGGGATATATCTCAGTGGAAGAGTGATTTCCTAGCATGCTCAACATTCAGGGTCATAGAACAAGAAAATTATTACTACCTGGCCCTTTACAGAAAACAAATGAGTAAATCAAGGTCTAGATAATTCATTCGGAATTCTACTTTCAGTATCCGTAGTGCAAAAAATGTCTCATCTTCATCAAGTCCTCTAATATATTGCTTCTCTGTCTTTCGTGTATAATAGAAACCACTTGATGTATTTAAATGTATTATATTATTATTGTGGGCGTGTGTGTGTGTGTGTGTGTGTGTGTGTAATGCATAATGTGAGTAGGCAGTAGAGGACAATTTTTGGAGACTATTCTCTCCTTGCAATTTTAATGATTTCAGAGATTGAACTCAGTAGAGCAATCACCTACATTCACAAAGCCATCTCACTGGACCTGAAGATCTTGATAAAACACAACTTTTGATTAATTAAGTCTACGAGGAAGCAGGAGATCCTGTTTCTGGCTAAGTTACCTCCTGAAAAAAAAAAACTTAATCCTTTTATATTACTTATTTATTTATTCCAATGTATGTATTTATTTTATTCATTCATTCATTATTCTTTTGTTTGAGACAAGATTCATGTATCCCAGGTTGGCTTTAAAAAAGCTGCTCAGTTCTGATCCCCCTGCCCCTACCATCAGTGGTGTCCTGACATCTTTTTTCCCTTTCTAACCTAGTTAGATGTCTGTGATTGATCTATGAGATTGCTCCCACAGAGGCATCTGTTTCCTTGCCTTCATTTCCCTCCGGTGCTCTCATCTGATAAAAACTCAGCCTTAGGTGAAGTTGAAGGGCTCCCCATCTGAGCCAATACTGCCCTATGCTGTGGGGAAAATGTCATCAGATCTGTGTCTGTAAAGTCATAGCCACCCACCCTAATGGTGGTTATAATGGTTGGCACAAGCCAGTGTGGACATTGTAAGCACTGCCCAACAACCTTCCCATCCTCGTCCCATACCCTCCAGGACCTTCCCACACATCTTTGGGATGTCCTCCTTTTCCACTGTTTCTAGCAGATAACCTGAGTCACCTTTGTTGAGAACTTCCTCAATGTCAGTTTGGTGACTCTACAGTTTTTGTTGAGGTGAAGGGTTGTCATGCTAGGATGGAACTGGAGACTCACACTGGACAAGGGCTCTAAGACTGCGCTACATCCCCCAACCTGTCACTCATTATTTTCATTTGTTTGCTTGATTTTTTTATTGCGGTGATTGGATCAAGATCATGTGTAGCCCAGGTTAGCTACACTCAAGGATATACTATATACTCAAGGATGACTTGGCATTCCTAATTCCCCTACTTTCAACTCTCAAGTGCTAGTTTCAGAGGGGTACACTACACTCCTAGTGACATTATGAATTTTGACCTCAAAAGTATGAAGCACCAGGCCAGGGCAGGAGAGGCAGCCAAGGGCCTTTTCTGGAAAAGCTCTTTCCTGGTTTTTTCACCGGAGTTTCACAGTGGCCCTGCAAATCATTCTCTTCACCTCGGGCTATCCTGGGATAGCCAGTGTCCCACAGAGGGGAAGGTAGTAGTCATAAGACTGGCTTGTGCCAATCATTATTAATTTCTTTCTACACTGAAACCCCCACGGCAAATTTGGGTTCCATGAACAAGGAAGAACAGAGTGGAGTAGTTGGTTAGTCGATAGCACCATGCTCACCTTATCTCAGTATCACATCTGCAGAGCCTCCTGACTCCTTAATCCTTCCCGCTCTCTGCACATGTGTGACCTCTGCTCACACTGACCTTGTTCCCCTCTGACTAACGGCTCCATTCCTTTCTTTGGCTATTTCCTCTCCTTTCCTGTATTTGTCCTCCGCCCGCAGAGTCGCCACCCAAGCCTGTGAATATGGTACCAGAGTATTTCCCATATTTTAAAAAATACCTTCCTATTAGGTAAAGAAATGTGTTTTTTAAGGTAGTAACATTAAGTATAGAATTCTTTAGTACAAAATTTTTTCAACTTTTCTATATGCTTAAAACTTCCATAATGTAATGTTGGCAAAAAAAAAAAAAAATCCTTTCTGTGACCCCCAAGCCACTGTCCAAATTCTTTTTCTCGTTTTTCAAAAATTTTGAATTTATTTTGAGGCAGGGTCTCACTTTAGTGTCCCAGGCTGTCTATAAGTCACTATATAACCCAAAGCTGCAATAATCTAGTGAAATTGCTCAGTGGGCTCTTGCCTCTCAAGCCAGACAACCTGAGTCCCATCCCAGAAGCCATAGCAGGAGGACAAAACTAACTCCTAAAAGTCATCCTCGGACCTGGTGCAGGGCAGTCTTATGTCAGTTTGATACAAGCAGAGTCATCTGAAGGGAAGGAACCTTAACTGAGAAAAACTCTTCCATAAGATTAGGCTGTAGGCAAGCCTGTAGGGCATTTCCTTAATTAGTGATTGATGGAGGAGGGCCCAGTCCATTGTGAGTAGTGCCATCCCTGGGCTGGTGGTCCTGGGCTCTGTAAGAAAGCAGGCTGAGCAAGGCATGAGAAGCAAACCAGTAAGCAACACCCTGTCACAGCCTCTGCGTCAGACTCCAGCTTCCTGCCCTGAGACTTCCTTCAGTGATGAACAGTAATGTGGAAGTGTAAGTCAAATAAACCCTTTCCTCCCCCAGTTTGCTTTTAGTCGTGGTATTTCATGGCAGCAATTGTAACCCTATCTAAAACAGACTTCTACCTGTGCCCTGTGGCATGTATACACACATACACATACCTAAAACTACTACTACTAAATAAAACACAATTTTAAAATTCACAAAAAGTATCTGTTGAGTGTGGTGGTAAGTGCCTTTAATCCCAGCACTTAGGAGGTGGAGACAAGCTGGTATCTATGAGTTCAAGTCCAGCCTTGTCTACATAGCAAGTCCTAGGTCTATCATAGTTTCATAATAATAACAAAATAGTTGAGGCAATCCTTCTGCCTCAGCCTCCTAAGTGCTAGGTTTACAGGCATGAGCCACCACACTTAGGTATTGTTTATTCTTTTCATTAATTATTTTCAGTTATGCATGTGGGTTTCTGTTCGTGGGAGTGCATGTGAGTGCAGGTGTCAATGGAGGTCAGAGACATTCGATCATGCTGCATCTGGGATCAAAGAGGTGTGAATGTCTGCTGTGGGTGCTAGGAGCCAAACTCCCATCCTTTGAAAAGGCAGTATATGCTTGCTTGCTTGCTTTTTAATAGTTATTTATTTTAAATGTCTGAGTATTTTGTCTGCATGTAAATCTGTGTACCACGTGAATCCCTGGTACCCGAGGAATTCCTAAGCAGCCATCCGAGTCTCTGGAACTGGAGTTTTGGATGATTATGAACTACCTTGTGGGTGCTGGGAACCTGACCCTAAGCCTCTGTGAGAGCAGCAAGTGCTCTTAACAGCTGCGCCAGCCCTGCTAGCGTTCAAATTTATTGAAACACTTCTGTTGGGAGCCAGGCCAATCTAAGGCTTTCCCTGAGGCCCTGATGTACTGAGAAGGAACATAGTTTCCGCTGTAAAACCTCGAACAGGCTTGGCAGAGCCATCAATAGCCTGGAACCAAAGCCTTGCCAGGGACGTTGATTTGGGGTCCCGAGAACTTAACTCTTCCCTCACTAAGGAGCTGTGGTTATCGGTCCCAAGGCTTCTGTATGCCTGGCCTGTGGTGCACTCAAGACACCCTGTGTTGCTTTTACGCAGTGCTTGGTTACTTCTTGCTGGTTTCATCCCACGAGAAGAGATCTCTCTGCTGGTTCTGTTCCCCTCTCCCCTGCAAACGGTATATAAAGTGCCCCCCTTCTTAATAAGCTTGCTTGCCTCAGCCACCAGCTCCAAATCCAAATTTCCTGATCCAAAATTTCCTTGGCTTCTTTATTATTTCCCTGGTTCTCCCTCTCAGGAACTTGTCACTGAAGAAAGACATGCTGGTCCAAGTCTGTTTCCTTTCTCTATGTACTCACCCTTCTTTTACTCTGATTTTATGTCCACTTCTCCCCTGAGACCGTTTCTTCATAAAATGGCCTTTGAATGGGCATTTTCTATTTTCTTCCTCTGTTTCCTTTTGTTCTCTTTTCCTCTGTTTCCTGGCCACCATGATGTGAACTGTTCTGCTCTGCCATGCCCTCACCACCATGGAGAACCGGCAGCTCTGAAGCTGTGAGCCAAAATGGGCCTCTCCTTTCTCAAGCCATTCTCTCACGCTTTAATCACACTGACACAAAGTCTGGGGATGTGGAGGTTTGCTTCTGGAGCCCGGCTGGGAGATACGTGGGTTAGCTCGCAGCCTTCTGCTGTTACCTGCTTCAGAGTCCACCTCAGTCTAAGAGTGAGTCATGTTTGCATCGATGTAACACCTGTCATGCTGCCAGGCAATGATGGAGCAAGCCCAAGCCGGTAGCTCATGCATCGGTGACCCGGAGCTCTCTTAACTACAGCTGTTGCTCCAGAGCTCCTCCCCTGGCAGAAAGACAAGGGACCATCTGTTGACTCCCTACTGCTTCTGCCTTTTTCCCTTTTCCAGAAACTACTACCTCCATACACCTGTGTCTCAGCATCGACTTCTCTGCAACCTACTCTGCATTCTCTCTGTCCTTATCTCAGTGAATAGTATGCACAGGGTTGTTCAACTGAAACCTTGTGCGTCAGCTTTGACCCTCCTCCTTCCCACATAGCTCAGCGGGTTCCATCGCTTCTACCTCCAACCTCAATCAACCTCTCTGCCTCTGTCTCACTTATCATCATCATCACTGCTGCATTGCTCCTCTGTAATCTGTTCTCCACAGACCTTTAAAAGACAGCACTCACTCTTTGAAACCAGTTGTTTTTGTCTAATCCCTTTAAACCCCTCCCTGTGTCTGTCAAAGCCCTGCATGTCATTCTTTGTTCTGTCTAAACTCCTTCTACCCTCTCTGAGTCACTACGCTTTAACCATGTAGGTTTGTCTGTACTTAGAAAACCTTCCTGCCTAAAGCCTTTACCCAAGCTCAGCGCATTTCAGAAGGGCGACTTGTTCTTCTCACTCACTGGAATTCAAGTGCCACTACCTCAGAAAGCCCCCAGTAGCCACCCAAACCAGCTTTTCTGTCTCCTTGATCACATATTCATTCATGTGTATGGGAAAAGCAAGTCTCTCTCTCTCCATCCCCGTCTTCCCCCTCCTCTCTCTCCCTCCCTCTTTCTCTCCCTGCCTTCCTCCCTCTCTCTCTGTCTTAAATACAGCTTAAATACAGGTTCTTTTTTATCTCTTCCTGGCTGTTCTAAAGCTGGCCTCAAATTCACAGAAATACACCTGCTCCTGTCTCCCAGATTTAAAGGTGGGTGCCTCTATGCCTGGCTCCTTAATTTTTTCTCTCACTAATATATAAGGTTTAGGAGGCTATAGGTGATATTTGGTTTATCACACAGATCCCAATCAACACGTATTTGTTGGATATTTAAATGGATAGAAGAAATTATCTCAAATATTAGTACTTTTTCTTTTCATAACGTTTGACAAAGAAATTTCAGTTTTGCTCTTTTATTTTCCCCTTTAGGAAGAAAATGTGCCTTTAAACCCAGCACTTGGGAAGCAGGAGTAGGTGAATCTCTGAGTTCCAGGTCAGCCTGGTTGGTGTACAGAGTGAGTTCCAGGACAGCCAGGGCTACACAGAGAAACCCTCTCTTGAAATCCCCTAAAAAAGAAAACAGAAAAGTCAACTTCTCCCTTTTGCTATTATGCAAATCAACATGTAGGAGATAAATATTCATAGCAATAAATCATATCTAGATCTATTTACAGTGGATATAATTTCAAGAAGCCCTTACTTTTACAATCATACTATCCCTGCCAGAAAAGGTTCCTAACAGCCTAGGAACAGTGATATCACTCCCCATTAGCAATCTCACCAAACCTGCTTCCTAAAAAAGGAAAAAGCAACATGTGCTTGGCGTGCTGGGCAGCCAGCCTTTCACCTGTCCTCAGGCCAGGCCAAGGACAGTGTGGCTAGACTCCTGTCAGGACAAGCAGAGTGTTTCCTGTGCTGTTTGACAGAGCATTTATTGAAAGCAGTGCTGTCGAAACTGCAATTAAAGGTGGCATTATGGCTCTCGAAAAATCTCTAGGAAATGATTGCAACCAGCAGTGGTAGCTGTAGGATCAGGCTCTACAGGAAAGGGTGGGGAGATTCAGTTAGTGTGACAGTCAGAGACAAAGGTCTCCTCCCAGAATATGGGGACAACAAAATAGTTGTAGGTGACAAGGGCCATTTCTCATCCTTGGAAAGCTCATCCCACTCAAGCGCTGAACTGTTTCATCTTGTGAATCATCTCCATGGCTCCCTTTTATGATGCACCAATGATGTCTAAGCTAATAACATCCATTTTCTCAAAGATTTAGTTTCTCTGTGTTGTTAAAACATTTCTAAATAAAACAATGCAAATTTAAAAACACATGTACATGCAATGAATGGGCCTGTAACCACAGCTTCTTGGGAGGCTGAGGTGCGAGAATTGAAGCACAAGGCCTGCCTCAGGAACGGAATGAGTTCAAGGTTGGTCTGGGCAACTTAGTGATTCTGTGTCTCAAAAAGAATTTAAGTCTATAGGTATAGCTCAGCGGCAGAGTGTTTAGCATGTGCCCTCCCCAGTGAAATGCAGACACACACAAACAACTCAAAATAGAATCCTGAAGCAGATTGTATTTACTACATTTCTTGTTTTAAGACAAAATACCTGATGAGCAACTCAAGAAAGGAAGGCTTTATTTTGGCTCACAGTTTAAGGGATCCGGCCCATGTTGGTGGGTCAGGCATGGCAGCAGGAGCATGAGGTGGGTAGTCACATCGTATCTATAATCAAGAGAGAACAGCATGAAGAGCCAGGCTGTAAAATCTCAAGGCTCAACCCCAGTGACCCACTTTCTCCAACCAGAGGATCCACCCGCTAAAGGTTTACAACCATCTGAAACAGCTCCACCACCTGGGAAATCAAGTGTTCAAACACATGAACCTGAGTGGGGAGCATTTCACATTCAAACCATTATATATATGGTTTGAATAATGTATATTATTGATTACAAGGACTGCAACAGTTTAGAATAAATTCCAGTCATGCAGTAAGAGACAGTATCCAATAAATCTCATGTGATATGGTCATAATTTTTGTTTTATGCCAAGAAAAAACCATAGTGAGAATGTACAAAAGATAATTATGTAAACCTGGATCCTAATCCCAGGATCTTCATTCCATAAAGCTGAAAACTAGGCTTATCCTCTCCCCTTAAGAATGGAATGTCTGTGATCCTTCACTGTGATAAAAGCCTGGGGGCAGAGAGCTTCCTAGTGTACATGAAGCCCTGGGTTCGAACCCCAGCCCTGCATAAAACAGGCACGCTGGCATGTTCCTAAGAGCTCCACATTGAGGAAGCAGAGGCAGAAAGATGAGAAACTCAAAACCACCCTGGGTTACATGAAATGTTCACTCAACCTGAAGCAACATGCTGGTGGCTCATGCTTGTAATCCAAGTATTGAGGAGTCTGAGACAGAGGATTGTCAAAAGGATGGTGTGGTCCAAGGCTGGCATCTGGCTTGAGATTATATGGGCCCACACACAGGATTTTTTATCTTCTTTCCTCTAATTAGTTATTGTGTTTAGGATTTCTGGGTTCTCTTGAAATGCTGGAGTTCTGACAGCCAGTGGTCTACATACCTCAGGGCAATAGTTAGCTGGAACAAAGGAATAACATCTGTCTTTGCACAAGTCAGGTTCTCTTAGTTTACCACCATCTACCCGTAGCCTACTTTTTATCTATCTAGTGGTAACAGGTGAGCCAGTGTTTGGACATACATAGTAAGAGGGGAAACACATCTATGACAGAAGGGGAGCCTGGACTATAGCGACCTTAGAGCTGAGCCTGCAGCTCTACCCACAGGCAACATCTTTCCACCATTATGTTGAGGGAGCACACACCACCACAGAGTGCATTGCTTTCCCATAGTGGCCATTTTTGAATTGAAGGAACTTAAAAATTCCAGTACTAGAGGCTTGGAGAGGTGATTCAGTGGTTAAGAGCACTTGTTGCTCTTGCAGAGGTTCTGTTCCCAACACCCACATGGTGGCTTATAAATGTCTATAACTCCAGTTCCAGGGGATCTGACGCTTTCTCTGACCTCCATGGGTTCAAGGCACACGTGTGATACACATAAAAACAAATATAAAAAAAAATAACTTAAAAAAATCCCTGTACAGAGGAGATTGAGGCATTATGATTACAAGTTTCAGGCAATCCTGGACTACATAATGGTTCCAAGCCAGTCAGGATTATCGAGTGAAACTCAAAAACACCAAAAACTCCGAACAATAAAAGACAACAGGTTCAAGATGACTCTGATTTGTTTCTTGAAGTTTCATTTATTATTTTTAATGTATGAGTGTTGGCCTGCATTTATATATATGTACTACCTGCATGCTGTGCCTGCAGAAGCCTGAAGAGGATGCCAAACACCCTAGAACTGGAGTTAAAGGTGATTGTGAGCCAGCTTGGTACTAGGAACCAAGCCCTGGACCTCCACAAGAGCAGTGTGTGCTCTTAACTGCTGAGCCTTCCTGCAGCCTCACATTCTTTTTCTTAAAAGCAGGAATGAATGGATGTCTATGTGAAAATGACTTTCCTATAAAGTACTTTTTTTTTACTTTACTATTTCTTTTTTAATTAATATTTTTAACTAAAATTCAATTACAGCTGCTGCTGCTGGTGGCATATGCCTTTAATTCCAGGGCAGAGGCAGGTGGATCTCTGTGAGTCAATGCCAGCCTGGTTTACAGAGTGAATTCCAGGATGGCCAGAAATATACAGAGAAACCTGTCTTGAAAAACAAAACAAAATATTCAATTAAATTATTTCCCCCTTCCCTTTCCTTCTTGAGCCCTTTCCCTTGTATATCTATGTCTTATATACATATGATACATATAATCACTAAATACAACTTCCTTAATACATATACTGTTACTTGTATGTATATGATTTCAGAACTGACCACTTGGGGTTGGACAACCAGTTGTGGGGGAGGCTCTTCCCTGGGAAAGACTGTTTCTTCCTCTCTTCATATTCATTAGTTACCTGTAGTTTTTCGTCTAGGCTTGGGACCAAGAGATTCCCCCTTCCATGTTAACATGTGTATTGTTATCACCCGTGTTCAGGTCTTGTTTAGACAGCCATGTGGTTGAGATTTTATAAAGTTCATAACCAAGGACTGGAAGAGCACTCTGCACATGCATATCTTGTGAGACAATTCCCCATCCTACTAGTTACTCAGATGGATTGAAGCAAGAAATACCCAGAGCACATGCAAGTCACACCTCGGGGTGCGCATGTGAAGGTGTCCAATGAGAATTAACTGTGGAGGAAAAGCCCACCTGAGCATGGGTAGCATTATCCCATGGGTTGGCATAATAAAATAATGATGATGATGATGATGATGGAAAAGGCAGCCAGGTGGCACAAGACTGTAACCCCAGCCCTTGGGAGGCAGAAGCAAATCAATGCAAGTTCTAAACCAGCTTCATCTACAAAGTGACTTCTAAGCTAGTCAGAGCTATATAGGGACACCCTGCCCTACCCCAACTCCCAAAAGTAGAGAAAGCCAGCCAAGTGCTGGTGATACAGTTCGTTGATAGAACATTTGCCTTACAAGCAGGTGGCTCTGGGTTCAATCTACATAGTATCATTAAAAACAAAAAGAATAAAATCCTACGTATTCATCAAAGAGCAGAAGAGGCCTGGAGTGAGACTCAATCAATGAAGTATTTACTTTGCAAACATGAGGACCTGAGTTAGATCCCAGAACTATTGTTAAAAAAAAAAAAAAAAAGGCTGAGCAAGGGTGATGCATATTTTTAATCACAGTGCTACAGAGGCAGAGACAGGCAGAAACCTGGAGTTCATGAGCCAGCCCACCTCGCCTACTTGTCAAGTTCCAGCCCAGAGAATGGTTCTCTCTGCAAAATTAAAAAATAACGGCAAGCAGACGGCACCTAAGGAATGGCCCCCGAGGTTGTCCACTGGCCTCTGCACATACTGTCACACACGTGTGAACGGGGGGGGGGGGGGGAGAGAACACAGTATAGATTACTTCTCCTAGCCATACCACACTCAATTTAAACTAAGAAATAATTATTTTGAACTGGATATGTTGGTGCACACCTATAATTCCAGCACTTGGAAGGCAGAGACAGGAGGATCAAGTTTGAGGCCAGCCTGGACTACTTTCCTAAGATAAATTCACTGTGTAACCCAGGCTGGCTTCCAACTTATCACCATTATCTTTCTGTCTCTGCCTTATAAACGCAGGGATCACATGCCCATGTTACCATGTTGGACCAGGAAACTGCTCTTCCATCATGCTTCCCCTAAAGGTTGAAAGTGGCTTATTATACCTTTACTGTACTTACAGTAGTTTTATGAATGTATTAATCTCCTTTTTAAAAAAGTCAAAGATTACAAGTTAAAGGCAGTACTTTTGTGTCTTCTAGGCCTAGCAATGTAAAGGTAGCTAGGAAATATTTGTTGAATAATGGTCATAGGTTGTATAGAAACCTACTAGGACATAGGTTATGGGGTGTGACCAAGATGGAACATACCATCATGTAATTTAAAAATTACATAAGCAGATGATCTGAGTCATTTGATGACACCATTTTGGAAGTGTTGACTTTACTTAGGCCTTGTGGGTGATTCGAGCTTCAAGGAAGTCCTCCTCTGTCCAAGCCTCGGCACCTACTGCAGCATCTGGAGCCTGGTAAGGCGATGCTAAGTGATTGACAGGTAGGCTGATGAGTCTGAAGCTAGGCTAGCACCTTCTAGGGTTTGTACTATGCTGAGCCACACTTTAGCTCTGGTCTGGGTTAATCTGAAGGAGTTTAATTCTGTGGCAAGCTGTGCCGGTGAGTGTTAAGTAGTGTATCAGGCTGGTCACTCAGTGGGGGGTCTGGCGGTGTTGTCTGTGCACACACATGCTACTGTATGTTGAGAATATTCTGCTCTGTTTTGTGTGGGATCATCAGCTAGTACCTGAACCAATAGTAATCTGCTCTGAACCAATGTGTTTAGAATGGCCTTCATAGGTCTGACCTTTAGCATGGGTTCCAGTTTAGGCTGTTTGACATTTTGCTTGGCTCTGGAATTAGCCCTTAGCTGACATCATGAACAAGGTCAAACCACAGAATGGCCAGATTTCAAGGATAAAAACTTCACACATTCTCCATAGCTAGGGATGGCCTTAAACCTTCCTATCCTACTGCCCCCAGTTACCAAGTGCTAGGATTATAGGCATATGTCATCATGCCCAGCTCTTGAGCAAGGTCTTTACACACACACACACACACACACTGCACTAAAGACTAAAAAACTTTTAAATAAGGACTGGAGAGATGGCTCAGTGGTTAAGAGCACTGTCTACTCTTCCAGAGGCCCTGAGTTAAATTCCCAGGGACCACATGGTGGCTCACAACTATCTCTACTGGGAACTGATGCCCTCTTCTGGCATGCAGGTGTACATGTAGAGCACACTCATCTACATAAAATAAATTGAAAAAAATCATTAAAAAATATATTTGAAAAGTTTTTGAACAAATATTAAACTCTAGTTGATTCTTGGTTTGTTTTTTTTCTTTTTTATCAGTTAACAATTTAGTAATTCTGAAATGGCTTTTATGCATCTTAGGGTAGGAAAAACAAATGCATGTGAATTATTTCTAAAGTCCTCATTGTCAGAAAAAAAAAAAACAAAGGCACAGAAAGAAGGAGACAGAATAAAGTCTAGAGTAATGGATCAGAATTGAAGGGATCAATGAATGTGTGTTTTTATAGAGATGGATGGGTTGATGAGTGGGTGAGTTTTCTGGGGTCCCTGAAAAGCCACTTCTGATTTTGCCAGTTTCTTAACTTGTTTTAGGTTCATTTTTGGCTTTTTTTTTTTTTTTGATAGGGTCTTTTGTAGCCCAGGCTGGCCTCAAACTTGCAATGTAAAGGGTATTACCTTTAATCGCTGATCCTCCTGTGTGTTGAGATTACCCCACCATGCCCAGTTTATGCAGTGCTGGGGACTGAACCCAGGACTTTGTGCATACTAAGCAAGCACTCTACCAACTGAGTTACGCACCCATCCCCTGTTAAATAAATAAATTAATAATAATATATAAATAAATAAACAAAAACAAAAATCGAGTTTCAAGTTTAAAAGTTTTTATCTATGTGCATGCCTCATTCTCTTTTTCTGTGTGTATGTGTGTGTGTGTGTGTGTGTGAGTGAGAGTCTGTGTCCATGTGTCTGTGGAAGCTAGAAGAAGGTATTGGGTCCTTGCAGCTGCCCCGTGTAAGTGCTTGGGATATTTTTAACTGATGGGCCATTCCTCCAGCTGCCCCCACAAAATTTAAAGTTTGATGTGAAAAAGATAAAACAAGATTTTTTTTTCAGACTAGAAATCTGTTGCCTCTTGCTCTCTAAGGTTTTTTAACTTTGTTTTATTTATTATTATTGTGGGGAGGGCATATATACACCATGTGAATTTTCTCCTTCAACTGTGGATTTGGGGAATTGAACCCAGGTCATCAGTTTGAACGGCAAGCACCTTTACCTGCTCACCTATCCCCCACCTCCTAGCTTACTGGTCTGAGGTAGATAGTTTCATGTAGCTCCACCTGTCTTTAACTACATGTGTAGTGGAAGATGGCCCTGAATTTCTGACCCACCTGAATCCAGTTGCCGAGGGCTGGCAGGCCTGTACTACTAGGCCTTGCCTGTTGGCAGCATTTGGTACTGTTAGACTGTTTTTTTCTGATGCTCTGACCTCCTGGGCTTCCCTAATAAAGAATTCTTCCTTCCTTCCTTCCTTCCTTTCTTCCTTCCTTCCTTCCTTCCTTCCTTCCTTTCTTTCTTTCTTTCTTCCTTTCTCCTTTCTTTTGTTTTTTGTTTGTTTTATTTGGTTTGGTTTGGTTTTTTTGAGACAGGGTTTCTCCATGTAGCTCTGCCTGTCCTGGAACTCGTTTTATAGGCCCGTTCTCTGAGATCTCAGTCTCAGAGATCTACCTGCCTCTGCCTCCCAAATGCTAGAATTAAAGGCATATACCACCAGGCCCGGCCTCTAATAAAGTATTCTTAACTTCTTCTTTCAACACTTACCTTTCCTTCTCTCTCTTTTCCCACCTCCTGTCTGTTACCTAGACCTAGAGATTCTTCAGTGTTCCTGGATAGAGCAAACAATATATATTCATTGGCAACATCTGGGAGTTTCCTCGCTCTCAGTATTTGCACTATTTCTAGAGTTCACCACTCCCATTTGGCAAGGAGAGAGGTAATCAAAGAGAAATGTATCTCTTCACAATCCCCAAGCCCATAGCATTCAGGCTGGCCCTGGAGGTTGCTCAGGGCACAACATGGGGTGCATTGCTTAGTGTTGAAAGAAAAGCCATTGACTCTTTGACCCTCCCCCATACAAGCCTGGGAGTGACAGACTGGCTAGATCCCAGGGGAGGACTTTGCAGCCAGCCCTGAGGAGACAGGATAAGCTGGGGTCCGATGGAAGGGAAGGAGGTCCTCCCCTGTTGGTGGACTTGGAGGGGGTGGGGAAGAGGGAGATGAGGGAGGGAGTGGGAGGGTAGGAGGGACTGTGGGAGGGGGCTAAGCCTGGGATTCAAAGTACCTAACCTGTGATTGAGATAAAAATTAATAAATTTAAAAAAAAATCAAAAAAAAAAAAGAAAGAAAAGCCATTAAGGAACCTCCTGGTATATAGAAATCCAATGCCTCAGCTGAGAAAGGCAGTGAAGGCCTGCAATCCTAGCACTGGGGTGTTGGAGGCAGGAGGATCAGGAGTTCATCCTTTGCTACATAGCGAGCTTGAGGCCAGTTTGAGCTACATACAATCTTTTCTCAAGCAAGAGGGGGAAGGGAAGGAAAAGAAAAGAAACTGAATGACTGAGATCTCTGAAGAGAGCAGCTATTCAGCCAGAGGACCCTGTATGTTACTGGCCCCCAAATTCCAAAACTTCCCTAGAGTCAGGTAAAGCAGAAGGTACTATGTATGAGTTTTGTCAAACTTAGGTCCATAAGTTTTAAAGTTCAACAGTGTCTGTCTGATTTGACCTATTTCCTGTGTTGGAGAATCCATAGGGCCTGGTTGATTCAAGACTGTATGATCAAGAGAGGCAGTGCATTGAGGCATGGTGGTATCCTCCTGAGGCAGAGTTTGAGGCCTGCCTAGATTGTGTGACAGGCACCAGATTAGCCAGGTATTCAGAGCAAGACTGTCCCACAAACACCAAGCAGCATGCTGGGGTTAGAGCACTTACCTGGTGTGTGTGAAGCCAAGCTCAATCCCAGCCCCATAAAAACAAGAAAGGCAGCAGCTAGAACACAGACCTAGGTCCCTGGCACATTTCCTGTCTTTGGAAGGAAGGACAAAAGTCCCATCTGTGCAGCTGGGAAAGGCTGGGTGGCCTTGAAAGTTCCTGCTAGAGACTGAGCAAACCCTCCTGAGATGCCATTCCTAAGTGTTTGTCTCCGTAACTCTGCCAGACTACTCCTCTGCCTCAGTCTTGTTCCATGAACTATATCCATGGGAGAAGGCCCAGGGTGCAGAAGCCTGTCTTACTGTTCACACAGATGAGCCAGGAACAGCTTCTGCCCTCAGGCTACTCACCTACCACAAAGGTACTGACTGTGTGGTCTGACAGCACCCATTTTCACTGTGTTTGAGCTCTTGGCCTCTTTCATGTGGTTCTGCAGCCTCATTAGAAAGAAGCCTCTGACCACAATAAGTTAGCTGTGACTTAGATCAAGCCACCCAGAAAAACTACTATTTCCTTAAAGGAAGTTAATCTTTGCCCAAGATCTCATGTGGGTTTCTCCTGGTTTGTTTTCAGATTTAGAGTAGGGAAGTTATTTCTGAAAAGACTATGAATCTGCATGACCTACAGAAAGTGTCTCCAGCTAGAAGCTAAACATTTTAGCAGTTAATCTACAGGCACTCTGACACCAGGCGTGGGTGGTTGGTTGCTTCACATCTCTGGGTCTTGCCTCATTTTTCTGACAATCACAATCAAAAGCACCTTTTTGAGGCATCAACGGAACATCAGTGCTGGCAGCCAGGAAGCCCTGTCCCTCTTTTTGCAGAAGAGGAAGATACTGAGCTGAGTAGAGATAAGTAGTGTACCAAGGTCAGACATCTAGCTGAGATTAAAGTGGATCAGAATGGATGTGTGATAAAGAACTAAGCCAGGCTCCAAGCCCTGGTGAGCCTGTGGGCTGTTAGTAAACAACAATGTACTTTGCCTAATGCACACTGTTCTACCTTTATTTAGATAGTTCCCTTTGAAGAAAATAGAGCCATTCTGTTGGTTGTGATTTGCCTTGAGGATTACAAGCTTTTATCTGAAGTTGCTGGTTATCACAACTAAATCCACACAGCTTTTAAGTGTTGTTTATTTATGGGAAACAAAATGTGCAAAACTTTCTGAAAGATTAAAATTAGATAAGTTTATAATCCATCAAGATGCTTAGCATGAAGTGGGGGGGGTTACTAAATTGCCTTGTTCTTAACTAAGAATTGTAACAGAGCCAGGTATAGTGGTACATGCCTGGAGTCCCAAGAGGATCGGGACTTCAAAAGGTCAACTTTTGGTACATGGAACACTGTGGCCAGCTATGAGCTATGTAAGACACTGTCACAAAAAACAAACTTCTTTTTAAAAAGAAGGAGGAGGGGGAGGAGGAGAAGGAGAGGTAGAGAGATGGCTTGGCAGTTAAGTGCATTTACTGCTTTTGCAGAGGACATGAGTTGGCTCCAGCACCCATGTTGGGCAGCTCCCAACCACCTGGAACTCCAAAGAAATCCCATGTGTGTCTATTCATGTGCACATACCCCCACACAGCCACACACACATAATTCAAAATCAGAAAAACGTGTAAAAGAAAAAGCTATAACATGATTTCCCTTATTTGGAAATATATATGTATGTAAGTGAAGATCTTCAAGATTTGAAGGTTTCTTAAATAATGGTTTACATAGTGAGTTCTGGGCCAGCTAACACATCAAGGCCCTGCCTCAAAATAAGAGGTTCCTAATGCAAACTTAGCTTTCAATCCAATAGAAGTGATGACCATGCCAACTGCCAGTTCAGGGTCCCTTAGACCCTGTCTTGATTTGGGGGTCTGGGAGAATGGAGGGTGCATTTAAGAGAGTGTCTCATATATCCTAGGCTGGCCTCAAACTCAGTATGTGGCTGAGGATAGCCTTGGACCCCTGATCCACCTGGCTCTACCTCCCAAGTGCTGGGATTACAGGCATATACCATTTCCCCAGCTGTTCCCAGATCTTGTCTTTCTAAGGCAAATAAGCAGATGTCAGCTAACTGCAAAGCAATCGTCACTATCCCCAGGCTCTATCCCCACTCCCCTAGCTCCAGGCTTTCCAACCTCTCTCCACTCAGCTGCCCTGTTTTGCTCCATGCTTCTCTGTCTTTCAGGACTGTGCTCAGGCACCTGCCCACCTACCCCCTAACTCCAGCCTCTGCTTCCCTCAACTTTGGGCAGGATTTCTGGCATAAGGAGCAGGTAGCCAGTGTCCCTGCTCTATTAGCCTTGGACTAGAGAAAGGCAAATTGAGACAACCATCATTACCCTCTCCTGGCCCTCGTCTTGGTAGACAAAGATAGAGAAAGCAAGTCCCTGGATATAAAGTGATTGGAGTGCTAGCTAGCAAGGTAGGGTCTCAGCTGGAAACTTGAGAGGGGACAGTAAACACTGATAAATCCCTACTGAGGGCAGATATGGGCGGGGTGTGGTAGCACACAATCGTAGCAGTAGGGAGCTGAGGCAGGAGGATCATTATGAGTTCCAGGCCAGCTTGGGCTACATATGAGACCCTATTTAAAATAAATGAATGAATAAATAGGAAGTAAGAGAGAAAGGGAGGGAGAGACGGAAGAAAAAGACAGCAGATGCATCACAGGTAGAGGTGACTCTTCCCACTGTGATCTCCGGAACAAAAGCACTGGTGACACATGGAAACAGTCAGAAAGCCAAGTCACCCAACTCAGACTTGATTATTCTAACAGTTTATTGACCTTTTAGAAATCTGTGTAAAGCTGATTGTTTGAGAGAGGGTTTTACTCTGTCGCCCAGGCTGGACTTGAATTCAATATACAGACCAGCCTAGGCTGGACTTGAATTCAATATACAGACCAGCCTGGCCTTGAACTTACAGTAATCCTTCTGCCTCAGCCTCCCAAGTGTTGGGATTGCAGGGATGCACTACCATGCCTGGCATAAGCCTACATTTTTAGCACATTCATTTATTTATTGCATTTGTACATGAGCACTCTTGCATGCACGTGCAGGTCAGAAGAGAACTTTTGAGAGTGGATTCCCTCCTTCCGTCATAGGAATCTTTGGGCTCAAACTCAGATCATCAGGCTTGGTGGGAAGCATCTTTACCCACTGAGCTGTCTCAAAAGCCCAAATCTACGTTTTGACACCCCACCCCTGGGAATCCTGGGCATGCATTCTGTGTGTGTCCGCTAGGACTGTCATAACAACATACCACAGACTCAATTGTCAGGTCCAACATCTGTTGGTTAGACAAAAGCTGCCATTCCTCAGGAATCTGTGAAGCCGCTCCTCCTCTACCACTGGCAGAAAGGACAAATGGCTATCTGCATCGCCTGTTAGCACACCAAAGCACATTCTGATCCCTGGGCCCCCTCAGTATTGCAAATACCTGTTACGCATTTCAGAGTCCATGCTGGCATCCTTGCTCTTCTCACCTGGCCCCTTACCCTAAACTTTTCCAGCTCATGGGCTTCTCTCCCTGAATCTTCTTGTTGTCTTTATAACCCTGCTATTTTGGCTATGCTTTCTCTTGCTCCTCTCTCTTGATTGTCTCTTTCTTTTCTTCTGGGGCTCTCCACTACTCCTCCTGTCGTGGCCAAGTCCAGTCTGCTGGCCATGTTTGGGCTGCTACTTTTTCTCTCTGCTCTGAACTCTTTCAGATGCTTCTGTCAGTTCTCTCCTTCATATTGGATGAAAAAAAAAAAAAGAAAGAAATGAAAAGGAAAGGAAATGACTGCTCCTAGGTATGGTGGAGGAGAAGGTTTATTATAGATATGTGGGAGAGCAGAGCCAGAGTCAGAGACATCTGAGCGAGTCCAGATTGAGCTGGACCGTGTAGAGGGAGGGGGAGAGGAATGCAGAGGAAGAAAGGGGAACCAGGGGGCAACAACCAAGAGGCCTAACGTACAAAAAGGGACCGGTAACCAAATGTCTGGGTTATATAGGGAAGAACCTTTGGGGAAGGGCAGCCCAGCACTGGAGAGTTCAGGGTAGATGGCAAGTATGACAGCCATACCTTGGAACTGAAAGATGCTGGGAGAACCAGGAGGCCAGGTCCACGCTGATGTGTTAAATAGACCCCTCAGCTGTTTGGGGTTTGAAACTTAACACATATCTACAACAAAAATCTTCTGATTAACCATACCTTGGAGTGGTCATGTCAACGACATATACACCAATGACCTGAACAATGGGAAATTTCTGGTGGAGGCTTAAAGGCTGAAAAACCAAAGCTCACAGTCAGCAGGTTCAAGCCTCTTCTGAGGCTTCCGGCCTGCCAAGCCGGAAAACGCTCCACCTCTTCACTGTGCTCTCCCATGGCCTTCTTCTGTGCCAGCTCATTCCTGGCATTTCATGTGGGTCTTAAGAGCCTCTTCTTAGAAGGACATCAGCCACAGTGAGTGACAGGCCCTTACCAGCCTCACTTTATCCTTATTTCCAAATACAGGTACCTGGGGAAAGGACTTCAGCATATGTACTTGGAGGATGCTCCAGGATCCTGTCCACAGCCACTAAAGCTAAGTCTGGTTTGATCTGTCCTTTTCTTTGAAAGGTCCCAGAGTAACCAGAGCCTGGAAGACAGGCTCAGTATGTCCAAAAGGCACAGTCTAGGGCTTCGGAGATGGCTTAGTTGGTAGACGAAGTTACTTAGCTTGCAAGTGTGAGGACCTGAGTTCAATCCCTATCACCTACATAAAATCAACTAGCTAGGCGTGGTAGCGCCCACCTTTAATTCCAGCACTTTAGGGACATAGTACTGGGCCAGCCAATGTTACATAGTAAGACCTTGTCTCAAGACATAAAGTCAAATAAATAAAAAATAAAAGCCAGGTGTGGTGGCATGGATTTTTTTTAAATTAAAATACGTCATTTCCTCTCTTCCCCTTTCTCCTTTCAACCGTTTCTATGTACCCCATACACACTTGCTCTCTCTCAAATTTATGGCTTTTATGTTTTGGGGTTTTTGTCTTGTTTTGTTTTTTTGTGTTTTGTTTTTATTTATAAGACAGGGTTTCTCTGGGTAGCTTTGGCTGTCCTAGACTTGCTTTGTAGACCAGACTGGCCTCAAATTCACAGCGATCCACCTGCCTCTGCCTCTGTGAGCGCTGGGATTACAGGCATGCACATCCTACCTGGCTCCTCCATGTCTTTAATTACTGATGTATATATGTGTACTATTATATATAATAAATATACTTATTTATAATGTAACCAGCTCAGTTCATGTTATCTGTATGTATTATTTCAGGACTGACCACTGGTATTAGATAACCAACTGCGGGGCTCTTTCCTGGGAAAGACTATTTCCACCCTCGCCATTTTCTGTAGTTCTTTGTCTAGGGTTAAGGCTCCATGAGATCCAAATACCTACCATGTCATGACGTCTTTGGTTTCCTTATTCAGATCTTCTTTAAACAGCCATATTGATGAGACTTCATGGGTGTAGCTTCTCTGACATTTCTAGATGACACAGTCTCAGCAAACTTCCTATTACTCTGCTTCTAACAATCTTTCCACCATCCTCTTCCATTATGATCCCTGAGCCTTAGGTACAGGAGTTGTGTTGTAGATGTAATCAGTAGGACTGGGCACCCACGCTCTCTTGTTGTCTGGATTCTGATCAGTTGTAATTTTCTCTAATGGTCTCTATCTATTGCAAAGAGAAGTTTTCTTTTCTTTCTTTGGTTTTCAAGACTAGGTTCCTCTGTGTAGCCCTGGGTGTCCTGAAACTCACTGTGCAGACCAGGCTGGCCTCCATCGAACCTGGAGATCCACCTGTCTCTGCCTCCCAAGTGCTAGGATTAAAGGTGTGCACCATCACTGTTGACTCTAGAAGTTTTCTTGATGAGGGGTCAAAACTACACTTAACTGTGGGTATAAGGACAAATGTTTAGAGTGTAGTTAGAGCATATACTGGCTTAGCAAAGTGTTGGTTGTAGGTTCTTGTCTGAGGTCCATGACTTCACTAGCCCTGGATTGTTGCCTTGGTTTCTAGTACCTGGCATGGTTTCCCTCTTGTTGAGTGGGTCTTAAGTTCAACTAGAGAGTTGTTGGTTACCGCCAAGGTATGAGTGCCACTCTTGCAACCTTAGGAATATTGTATCAAGTGTGGATATTTTGCCCAAATTACTGTAGGGGCAGTGACAGGCAGACCGCTGAAGTTTGTTGGCCAGTCAGCCTTCCCACTAGGCCAATGAGACAGTCTTGCCAAAAAAAAAAAAAAAAGGTAGAGAGTATCTGAGGAACAATGCCAGAGTTTGTCTAGGAAACACACACATGCACAGACAAGGGCTAATCCAGCCACACACAGGAAACTGTGTCACAGGGGTCACAGGGGTTACAAACACAAAGGCAGATGCCTCTGTTTCTCTCTCACCTTCCTTACCTAGGAGACGTGCTCTTCCTCAGGTTTCCAAGTGTACTTGGAATGTTTTCCCCACTCCTAAATGACCTCATTTCCCTTATGGAAGCTCTTGAAGTATCTCCAGCTCTTCAACCTCTGCTTCTGAAGAGCAATCATTTCTTGTGTTTTCTCAAGGCTGAGAACTTTCTGCTAACTCCCAAACAATAGTGCAGAACATAGGCTAGTCCTGTGATCTTATGCAATCCTCATAACACACCATTGACACACTCTCCTCACTTTACAAATGAGGTAAGGGAGCTGCAGTGGTATTAGGTAATTTATTTAATATAGAATATTTGGAAATAGGGGGTTAGAATTTGAGCTGGCTGAAAAGCCTGTGGTTTGAAGTCCAGGAATATACAAATGATCTCCTTGGAGCTTTTTCTTCAGGCAAGCTCCAAAGGTGCCTCTCCCACTGTTGGCTACAAACACAGGATTGACTTGTATTTTTTCTCCTGTGTGTAGTTTATGGGTCACGTGTCAACCTCATCGGTTTTATTACTGTAAATTTTTCACTATCACCAATTAAATAACATTGAAAGCTCTACCGGTACTGGATGATTTACTCTTAGCTCCTTCATAGTCTTCCTGTAAATTACTAGGACTAAGCAGAGTGTGGTAGCTCTCACCTGTAATCCCAACACTTGGCAGGCAGAAACAGGAGGAGGAGGTTGAGGCTCGCCTTGGCTGCAGGAGATGAGAAGGGTGGGGCACATCAGAATGAAAAGAATGAAAAGTGTGATGGTTAGTATTGCCAGCTTTACAAACCTTGCACTGCCCTGGCTGATGGGCCTCTGGGCATGCCCGTGGGGACTATTTTATATTAATTGAGGAGAGAAGACCTGCCCACTGTGAACCACACCATTCTCTGGGCAGGGATCCTGGACTGTAGGGGTGGAGAAAGGGAGCGAAGCGCTAGTCTGCTCAAACCCTTCCGACCGTGGACACTACGGGATCGGCTGCTCCTGCCACTGTGACTTCCCTTTATAATGGACTGTAACCTGGGACTTTGAGCAAAAGAAACCAAGAGAGTAAAAAAATGAGCAAAAGGAAAAAAAGCCACCTGTCACTAGAAAGCAACCACAGGGTAGTCCCTTGAGATTCTATGAGAAAGGGGAAGTGGAAAGAGAGAAGGCCGTTGCAGTACAGGAAATGTTCTTGGTCAACTCACCATGTCAGACTACAGTCCTATGGGAGCAATAGAGAGTTGTGGGACTTCCCCTGGTGATTTGGGTTATATGAGGTTATCAGCCTTGACACTCGTGTAATCCTGACCCACCCTGCCTCCCACCAACACTATATAAGAAATATGCCAACAGGGGTTGTCAAGATGGCTCACCCGACAGCCTGGAGACCTGAGCCCATCACTGTGACCGTGTGGTAGAAGAGGAGAACTGACTGCCACATGTTAGTTCCAGGAGAATAAGACCACTCCCACAATTTTTGAGCCAAATTTGAAGCAAGCTTTATTAAATACTGGGAGAGAAGATGGAAAATGGCTGATTTGTATTAGGGGCACACAAGGCAAACCCCACAAGAGTTTGTACTTCCCACCTTCATCCAATCAGAGGCAGACTTCCTGTCTACATACCTCCCACCTATGTGTGATCAAGCACATCTTGTGCAGTTGGGACAACCAACCTTGTTTACTGAAGTGAAAACACATGGCTTGTGATCGTATATGAACAGCCCTCAGTATTCCAGGAAGTTATCTGTCCCTGGGCAAGTGGGGCTTACAGGTAAGGCTTACAGGTTAGAGGCATTTTTATTTTGTAGACTTTTTAGCACAGTAATTAAAACTTAAAAACATAACTTTTGTCCTCTAACATAAGTTTACACACATATGCCTGCTGTGAGGCATGCTAATGTACACACACACACACATTCAATCAATAAACAAACATTTAATAACTTTTAAAGAAATCCCAATGGGGAGATAGGACTCCTGTGTATGGGCCATGAACATCTTGCTTTTGTCCTGTTGACTTCAAGGATATATAAGGTGCAGGACTGACAACTGTCTCAAGTTGTCGGTTTGGTTGGTTGGTCGGCTACTTTAGCTTGGTTTGGTTTGGCTTTACTTTTCTGAGACAGCATTTTAATGTAACCCAGGCTGCCCTCAAACTCCCTATGTACTATACAGACAAGGATGACCCTGAACTTCTAATCCTCCTGCCCCCACCTCCGGAGTTGCTGGCATTAGAGGCATTGCCAACACATCCAATTTTATGTGGTGTTGGAGATTGAAGCCAGGACGCTTTGCATGCTAGACAAGCACTCCACCAACTGAGCCACACCCCCAGCCCTGGAAGTCAGTTTGAAGAAAGGAATGTGCTTAAGCCTCAGTCTCGTGTTCTCTGAACTAACAGCAGGAAGTTTAGAGTCAGTTCACTGAGCACTTTGAGCGCTTTCTTTCATTGAGATAACTTTCTTTCAGTTTTGTTGTTGTATTCATGCTCAGCCCTTCAGCAATGCCTGGAAGCTGATCCCTGGCAACAATTAGCCATCTGGGAGTGGGAAGGGCAACTTTGGATTGTATCACTTCCACCACAGTAAATTTTGCTCTGTCGTTGAGTACAGAACCTAGAGAAGATATGCACTTACTACACACAGCTTTCTATAGAATTTCTGTCCTGCAAGTACAGCAGATTAAATAACCTCAAGAGCACAGATGCAGGTGCACACAAACATCCATGTGTTTTCATAAATAAAAAATAAAATTTAAAAACAAAACAAAAAAACACGTTGAGACTCTAAGCAGTTTGCAAGGTGTAGTGGCATGTACCTTTGGTTTCAGCAATCCGGAAGCAGAAGCAGGCAGATCTCTCTGGGTATGTGGCCAGCTTGGTCTACATAATAAGTTCCAGACCAGTCGGAGCTACTTGTAAGACATTGGAAGAGACAGAAAGGGAGAGGGAGAAGGAGAGAGACAGAGAGAAAGGAGGGAAAGACAGAAAAGGGAAGGAAGGAGGAGGGGGCAGAGGGGAGAGGGGAGGAGAGAGATCCTATCTTACTCCAGTCAGAATGTCAGTAATCAACAAAAACATAACAATAAAGGTTGGTAAGGATGTGAACAAAAGGGAACCCCTACATAACATTGGTGGGCATGTAAACTAGTCCAGCCACTATGGAAATAACTGTGGACCTACCATATGACCCAGCTGTGATATTCCTGGACATTTTGCTGTTGTTTTGAAATTGATATTTGATATTTTGCTCTTTTGAAAAAGAGTCTGATCTTATGTAGCCCAGGTTGGGCTCAGACTCATTTGTTAGATGAGCCTGTGCTACCATGCCCAGATCTGGGGGTTGTTTTATTTTGTTTGTTTTTGACAAAGTGTTACAGAATGGGCATGGTGGTACACATCTGTAATTCTAGAGCTTAAAAAGCAGAGGCAGGAGAATCAAGAGTGCAAGGCCACCCTTGGCTATATAGCCAAGTCTAGGCCAGTTGAGCATAAGACCCTGTCTCAATAGAACAAACAGGAAGACAAGGTCTCAGTACATACAGCTCAGGCTAGCCTCAAAGTCCCAGTTCTTCAACCTTCACTTCCTGAGTTCTGGGATTACAGGCCTGCATACCTGGCTTGTTAATCTATATTTTATTACAAGTTAACTATTTTATTTATTAACAAAATAGCTGAAATTCAAACCGTTTGATTAAGAATGCCCCCTTAAACTCACATGTTCAGATACTAGGCCCCTACTGAGTGGAGCTGTTTGGGAAGGATTGGGAGGTGTGGCTTTGTTGGAGGAGGTGTGTCACTGGGAGTGGACTCTGAGGTTTCAAAAGACTCAATGCCATTCCCAGTGTTTTCTCCACCTCCTACTTGCAGTTTGAGACGTAAGCTCTCTGCTGTTCTTGTTGCCATGCCTTTGCTCCACCATCATGGCCTGATGTAATGCTCTAAAACCATAGCCCGACTTAAACTCTTTTTTTTTTTTTAATATATAAATTGCCTTAGTCATGCTGTTTTGTTACAGCAATAGAAAAGCAACTAAGACACTGCCTGTGATTATAATACATGTTCTTGTACATGCTACTCTTGTGTGAAATTTAGTTTTTCTTGACTAAACTCAGAAATGCAGTTGCATATTTTAAAGTATATGGAAATGATAGCACGGCTCAAGAGAAAACTGTGTACTTTTTCTTTTAAGACTCAGAGCTGGGTTTGGTGTTGCAGGCCTGTAACCCTAGCTACTCAGGAGGACAAGCCAAGACTGGAAGTTCTGGGTCAACGTATCCAGATCCTATCTCAAAATAAAAAAATTTTAAAACAACATTTTGGGTGTTGTCGGGGAAGGGTGTGCTGAGGATATAGTGCAATGGTAGACTACCTGCCTAGCATGCAGAAGACTTTAGGTGCATATACTAGAAACACAAAAAAGAGTAAGTGATGAACACCATTTATAACAACATTGTTTTTAACATTTTTTTCATGTTTAAATATGTGTAAGGGATGAGGAGATATTCACACGTGGGTGCAGGTAACAGAAGAGGCCAGAAGAGGGCATAAAATCTGCGGGAGCTGTAGTTACAGGCAGCTGTGAGCCACCCAACATGAGTGCTGGAGATCAAATGCCAGTTCTCTGTAAGAGCAACAAGCACCATAATCTAGGTGCTCTCTCCAGCCCACTTACAAAATCTGATCAGATTCAGAAGATAAAGAGTGAGTTGGAGCTGATATTGATTCCTAGAAATTGGCTTATAAGAGCTGGAGAGATGGCTCAGTTTGGTAAAGTGTTTATAGTTCAAATATGAAGGCCAGGGTTCTGATCCTCAGCTCACCTATATAGTCCTGGTCTTCCTACAGTGAGATGGAAGATATGGTGGAGAGAGTATTCCCAGGAGCTCTCAGGCCGGTTAGCCTGGCATGCACAGTGATGAACAAGGGACCCTGTCTTAAGGTGAAAGGGGAGAAACAAAATCTGAGGTTGTCCTCTGATCTCCACATGCACACTTTGGTATATATATATATATATATATATACCAAAGAGAGATTTAAAAAGAAAAGACCCTGCAAAATCAATGCCAAATTAATAAATGTATTCATGCAATATGTGCATTCCAAATGCTAGCTGAGCAGGGACCTGGTATTACCTGTCATTTAAGAACAGAGCTTAAGAAGAAAAGGGGATTGAGTCATAAAGACCAGGTTTTAGCATCCTTGAGCTGCTAGACCACATGCCAGGTGTGTGTGTGTGTGTGTGTGTGTGTGTGTGTTCCTCTACTGAAGAACTTGCTAGCCTAGATAACTGTGGTGTGTTCTTTATAACATGTCAAACTGTAAAGTAAGTCGCTTTACAAAGTCAAATACCTTAAATGTCCATATTTTTCCCAGTTAGCTCAGAATGAATCCACCTATTATTTTAATTCTTAGTTCAGAGCCTTAGTTCAAGGCTCTTGTATAAGCTAGCCTTGAACTTCTGATCCTCATGTTTCAGCCTCTTGAGTGCTGGGACTACAAGCAAGTATCAACATCCAACCTGAAAATTTTGTCTTTTATTAAATAATGTATATGCAAGTGTGTCCTTTTAAACTATATCCAGGTTAGTTATTTTCTTCAGGAAAATAACTACTTTATTGTACCTTCTACTGTAGTCACATGGCCTTTCTATCCTCATACTCACTTCCTCATGAAGTCCTTTGTTTACTTTTTTAAAGATGTCTTTTATTTCATTTCTGTCTCTGTGTGTGCATATGTCTGCAGGTGTCCACGGAAGCCAGACGGGGGTCTTGGATCTCTTGGAGTTGGGATTACAAAAATTTATAAGCTGCCTAACGTGGGTACTAAGAACTGAACTCTGGACCTCTGGTAGGGAAGCATGTTCTCTTAACTGACACACCATTTCTTCAGCCTTTTTTCAATTAATTTTTAAGAACGTTTTCTGCTGTAAAAATTTTGCATCTTTTTTTTTTATTTCCCTGGGTTGTGGGGATCAAAAGCTGATTCATTCATTCCAGGTATAAATTAGTCATAAAGAGTAACTAACTGTCCCAGTTGGTGCCAGGAGTGGGGGTGCTCAGAGCATAACACCATGTTAGAATTCCAAATGTTACAATAAAACTGAGACAGTCACAGGCAAACCGAGTTTAAAAAGGTGAATCTAAGTTTTGGTAACCTTCAATCTGAGTTGGATATAAGTGATCTCTTGCATTGTTGCCATTTTGTTTTCAGCTGTACATAGCCCAGGCTGATCTCAAATTCAATATAAAGCTGAAGATGTCTTTGAACCCCTGATCCTCCTGCCCTCATCTCTCATGTGCTGGGATTATGGCTGTATACCACTATACCTGGTCTAGGATGTTAGTTGTTTGAAATTTCTGATTTTAAATCATCTTCTTACTGTGTCTTGATCTTTTACAAACACACATACATATCACATAAATACTTGTGCATTTATATGTAAGCACATACACATGTACACAAAGGGCTGAAGGGAGCTAAGCTACCTGTTGCAATAAATGAGAAAGGAAAATACTAGCCAAGCCAAGCATTTGTAATAATGTAAGAGGCTGAAACCAGAAAAAGCCCTGACTTCCCCCTGAAACTTTCCCCCCCAAGAATGTCCCATGGAACATCAGGGTCAGGGGATCAGCATAGGCATGCTAGAGTCTGGAGAGCATTGTTTTGCTGACAAGGCACCCCTGAGAAAAAGGCTCTCATGGTTTTTGAGGACCCTGGAAAGGAAGCTTTGGGTAAAGAGCCAGGAGTGGAAAAGTACTAAGTCCAATGGGGAATTACTGAGTACTAGGCCAGAGCAGAACAAAGAATCTGTAGATTTCCCTCTTTCCTGGTCCCTCTAACAAGGCAGTCTCCACAGACACCCTTAAAGAAAGCCCCCAAAGACTCTCAGAATGAAGGCTCATGGTCTAGGAATGCAGACATGCTTAAGACCACAGCCAACCAGGAAGCCTGAGACATGAATCTTTGTCAGAAGCTCCCTCCAGCAACCACAGCGTGATGAGTGTGCAAGGCAGGCAAAGGTAAGGATACATTCCGAAATGACACCTGCCAGATAAAGCTGTGGAGTAGCCTGGAGCCATGCTTGACAGATCACATGGGTTTGGAGCAGGAGTTGAAATCCTTCTTTACTTAACATCAACAGCCCAGTAGGTAAATGGTTAAATACTGTCTTTGAGTGGCTAGAGAAAAATGAAATGGGAATTACTTTTTACTTCATTAATTAAAATAAATAAAGGTTATGTTGATTTATTTTGTGTTTGAGTGTGGGTACACATGTAGCAAGGCACATATGAAGGAGTCAAAGGACTGAGTTTGAGTCAGTTCTCTCATTTCACTATGTAGTCCCAAGTTCACTCAGGTCATCAGGCTTGGAAGCAAGTGCCTTTGTGTACTGAGACATTTCTTGTTCTGTTTTTGTTTGAGACAGGGTCTCACATATGCCAGGGTAGCCTCACTTACTGTGCAGCTGGGGAAGCTCCCAGGAGTCTTAGCTAGGTCACCTAGCAGTGGGGGTTATGGAGCCTGAAGTGGCCACCTCCTGTAGCCAGGTAGAACTTCCAGTGAAGTTCTATGGACACCATCCATAAAACCTTAGATCCAAAGTTTATCTACAAGAAATGTAAGGATAAAGATGGAGCAGAGATTGAGGGAATGACAAAGCAATGACTGGTCCAACTTGAGACTCATCCCATGGGAGAGAGCCAACCCCTGTTACTATTAATGATACTCTGATATGATTGCAGACAAGAACCTAGCATTAAGTGTCTCCTGAGAGACTTCATCCAGTAGTGGATGGTAACAGATGCAGAGACCCACAGCCCAATAATAGGCTAAGCTTGGGGAGTTCTGTGGAAGAGTGGGAAAAGGAATAGAGGAAGCCATAGAGTCAAGGACACCACAAGAAGACCTACACAGTCAAGTAACCTGAACCTATGGGGGCTCACAGAGATTGAACCACCAACTAAAGAGCATGCATGCACTGGATCTAGACCCCCTTACACATATGTAGCAAATGCACAGTGTGGTCAACATGTGGGTTCCCTAACAATTGGAATAGGGCATGTCTCTGATTGATACCTGCCACTGCCTTGTCAGGACCCAGTGGGAAAGGATGCGCTTAGTCCTGCTGTGACTTGAGGTACCTGGGTGGGTTGATACCCTGTGGGGACCTCCCCTTCTCTGAGAAAAAGGAAAGGGGGGATGGGGGAGGTGAGGGCAGGACTGGGAGAAGAGGAGGGAGGGGCTGTGATCAGGCTGTAAAGAGATTAAATTAAATAAATAAATGGGGAAAAAAGCTCACTGTGTAGCTACGATAACCTTGAACACCTGAGCCTTCCGTCTTGGCCTCCCAAGTGCTAAGATTACAGGTGTGCACAACCATGTCCCTCTTGGCATTCTCATACTGTGCAAGAGTGTATTGTTGATGCACCTTTAAGAAAACCACCCTTTTATTTACATTTATTTTATCTTTTTCTTCCTACCCCACCCCAACACCCAAAATCAGGTAGCAGAGAGAAAGGGTTAGTGGGAGATGGGCCACAGTTCCCTTAAATGCTTCCTGCTGGTTAGGGTCATTGGGTTCCTTGGAGCCAGTACAATGCTCATTTCAGGAGATCTCCAACTTCTTGTCTCACAACAGCAACCAGGAGCAGCAAGGGGGAAGCAGGAGCAGCCTTATTCTTTCTCAGAGCTCCACACTCTCTGTGCTCTGGCCTTTATTCTCTCTCCAGAGTCCTCAGGTTTAAACTATCTGCAGCTGACAATGAGCTCCTCTCAGAGTCTGCATGAGACAAATAGTTTGCTGCTGTGCACCATCTGAATCAGTCCCACATCTCACATCTGGGTCCAAAACAAAAACATGTTTATATCCACAACCGTGCATATTCAATATTAGCTCTGCAGAGTGCAAGTTAAACATCTACTTATACTCAGAACTGTATCTTTGTTCAGCAAAAAGATATCCTAGGAAATTGTCTTGCAGATAGGCGTTCACATATGAGAAATAACAGATCTATCACAGTCTTTAGTCACTGCTACCCTTTGTGTAAACAGCAAGCAATCAGAAGCCATCTTTACAGTAAGCTACAGTTTAGACCACACAAAGCATGGCCATACACAAATACGGTGCCTCCATTCAGAAGTTATGTCCTTAAGTTTTCAAAGCAAATGCAGAACACTGTGTGCAGCATACTATAGTTCACGTGATAAAACAGAGATAGCAGATGTGTGATATTCCTTAGAAAACATACAAGAGAAAGTAATAACTTTTGGCACAAAACAAAGTATTGGGTAAAAAATAAGTAGAAAATAACTGTTCATACTTTTTGATCTTTTAAATTCTGAACCATTAAAAAACAGGTACACTGAAGTGGTTATGGCCCCTCACATCTATAATGCCAGTGTGCAGAAGGCTGCAGCAGGAGGATCGCCGTGCTATATAACAAGTACTAAGCCACCCAGACCCTGTACCAATAAGACAAACCAGAGCTCAGCATGGTGCCTCATGCCTGTAGTCCCTGAAATACTGCAGGGATTGAGGCTGGGGTAGTATGACAGGTTTTAGAATAGCCTGGTCCACACCCTGAGTTCAAGAACAGCTTGAGAGCTGTCTCAAAACAGATCCGTTTTCTTTGACATACTCAGGTTTCTTTGTGCTTCCTTACCACTCATTTATCAATTCAACAATCATTCTATTGACAGCACTAACATGCTTGACACTCTCCCCATGGCCCAAGGAGCATTGCAGAAGGAAGACTGGGAAGATGGAAAGAGCCAGATAGGGAGGGAAGCTGTGAAATGTGATTTCTGGATACGGCATGGCTGTTGCAATCATGGGCACATCTCAGCATTGGCTGCCTGCTCAAGATGCATGAGGATAGTGAATTAGGGAATTTTAGTTAGGGTTTCTATAGAACACCATGACCAAAGCAACTCGAAAAGGAAGGGTTTGTTTGGCTCATAGTCCAATGAGAGAAGCCAAGGCAGGAACTCAAACTGGTTAGGAACCTGGAGGCAGTAGTTGATGCAGAGACAGTGAAGGAGTACTTTCACTGGCTTGTTCCTCATGCCTTGCTCAGCCTGCTTTCTTATAGAACCCAGGACCACCAGCCCAGGGGTGGCCTCACCTGCAATGAGCTGGGCCCTCCCATGTCAATCTTTAATTAAGAAAATCCCCTACACCCAGCTTCCCAACACTCAGGGAGGCAGACGCAGGTGGATCAACATGAGTTTGAGGCCAGCCTGGTCTACAAAACAAGTCCAGCACAGCCAAGGCTATTCAAAGAAACCCCTGTCTCAAAAAAAACAAAAAGAAAGAAAAAACAGAAAGAAAGAAAGATGACTTACAGGCTTGTCTGCTACAAGCTCTATCTTTTGAAGTCATTTTCTCACTTATCTGCATGAAGTCCACAACTACCTGTAACTCCAATTTTGATGCTTTCTTCCAGCCTCTGTAAGCACCTGGACACACGTGCGTATGCCCACGTGCAGACACACACATGCATAATTCAAAATACAATTAAAAACTTTTTTTGAGACAAGGTCTTACTATTTGTGGCCCTGAGTGGCCTGGAATTAGATTTATATAGAACAGGCTAACCTTGAACTCACAGAGATCTGCCCTGTCTCTGCTTCCCTAGTGCTGGCATTAAAGGAAGGTATAGCACTATGCCTGGTTCTACAATAAAATCTTGAGGGGTGGGGGAACTAATGCAGAAGCCCTGGGAGTAATACAGATAAAAAGCTGTCAAGACATGAGAAACAGGGTGTGACCACTTCTGTGACTCCCAGTTCCCTTTTTCACCTCCTTGATCACCAGCAAAAAAAAAAAAAAAAAGAATAGCAACAGAGAAGTATGGTGCCTTTCCCCCAGCATGTTTTGTTGCCTTGATTCTTAATGTTGGCTTTCCTTCATTTTCTTTGTAATCAACACTGACCTGGCTCCCCCTGCTGGATAAAAACAGTATAAAAAATGAATCATTTTATAAACCAACCCATATTATAGTAGTAAGAAAAAAAAAAGCCTGCGGTAGTATTAAGATTCTTACCAGAGATGACGTAGTGTGACATGCTTGTGACTATGACATTCTGGAATCTCTATGATGACTGGCTACATAACAATCAGTTACCTCATATATTTTGGAGGCAGAGGTGTGGCTTTTAAATCCAAGTCCAGGACTGCAGGCCAGGAAACTCTGAGCATAAATCCAGCCCTGGTGACAGCTACAAAAGTAAGTGGCCTCTGACAGTTGGGCTGTGCTATCTCTTGGCTAGTTTTTTATTTTAACATCTACACTGTGGGCATTGGCATGCTGCCGGCTTCTCATTGCCTTTGAATTACTTGAGTCAGGTCAGCTACCAGTGGAGGCTGGAGAAACGAGACACACAGTACAGTATGCCTTCCTTCCAGGATGTGGGGTTGTCTGAGGGAATGCGGAGGCTGTCTGTATTGTTTAGCATAGTGCCAGACTTAGCTTTTGACAAATACGCCATCATTTTCTTCTTCAGCACTGACTCTACCAGGGACTTGAGGTCATTTTCAAGCCTGATAGAAGATGTTTTTAGATGTTCATCCTCCCCTGGACTATCCCTAACATAAGAAGTACTTAATCTTATCCATGATCCATCCCAATTTCTTACCAGTAGGCCTAGCCTGTAAAACTTTTATGTTCTCAAGGAAATTCATTCTATGCTTTAAAAAATGTATGTGCAAGTGCTTGTGCCATTGTGTATATGTCGGTCAGGAGACAGGGAAATTTGCAGCAGTCTGTTATCTTCCACTGCCATGTGAGTCCTAATGATCAAACTTGGGTCATCAAGGTTTGTGGCAAGTACCTTTACAGGCTAGGTCATCTCGTTGGTCATCAGTCTTGAGTCTCTCTATTGCTTGCTTGCTTGCTTG
>CM053758.1:21423731-21451260 GCA_028658305.1 Pachyuromys duprasi
TCTCAGAAGAAGGTCCAGGGAGTCAGGGGAGCGCTGAAGGGGCTGCCAAGGAAAGGACATTCCAGCATTCCAGGCAGAGCAGCAAGTGCTTGAGGTTCTTGGAAGATTTGGCAGCGAGGAACGGAAGGAGTGGGAAACAGCTTAGGAAGAGGCGGGGAGGGGGCCTCCACACGGACGAAGGAATGCTAGAAGCTATACAAACATGAATTCCAACGTCAAAATGATTTTTATGAGGCACTCAGTGATAGTATTTGAGACAACGAGCTCAGTGTCTTTTGTTTATAAGATCCTGACAGTTTACATGGAAGAAATCGATTGGTTCAAGTAATTGGGGTGGAAGTGGGAAGACCAGCAGAAGTGGGGTAAATAGATGCTAGCTGTTGTGGTGACACACGCAAATATATTACACAGTCCTTAGAGATGGCCAGATCTAGGCTCTATTTCATTCTGATCTTCCAGGGAGTATAAAAGTGGAAAATCCCAACAATAATGAAATTCAGTGAACCCACGACAACAATGAAGTCATTCTTAAGGGAAATATAGCTTCCTGGTAATAAGATCTGAGAGAAATGGTCCCTAATTATGAGTCACTCTGACACAATAGCTAAAGTATCAAGAACATCCCTGTTATAAACACTGTATTTTATAATAGACCACTTTCAGCTCTAGAGATGAATATTACAAGAGTCTGAGGACCAACTCTTATAACTAATTTCATGCATAAAGCCACCATGCAACAGCAAAACAATCCCACAAGAGGCAAGCTAGTCAGTCTGCCTATTCTAGTGGCTACACATAAAGAATAGTGTTCTGAATATCCAGCAAAATCCCTGGGTTAGCTATCCTTCAAGGAACCCTCAAGGAACACTGAATAAACTACAGTAGAGAATCTGAACATCTCTGTAGGAAATGGGAATGCCCCATAACCACTGCCTTGACAGTCCAAGGAACTGAAGGTAGAACGACAGACCTTCCGGCCAGTAACAAGCCTGACTGTGTGGCAACTGGAAAGAAAGAACATTCTACTGCCATTTGTTCATGGGTATAAACAGTTGTGAGCACAACTTGCTACGGTGGCCCACTATAGGTATGAAAACTGAATAGTAATATGATATCAGTTGGGTGTGTGGTACATGCATGCAATTCCAGTAGTCAGGAAGCAGAGACTGGAGAATTGTCCTAAATTCAAGGCCAGTCTAGTCTACAGAGGGTGTTCCAGGTCAGCCAGAGTTACATAGCAAGAACTTGTCTCAAAAATAAAAATAAATAGTACCACTGCTATTAATAATACAGAGAACAAAGATGAGTTTCACAACATGTGTGAGGTGGTCCACAGGGCCTGGAAACAATACATCGAAGCCCCACAATCATAGGACTGTGGGTCACAGCACTGCAGATAGTAGCTAACTGTGAAATTACTTGAAGCTAGAGCCTGACTAGTCAGAAGAAATGAGTTTTATAAAACCTATTTGTAATCTCAGTGAGAGCCAACACAAGCTGTACCAACCTCCAGCCCCAAATATCTTCTTGACTCTGTGTGCTAGCTACTCTCACACAGGAGAGCTTTGTAATCTCAGTGACTAGACACAGCAGAAGTGTGTGTGTGTGTGTGTTTTCACATAAGCCCAATAAAAAGGTAGATTCAAGTTGCTGTCTCTAGTACATTACATCACCGAGGTTTCTAGTTTGTATCCTAAAAGTGAAATATATCCAATTCCACTGGCTAGAATCACCTGTGCAAACCTAGGCTGAGAACCACAGGGAAAGAAAGATGGCTTTGTCATCAGCCAGACTGTTTCTGTCATGCTAAGAGATCAGCTAGCTCAGAATGTGCTCTTCAGTGAACTCAATGCACCTTGAGATAGCTTTGTTCATGGCCTTTTGATAAAAGGGGAAAGAGAATTACTTGTCCTCAGATTGGAAGCATGGATTATTTACACACAGCAGTCACCGTGTTCTATTTAATTGCTTTCAGAATGTATGGCATGGTTTAGATTTTGTTTTAGGGCTCCCCTTCCTCCAGACAAGGTCTCCTATATCCAGGCTCTAGCTACTTATGGAGTATGAGCCTGAACACTTTATTTGAAAAATCTGCTGCATGTATCACACTTATTTATTTTTTTATTTGTTGTCTGGTGCATGCATGTGTGGGTGTGCCTCTGTGTACATACCTGAACATCTTTGCGCATGTGGAGGATACTGGTAGACACTGGCTGTCTTCCTCAGTTGCTCTCCACTTTTTAGTTTTATTTATTTTTGAGGGAGTGTTTCACTGAACTTAGTGCTCACCTTGTGGGTAGACTGGCTAGTCAATGAGCGCTGGGGATCTTCCTGTCTTTGTCCTCTCCCCACAGCACTGGGATTATAGACACACGCTGCTACACCTGGCATTTACATGGGGCTAGGGATCTGAGCTCAGGACATGCTTGCACAGAAAACACTTTACCTACTGAGTCATCTGCCCACTCTCGTTTGTTTTTGAGAAAGGGTCCCCAGTAACCTATACCAGCCTTGATGTCACTATGCAGCTGAGGATCACCAATTCTAGATCTTCCCCAGTTTATATCCTGAGTGCTAGGATTATAGCAGGCGGGAGCCATAGGTTCCTGGCTTTTCCTATTATATTTTAATTTATATGTAAAAACATTATTCTGAAAAGGGGTATTGAAATTACCTGACTACCTGAAGAATACGTGAAACAAAAAGAAAAAGGAAATGTATTCCAGTTGCCTTCTGCTTTTTATAACAAACACGAGGAGCCAGGCATAAATGCTCATGCCTATAATCCCAGCATTTGGGAGGCTGAGGCAGGAGGATTGCCATGAGTTCAAGGCCAGCCTGGACTACATAATGGTTCTAGGACAGTCTGAACTACAGAATGAGGTTTTGCCTCAATTCTCTAAGATAATGAAGTTTAAAAGGACAGATTGGTAGCTGAGCATAGTGGTGCACACCCTTAATCCCAGCACTCAGGAGGCAGGGCCTGCTCTGTGTGGAGAGTTCCAGGACACCCAAGGATACACACAGAGATCCTGTCTCAGCGAGAGGGGAAGAGAGAGACAGAGACAGACAGAAACAGGTTAGTTTTGATTTACAGATTTTGAGATTCCCTTCTATGACTGGTTGACCCCACTAATTTTAGGACTGTGACAAGGCACATATTATGTCCATAGTTCATCAAGAAACAAAGAGTATTCAATAAAGTAAGACAAAGGGACTTGGGCCCCATTATCCCCTCAAGGGACCTGAAGACCTCCAACTAGCTTTTGCAACATAAACTGTGGCATCCTTTAAAAAAACACAAAGCTATTTTATTTGGGGTTCCTTAAGCCTCTAGTTCCCTTCTAATCCCCCAACCTAGGTAGGAGAGAAAAAAGATTAGAAGAGAACGGGGACATAGGTCTCTTTAGCCTTAGTTCCTGTGGGTTAGGGTTGTCAGGTTCTTTGAAAAAATACCAATCTCAGAATGTCCAGCAGTCCAGCAGAACCAGAAGCTGTCTTCTTTCTCTGCCGTCTCCTTGAAGCTTCTTCCTCTTTCTCAGAGCATCCCTTGAAGGATCCTTGAAGTGTCCCTCTAAGCTTTCTTCCTTGAAGCCTGACTTGGCTCTGGTATTTATACCCTCTGAGAGTCCTCAGAGTTAAACTATTTTCAGCTGGCAAAGACCATGCCCCTCTCTGAGCTGCATGAGGCTGTTATTAGCTGTGGATAAACTAAGGCAGTCCCATATCCCACACTTGGGATTAAAACAAAAGCATATATAATATAACTGAGTTTTTAAAGAAACCAAAACTTCCACCACAATAGACTTTTGGGGCACACTGAAGAGACAAACTTTGGCACTGGCTTATTGGATTTTATACATATAGTTTTCCTGGTTCTTCATCCTCTGAAGTCTCAAAGCATTAAAGCAGTGACAAATACTCATGCCCACTGAAATGCCACTCCCTAAGCCAGTGTGATAAGGTGATTCAGGGTTCAAGCAATGGTATCAGCTTGCCTGCTCAAATAGAGTGTGTATCTAGGCAACTTAACTTCCCTGTGCCTCATATCTGTAAAACAGGGATTATAATGGTTCTTTATGAGATTTTCTTGAAGACAAAATGACATAATTTAGAAAAATTGTAGTATCCAGCACATAGGAAGCCTTCAGCAAGGGTAGCTATTTTTCCAAATACCTCTTATAGTGTCTTTATGCTGTTTGGGGGCAGGGCAGCAAGAAGAGAAAAAAGTAGGTGGCCTGGGTTAATTAGTTCTCTTATGAGTCATGCTCAACACACACTGTTACCTCTTTTCTTTTTATTGCCTCTATCATGTTGCTGTGTTTAAAGACAGCTAATTCTCTAAACCTATAACTACACGTATAGGTTGCTTTTCTTGTTGCTCTGACTAAATACCAACTTGAGAAAGGAAGGTTTAAAATAGACAGAGAAGAATTATTCATCTTCACTCACAGCTTGATTCACATAGTTCATCAAGGTAGAGAAGGCATGGCAGTGGGAGTGGCCCGTGGCTGTCGCAGCAGAAGCATGAGGATGTACATTTGAGGAGATCATGAAGCAGAGGTGGATGGATGTCTGTACACATCAGCCTTTTTTGTCTTCTCCCTTTTGTTCAGTCTAGGGCCCAGGAGGGTACCGTTCACATTCAAGATGGCTCTTCCCCCCTCAGTTGAACCTCTCCAAAAATACGCTCACAGACTCCCATCTACAGGTATGTTTCTTAGGTGATTCTAAATCCAACCAGCTTGCAACCATTACAAGACCATTCCTTCTCAGCTTAGTATCCAAACATATCCCTTTTAAACCATAACACTCTACCCCTGGTTCTCAAAGTCTCGTGATGAGCTCATAACACAAAATGCATCTTGAAGGAAATGTCCCTTGAAGAGTCTGCTAAGTCTTAACAGTTTCAACATTGTTCAAAAAAGCCTAAACAGAAAGTCTGCCCTCAGACTCAAAGTAACCTCTTAATTGTGAAGTGCTGTAAAATCAAAAACATATTTCCAATATACTGTTGTGAGAACAAATATTTTCATTCCTAAAGTGAAGAAAGAGGTATAGACAGGAAAGTTCAGACCAAAGCAAGACAAAAATCCCCGGAGGGCAAGCATGAATGGCTGTTAATCACAGCTGGGATCTGAGATCCTCCCTCTCAACTCTGAAGTCTACAATATACATGGCTTCTCCCTAGGACCAGCTTCCCTCAGTGCCAGTAACTTCTCAGATGGACATCTGTGTTTCTGACATTTTAACTATCCTGTGATGGCAACACTTAGGCATCATCTTCAGAACTTGACATACAGCTCACTTAGGAGTTCTACGCAAGGACTACAACCCTGGTACATATTGTCTCTGTGGCTTTCTAGAAGTTTGACACAAGCTTCTATGCTCTACTCACTTTCCTATTTGTAAAACTAGTACTATGTTGACAATTTCGGGTTCTCCTGATAGGTTTCTAGACCCTGTTGGACCACAACCTTGTTTTGAGGCAAGATCTGCCATTGTGACATCTACTAGTCCTTAAGCTTCACAGCTGATTCTCCTGTATCTATCTGCCTGCCTGCTTGTCTGCCTGCCTGTCTGTCTCCTGTGTCTATCCAGTAAGAATGATGGGATTATGAAATTGAACCACTGCATCTAGGTTTTTGCATGGGTTCCAAAGATATGGATTCTGGTCATAAGACTTACAAGCACTTTTAACCACTGAGCTATCTCCCTTTTTTTCATTTTATTTTATTTTATTTTATTTTATTTTATTTTATTTTATTGGTTTTTCAAGACAGGGTTTCTCTGTGTAGCGTTGGCTGTCCCAGAACTTGCTCTGTAGATCAGGCTGGCCTGATGATTCTCCTGCTTCATCTTGAGTGTTAGAGTCACACCATACCTTGCTCGACTTTTGCTCAAAACTTTTGTTTTGAGACAGGGTCTTCATATGACAGCCCCGTACAGCAAGTTCTAGGTTGGAATGAAACTCATGCCCACTCTCCTGCCTTTGCCTCTCATGGTTCTGGAATTGCAGGTGTATGAACTGTCATTCCCAGCTCCACCTTTTTTTAATTAGGGAAAAAACAGCCTGAGTCAAGTATGATGGTACAGGCTGTAATCCCAGCAGGAAAGAAGTAGGAAGATCAGGAGTCCAAGGTCATCCTCCAGCTACATAGTAAATTTGAGACCAGTCCAGACTACATTAGATCCTATGTCTTTAAAAATATGAAGCAAAATGAGTGTGGTGGCACATGCCTTTAACCCAAACTTCAGAGGTAGAGGCAGGTGGACATATGTGAGTTTGAGGCCAGTCTGGTCTACATAGAGAGCTCCAAACCAGCTAGAGCTACAGAATTAAGACCTTGTCTCAAGATAGATAGATAGATAGATAGATAGATAGATAGATAGATAGATAGATAGATAGACAGATAGATAGACAGATAGATAAAGACTGGAAAGATGGTTCAGAGATTAAGAGCATGGGCTGCTCTGCAAGAGGACCCTGATTCAATTCCTAGCACCTACTAGTGACTAACAACTACCTCTAACTCCAGTTCTAGGAGAATCCAATGTCCTCTTCTGGCCTCCTTGGGTACAAGGCACACACACATACATACATGAAAGTAAAACACCCATATACAAGGCCTTTTGGTATAATCCAAGCCTGGTCCACCTAGACTCAAGCCAGCCATGGCAACATAGGGAATCTGTCTCAAAAAAAGAGCAAAACCAAATTAAGTTAAAAAGAAAGAAAGAAAGAAAGACAGAAAAGAAAGAAAGACAGAAAGAGAAAGAACAAAGGCTGGTAAGATGACTTAATAGGTTAAAGGCATTGGCTAAGCCTGAAACATAAATGACTATTTTTGATGGAGCAGGCTCCCTCCCAAATAGTGCAATTGTTCCTGTTTCTTCCAGCTGTTCCTGAGCCTCATGTGGTCTCCCAAACCAGACAGAGAAAGCAGGGTGCCATGCCCCCACAACCCATGTGCCTTCATGATGGCTCCAAACAAGAAAACTGTCTGCAAGAAAACTGCCAAGAAACTCTTGTTGCCAACATTTTACCGCGTTCTTGATAAGGCTGCAGAAGCAGTCCGCCAGTTCTTCCTCCTCCTCTTCCTCCTCCTCTGCCCCTTCCCCCTCCTCCTTGTCCCTGCATTCCTTCTTTGAGACAGGAGCTTGTTTTGTAGCCTAGGCTGGACTTGATCTATGAATCCTCCTGCCTCAGACTCCCCAAGTGTTACAGTTGCAGCCACAGGCCTGACATACCATTTTCATGGCGCACAGTTGATATCCTATCTAAGGCACATAAAAACAGTTGACAGTTTTCAACCTAATTTTAGGCTTATGTAATAACTCAACTCCATTTTTCTTTTTTAATATTTCAATTCCAACGCAGGTACTTCTCACTACTGGCTTATAAAGTAAGGCTTTATGATTTGGACCAAGGGGGTGTCAAATAGAAAGAATTTATTTCATTTATTCATTCAAGCATTAAGCTTTTTACTGAGTATGTAAGATCCTGTAATCTCAGCACTTGGGAAGCAGAGGCAGGAGGATTGCTGAGATTCTGAGGCCATTCTGGGTTACAGAGTTAAGTTGCAGGCTGTTATTGGCTAGAGTGTGGAACTTTGTCACAGACAAACAGCTTTCAGTCTGTGCCAGGCCCTGCTCTAAATACTAAGGAATTAGTGGTGAGCACGACAAACTCCGTGTTGTCACTGAGTTTACTTTCCCATGTAGAAAGAAAAACAACTAAAAGAAAACTATAAGGAAATAGTCACGGCTTCCCAGAGCATTAAGGTGATGCTACACAGATAGGTACTCAATGGCTACTTCAGACAGAGTGGTCAGGCCAGTTCTCAGGAAGGAACATTTAGGCAGAGATCTGAAGGATAGAAACAGAGCCAGCTAAACTCAAGGGAACAGTATTCCAGGCAAGGGAATTACTAGCAGCAGTCCACTGCAGCAGGATAGGAGGCACTCTGGCTGGGACACTGTGGTCAGAGGGATGCCTACTCTGTTTGCATAAGGCTTTGGGAGCAAAGAGGAGAGTTACTGTGGGTGGGCTTGGAAGCTTCTAGAGAGTTTGTCTTGTTTCTGTTTTTGTTTGAGACTGCCATTCTTTGTAGCCGAGGCTGGCTTCAAATTCATAGCAACCCTCCTTCCTTGGTGCTACCATGCTCAGTTTACTGGAGTTTAATCAAAGGTGAGTTCTGATTTGTGGCTTTGCTTGATTAGTTCTTTGCTTGGTTGTTGTCATTGTTTGTTCTTGAGACTAGATCTCATGTAGCTCATCCTGGCTTCTAGCTCACAGAATAACTGGCCAGTGTATGAGGAATAGGAAGAGCAGGAAAAACTAGGTGACTCTGGAATTCTAGAATCCTCCAGAGGGAAGTGGTCACAAAATGAAAAGTTGCTGAGTGGACTAGAAAGATGGGGTCTTAATAAAATGACATTTGAGAATATGCAGGTGATGAGGCCACCAGGGTGAGAAAGCAGTCATCGAGTACAGGAAATTCTTTGGAGTTTTGTTATAATAGGAAAGCAGAGAAGGTAGTGGAAGCTAGAAAGCATTTAAGATCAAGAGAGAATGAGGCCCTGGAGGAACGGCTCAGCAGTTAAGGGCTATTGCTTCTTTTGCAGAAGATTGCAGCTTTGTTCCACGCACCTACATGGTGACAGTTCACAAGCACCTGCAACTCTAGCTTCAGGGGATCTGACACCCTTTATGTGCTTATACCTGCACATAAATAAGATGGAAAAAATTCAAGGGAGGCTCAGGGGGCTGGTGAGATGCCTCAGCAGAGAAGAGTGCTTGCCACGAATTTGACAAACCTGAATTTGATCCCTGGGACCCAAATGGTGGAAGAGAAGCAACTCCCATAAACTGTTCTCTGACCTCCATGTTAGCACCAAGTTTAAAATATAAAAGAGAAATGGGATGATATATGTATATGCAGGATTTTCGGCAGGATTTTGAATGGTGAGGTTAAACTAGGAAGCCATGAGAAGGGAAAAGAGATAGAGTGTCTGCCTAGCATATAAGGTCCTGGGTTTGAACTCCAGCTCTGTATAAAAACTGGGATGGTGGCGCATGCCTATAATCACACCACAAGGGTAGCAGAGGCAGGAGGATCAGGAGTTTCAAGGTCATTTTTGGTTATATAATGAATTTGGAGCCACCTTGGGAAACAGGAGAGACCCTATCTATAAATAAATAAATATACAAACTTGAGAAATTCAAGGTCATCTATGGCCACACAAAGATAGCAAGGCCAGCCTGATCTACATCACCCCAGCTCAAAATAAAAAACAATTGGGCTGTGAATGAAATCTGTTTGTACAATCCTGAACACCCAGAACTCACTAGATGGTAAAACTATGATTATAAAACTGTTTGAAAACATTAAGAATTGGGGTAATGAGGCTAGAGAGACAGTTCAGCATGTAAGAGTATTGGCTTTTCTTCCAGAAGCCCTGGGGTTAGTTCCCAGCACCTACATGGTGACTCACAACCTTAACTACAGTTACAGGAGACTAATGCCCTCTTCTAGCCTGGGAATCAGGCACACAAGTAGTGCACTAAGAAACATGTAAGCAAAACACCTGTCGTCTTCTTCTTCTTCTTCTTCTTCTTCTTCTTCTTCTTCTTCTTCTTCTTCTTCTTCTTCTTCTTTTTCTCCTCCTCCTTCTTCTTCTTTCCCTCCTTTAATGGGAAGTTTTTAAGGATTAAACTAAGGAAACAGAATCAGGTCTTCAGAAAATGGAGAGATTACAATCAATCATAGTGACTGTATCTTCCTATTAAAAATTAGGACCCATCATATGGATTAAATTCCATTAGTACAGCCATGTGAAAAAAACATCTAGCGCTTTAACTAGCCTAGCATGCACAAGGCTCAGGAATATTTTTGTTATTAATGAAAATGGGGTTTGCGATTTGACTCAGGCTGGCCTGGTGCTTACTTAGCACAAGCTGGCCTTGAACTCATAGCAGTCCTGCCGCAGCCTTCTAAGTGCTAGGATTAAAATTCTAGGTTTGTCCAGCAGTACAACAAAATAAAACATCAAAAATATTTTTAAAAATTAAAAAATAGCTATTAATTTTATGTGTGATTGCTTTGCCTCCATGTATGTATGTCATACGAAGTCAGAAGATCCCCTGGAACTGGAGTTATGGATCGTTGTGAGCCACTACATTGGGTCCTCTGAATGGACAAATACTCTTAAATACCAGCCTACTGCGAATATTTGAGTGGAGGCAATTTCAAATCCCTTTGCCTGGTGCACCAGTCTGTATCTTTACCTGTCCAATTCCACTCATTGCCCAGGTGACTTCCTAGGAAGGTTACTTCCTGCTTGCCCAATTCTTGCCCCAGCTGTTTGGATGTTCCTCCTCTGTTAAAAGCTAGAACTCAACTTTTCTTCACACTTTTTTGTTAACTATTATTTTGCATATGTGTGCATACGTTGATGTAAGTGTGGGCATATGTGTGCCTAACATTGTAACAGAAAAGCTGGGATTCTAGAAGTGTGGCACCATGTCTAGTTTGTGGGGTGAAGGGGCCTCATCCACAGGGCTTTGTGCACACTGGGTAAGCACACTCTATCAACAACTCACAGCCCTAGCTCCCAATCAGCAATCAATTGAACTCAGCTGAATTTAACACTGGGCCTTTGTTGGTAACTTCTGGAACACAAGTCCTTGAAGGAATGACAAAAATCCCACTGCAACTTTGTATCAGGTCTTGAACACCAGAGTTCTGCACTGTTTGTATTCTGTCTGCATTTTTGTTGATCATTTAACTTATAGTCAAAAGTCCACTGTAATCTAAATATACTTCATGCCCCGATTACCAAGCTCTCAGATTTTAAAATTTAAAAATCTGTTTGTATGCACATGCTACTGAACATGTGTGAAGTCAGAGAAGAACTTTGTGGATTCATTTCTCTCCTTCCCTTTACATGGGTTCCAGGGATCAAACTCAAGGTCTTCAGGCTTGTGTTGTAAGTACCTTTTACTGCTAAGCCATCTCAGCTGCCTGATAAGTGCATTCATTTAACATAATGTCATAAGTCCATTTCCCTGTTGATAGACATTTGTGTATTAGTCAGGGTTCTCTAGATGAACAGAACCAACAGACTATATATTCTATACAACATATATGTGTTTAGTATACATATAACACACACATATAGATGTGTGTGTGTATTTGTATTAAAGGGGGGATTTGGGCCAATGAGATGGCTCATTGGGAAAAGATGCTTGCTGCCAAGTTCGATAACCTGAGATTGAGTTCCAGAATCCATACATTGTCCTATGACCTCCACACATGCACTGTACATGCATGGGCACACATATATACACACACAATAAAAATGTTTCCTAGCCGAGTGCAGTGGTGTATGCCTATAATCCCAGCACTCGCTGTGAGTTTGAGGCCAGCCTGGTCTACAAAGGAAGTCCAGGATAGATGAGGCTACACAGAGAAAGCCTGTCTCAAAAAACAAAAACAAAAACAAGTTTCCTAAAAAGTCCAAGGCACAGATACTTGTTCTAATTTCCAAAGTAGGCTATTTGAATCCTCTCTAGCCTTTGTCTAGGGTATTTTCCTAGGGTTAGGGTTAGGAAAAAATACAATCCTGACCATTTGAGAGCTTGAAATCCACAGGGTCTCACTATGTAGGCCTGGTTGGCTGGTAACTCACTATGTAGACCAGGCTGGCTTAAAACTATGAGATCCACCTGCCTCTGCTTCCCTAGTGTGGTGGTTTGAATAGGTATGGTCTCCATAAACTCATGTATTTGAATGCTTGGTCCAAAGGGAGTGGCACTATTAAGAGGTATAGCCTTGTTGGAGCTAAAGGAAGTATGTCACTGTGGGGCCAGGCTTGGAGGTCTTATATGCCCAAGCTATGCTTACTGTGGTTCACCATCTCCTTCTGCTGCCTTTGGATCAAGATGTAGAACTCTGAGCTCCTTCTCCAGCATCATGTTTTTCTGCATGCTGCCATGCTCACCACCATGATGATAATGGACTAAACCTCTGAGACCGTAAGCCAGCCTCGATGAAGTGTTTTCCTTTATAAGGGTTACCAGGGTCATGGTATCTCTTCACAGCAATGGAAACCTTAAGACAAGGTTGACCTTGAGATCAAAGGTATGCACCACCACTCCCAGCCAGTTTTTTAAAAATTTCATTTCATTTTAGAAAGTTCTAAATTACACAGTGTTTTGTTTCTGCACAAGTCTATGCTATGTGTGTATGGATACCCAAAGAGGCCAAAGGTGTATGTATCTCCTGGAGCTTGAGTTGCTGGCAGTTGTGAGCTGTCTGCCGTGGGTCCTGAGAACTGAACTCAAGCCCGCTGGAAGGAAGAGTAATGCACACTCTTAACCACTGAGTGACCTCTCCAGTCCCCAGCTTGTTTGGGGAAGGGCGGTTATTTGTTTGGTCTTTGATACAAAGTCTTATGTGACCCAGGGTGGCCTTGAACTCCTGAGCCTTCTGCCTCCACTTCTCAAGTGCTGAGATTACAGGTGTATGCTACCATTTGGCAAGATCTAAATTCTTAACACTGTCTCACTGCCCCAGCATAAGTTGATGGCAGCATGTTTGACTTACCAGGGAAATAAAAGTCACTTCCCTCTTATTCCTGTAACAATGGCATTGGTTTTTCAGTTCCTCTGCTGAACCTTGCTCCCCCAGAGTCTCCGCACACAGCTCCCTATGTGCAGGCTTCTCTTTGTCCTCCTTCCATTTCTCTCTCCCCTTCCACCTTCCGAGATAGGGTCTCGGGCCGGAGAGATGGCCCAGCTGTTAAAGGCTAGGTTCACAACCCCAAATATGAGATCATGCAGCCAAGGCTGGCATGGAACTTCTAATTCTCCTGCCTCTATCTTCTAAGTGGTAGGGTTACAGGTGTGTGCCACCATGCCCAGCTTCCTTAATTTCTGCATGGCTCAATGTCACTTCCTGGAGAAGGCCTTCCTGTTTCCATTCTAAATCAAAGAACACTGTAATTTTCCCTTATGTTGCTTATCACAACTGAGAGTAAATGATTGCTTAATTGGGTATTTAGTGTTTGTCTCCCATGTACTCCAAACACCAAGGACAGAGAAACACTGTCTTGTTGCCCAGTGTACCTTTGGCACAGAGCTGTTTGACATATTTTAGAGAAGGAAAGGGCTCAGCATATCCTTTCTGTGCTCCAACAACACACCCACCCCTTTGGATTAAGGCAAACATTTCTTATTCACTTCACAAATCATATCCTTTTGTTGCTGAGTGTCATTTATCTGTGTAAAATTTTCTGAGACGCATAGACACAACTTAAAAAAATAGGGCTAGGATTGGAACTTAGAGTCTTATGCATACAAGGCAAGTGATTATGCCACTGAGCTGTCTCCAGTCCTATCTATCTATCTATCTATCTATCTATCTATCTATCTATCTATCTATCATTCTATCTATTTATCTGTCTGTCTGTCTATCTATTTTGGAGACAGAGGCTTACTGTGTAGCCTAGGCATTGAACTCTAGTCTCTACTTCCCAAGTACTAGGATTATAGGTATGGGGCACCATGCCCAGCAGGGATGACAACTTAAAAATTTTGTAGTACAATCCACAGTAGAGTCTTCATGTGTGCTGGAATATAGCACTATGGAAGGAACAAACAACAGAACTACTTATTAATGGCCTTGTTTGTTTGATACGGGGTCTTACTATGTAGCCTGGGGTGCTCAGAAACTCGATATATCTACAAAGGGGCTTCCAACTTGGTGATCCTTTTGCCTCTGTCTGCTGAGTGCTGGACTTCAAGGTGTACACCATCATGTCTGGCTATTAATGGCCTTTTAAAGCTCTCCAGCTAAATTTTAAAAGCAGTGAGAAGTTAAAGAGGTTGGACTATGTGGTAAGATCTGGATTTGGAATATATTATTTAATAGCTGTATAGCTTTGGGCAACTTCCTTTTTTCCCTGATCCTTAAAATAATCAACTATAAATCAAGGATATAATAATGACCCCTTTTCATTCAGGTTGTGGAAGGGAGTCAGTAAGGTAATACAAAGCACTAAGAATAGGGTCTAGTTTCAGGAAATGCTCAATAAATGTCAGCCATTCTTTTCACATATGGCAAAAGAGAAAGGGTTTCCATTTCTCACTTGTCACTGGAAGACGTTTTGGGGGTATTTGTGGTTCCATGAAGTTCTCTGTGGGAAGTTAAGATTGGAGCAATTTAAAGTGCAATGCTACCCCCCTCAATTCTTTTCAATTTCTACTTTCAAGTCTTAAAGCTGAAGCCAGTGGGAGAAAGTAGCTGCTGGTTTCTAATTGGTTTCAAATGACAGCAGCATGGGTCTGTGCTTTCTTTCTTAGGTTTGTGTTCACACTGTTTAACAACCATCATCAGATACCACTGCCAGACAGAGGAGGAAGGCTGAGAGAGGACCACTAGCTCAGCTTCTTGACACCTACCAGTTTGTAATGCTGCCCTTTTTTGGAAGCCACCTAAGTCTTTGCCTTTCCAGTCTACTGGCACTTCCTAGGTCATCAGAGCCTACCAGTAGGGCCATACAAAAGCCATAATAAGTGAGAAAGTCAGAACTTCAACAAGGGTTTGTCTAATTCAAACCAGGGAAGGTATCAGCTGCCAGGACCCAGAAGATTTCTCCCATTCTCCCTGACAGAGACAGAGAGAGACAGAGGGGGAGGAGAGGAGAGAGAGAGAGAGATGCCAATTTATCTTCCCACAACTCAGTGTTTTCTTTCCTAAAGGCACACTCCGTTCTCCAGCAGAAGGTAGGAAGCCAGTCCTAAGAGAATTCCTTTTCCTCACCCTTTTAAATCTTGAGGAAGAGCTGCCAAGTGTATAAATTCCTCCTTTGATCAGAAGATAAAGCAGAACAATGCTGTAGAGCTGAGCAGATTCCTAAGGGACATTCTTCTGGGGTGTGTAAGCTTGCCTGGAAGTGCCAGTGTACAGAGAAAGGTGGGGTTGGTGGACAGCTAGGGGCTGGGAAGGTTTTACAACGGTAACTTGCTCCTAGACTTCCCGGTAGAATAGCCTTTCATTTTGCTTAACTACTGCTGGAGACTGAACCTAAGCCTCACACATTCTAGTTAGGTGCACTAACACTGAGCTAGATTTATATATATTATGTGTGTATATATATATATACATAATTTTTTGAGAAAGCTCCTGAACTGCTGAACTTAAGCAATCTCCTGTCTTAGCCTCAGCTTTACTTACAGAAACATGCCACATTCTCTCTCACTCAGCATCTCCTTAAAGTAGAACTTCATCCAGTCTCCAAAAGTGCAGACATGTTTATTTAAACAAAAAAGATCAGAAGTCTTTCCTCCCTTACTAAAGGAAAGCGGGAAACGTTGGGAATATGCTTCCGAATTCCAAAACCCAAGTAGACTCTGCCGGTTTACTTTGCTATTCCCCTACTCCATCGTTACCGACTGTACTCTTTTGCAATCTGTAAAACGGGAATAATTTTCCTAACTGCTTCACAGTTTGAAATCAAGACAGCAGGGTGCTAAACTCTTTACAAGCACAATTCCATTCGGTGCTCACAGGAAAGGTATGATTACTATGGGGCCTGGGTGTGATGTCTGGCGGAGCGCTGTCATTACCAGGCAGGCTACCTTCCTCACCTTGCCGCAGCCAAGGCTGGCAGCACACTCCAACGTGAGAACGCCGCGCGCATCCAGCCCTTTGCAGGTGCCCCGTGAGGAGCTAATTACAAACTTGGAAGCACCCGGCGGCCCGCGAGGGCTCCCTTAACGCTGGAGGCAAGAAAAGAATTCGTCTTGACTGTTCTTTTCTGTCTTCCAATCCAAACCAATCTCCGGCGGCCTGGGGCCAAGATCTTAAACCAGGCAGCCGCAGGCCAGAGGTCGGCGGCGCGCGGTGCAGAGGAAGGGCCCAGGAACAACGGAACCCGAAGCGGGCCAGGAGGGTCCCGGGGTAGCCACCCACAGAGGCCCCGGGCCGCGCCTAGACTCCCATTCCCAGCGGGAACCACTCCAGCCCTTAACCTCCCGGGTGCTGCCTCGCTGGCTCCGCCCCGCGCCCCGCCCACCACCTCAGGTAGGCCGTCGGCGCCAGCCAATCGCAGGGCGCCCAAGCACGGGGGGCGGTGCTTGTGCCATCGGAAGTGACGTGCAGTGCTCGGCTGGCCGCGGAGTCAGTCGAAGCTCTCCTCAGCGGCCGGCTGAGCCAGCTGAGGCGGGAGAAAAACATGGCTCGGGCCGTGGAGGGCGCGAAGGCTCGGGTTGCGGTGGAGACCGAGGCTCCCGCGGCGTGAGGTGAGGGGCCACGGGAGAGTGCGGAGCGAGGCCTGGCGCTGCGCGGCCGCCGAAGGACCCGGAGGGGAGGGACCGCGGCCGCGGTGCCCCTTGGTCGCCCCATCCTCTCTGGCTCGTTCCTCGGGCCCCCGGCCCCCACCCGGCGGTCGCCAGCGCCCCGCGCCAGGCCCCTTTGTCGCGGGCCGCCGGACGCTGCTGTCCCTCAGGGGGAGGGGAGGCCACCCCACTGTCCCCCGGGACAGCGAGGGAGCCACGGGGGCAGGTCCCAGTCTCCGATCCAGCCTGTTCTGGAGAGTGGCTGTTGAACTTCTGCTATGGCCTCTTCCTCCTCCTCTTCCCAGCTCGGTTTTTGGAGCTTCGAGTGGTTCTTTCTTTCTTTCTCCTGGGACCCTTCACCTCGTTACCTTAAAACGAAAATCCAGAATCTACTTGCTTTGGGAACGCAATGATATGTGTGTGTATTCAGCGCATCCTCTTTCTGGGAGGGCATTAGAGTAAGAATATTTAACTCTTCCTGAGTGACTAGGGAACAAGAAATAGTTGACGAGGAGGGAAGTGCATACGGTCGTTCTTTCCCAGTGTTGTCTTGATAGAAAGTGAAGTTCTAATGACTGTATTTTTATTTTAGACAGTGGGTGTTTGAATTGAGTGACACGAAGGAAGCTTCCCTGTTTGAACAAGATTACTTATTAAAGAGGTACCCCCAAAATCTTTCCAGGTGGGTGTCAGGAGGAAAACTGCCTTGGGAAAATTCTTGAATGTATCGGCACATCGCAAGCCACAAGGACAGAAAATAAAAGGCTATTCTTAGAGGGTTGGTGAAGTAGCTTATGGGAAGAGAGGCTGCCAGAGGTCCTGGAACACTGACTCCAGGGAAGACTTTGTACTCTTGCCTCCTTGATGATGGTTCATTCTCCACAAGAAACTTTTAAGCAGCTCTGCTGTAGTTGGAGTTGAAGTGCCTTGGTTGAGATTTTCAGTTTTTGAAGCTGTCTGCATGTTTGACATTCAGTGTTTTGAGTACTGAAGAAAAAGCATTGTAACTGATACAGTTATTGACTCAAACTTAAAAGTTCCAAAGGGATTTTTAACATAGGTGCAAAATATAAGAGCGTCCACAAATCCCATCAGTGTTGGCTAAGTTCCGATTCAAAAGCAGTTTTTCTTGTGAAAACCTTTGTTGTCTTGGGCACAGTGGTGCACTCCTGTGATTGTTGTGATTGCCTGCATTGCAGAACTGTGGTAGGCGGGTCAAATTTAAAGCCAGCCTAGGCTACCTAGTCAGACACTCTTAAAAAATAAAGAAAAGAAAATTTTCTGTTATGAATTGTCTTGTGTACATGTTCCCTGGAGCTTAAAATTATGCTTTAATGGTCTAATCTTTTTTCGGTTTTATAGAGCATAAAGGTTGGCATGTTTGCTTTCAAGATTTTAGAAACTTTCTGTAATTAGCTATGTCTTTAAGTGTATGAATCTTTGTTGCTGCTTCTGTTTAGAGCCTCAAATTTTCCATTGATTTTAACGTTGCTGTGTACATTTCTGTGCCCAAGAGTAAATATGGCACATTGTTTTGAGTGTAATAAGTTGGCATGTTTAGTTAGTAAATTTGTACCTAAAGACGGTTTAATTTCTAAAAGCTCACAGTTCTTGTCAGAGCATCAGACCAACCCTGCAGCTCAGGAGAGGTGCAACATACTTTTTAAAAATGCTTTAGCAGCACACCTGCGGAGATGAGCCTGAGCTACAGGAGACTCTGTCTCCAAAAACAGAAAGCAAAACAAAAAATTTGCGAGCTGGGGATATAGTTAAGAATTAGTGTTTGCCTACCACAAGGCCCTGGGTTTGATTCTCAGTACTTTGGGAATGAAGTTGTAACTTAATTTGATTTGATAAGACAACTTACTTGTTTTACTAATTTATCATATTCCCAAAAGAAATTTAAGACAGGCAAATGATGAAGCTGTTTTAGTGTGCTGCATTTACAGAATTTGGTGATTAATCTCACCCCTTCCCACCACCAGTACTAAGGATTGAACCCAGGGCCTAACAAGTGCTCTACTACTGAGCCATAATATCCCCTTTGGTTTGTAACTGAGTTGAACTACAAACCAACCCACAGAAACTGGGGAGTGAGGAGGAGAAGAGAGAAAAAAGCAAACTAGAAGTTGTTGTCCAGTCCACCTGGGAAGACAGGTTAGCAAGTTCTAACACTGTAGTTATAAAAGCAGTGGTTGATTCAAAGTTCTAAGAAGGATATGATCTCCTGGGTGGGGAGGTGAAGAAATGAGCAGGTCTGATGAGAAAAATTATGCTCAAATTGAGGCTTATGAGTTCTTTCTATTAATGAGGGCAGCATGGGTAAAAGTGATCAGGTCCTAAGCTCTCTTCCATTCCCTACAAGTAGTAAGGTAATTAAGAAAAGTGCCTAATAGCTCTGGTATTTGTTTGATAGTATTCATATACAGTGTTCTTTTAGCAGGAGTCGTGGTCATACTTGGAAAGTCTTTCCCCCAATAGGTGTCTTCTACATTGTTCATAGGACTATGTGTGAGGCTAAAAGAAACCTCTTAGTTTTTTTGCTTATGTTAGAAAACAAAAACAGTTTTGTTTGTTTGCTTGCTTTTGTTGTTGTTTTGAGGCAAGGTATATCTCTGGCTGTCTTGAAATTTACTGTGTAGACTAGGCTGCCTTGAAATCATAGAGAACCAACTGTCTCTGCCTCCCAAGTGCTGAGATTAAAGGCATGCACAACCACATCTGGCCATGAAGTCACATTTTTTATATCTTTATTTTGTGTATTTATGTATGCCATGTATCTTTTTTGCAATGTTTTTCCTTGATTTAAAATTTTAATTTCATGTATGTATATACTTTTGATATTTCTACCTCTACCCCTTTATCCTCTTTTATCTCTTCTCTTCCCAGTGAACCTCTTCTTCCTCCCAACAATTTTCATGTCTTCCTTTTTCCCTTTTGTGGAAAAATTTAATTAGAGTTGTCTGCATGAGCATGGATGGGTGGTTATTTACTTAAGAAAAGGCGGCTAGCCAGGAGTTGCACCACTGAGAAATATGATTTCCCCACCTGTATAGCTCCTTGAGAGTGGGGTGGGTTTATGAGTCCCTTCCCAATCCATGATGAAATGTTACTGGGTCCAGTCTTATGCAGGTGTTGTGCCATTGCTTCTATGAGTAATGGATATAAGCAGCCATGTCGTGTTCTTAAGACTGTTTCACAGCATTCCCTCCCTTATGCTGGCTCTAAAATTCTTTAAACCTCTCTTCCTCAGCATCACCTAGCTTTGGAGGAGTGTTAACTGATGTCCTGTTTAAGACTGAGCCCTCAGTCAGTTGTTTTCAGCACATTGACTAGTCATACATCTCTTCATTAACTTAAATCCACTGCAAACAAAAGTTTCCCTGATGTACACTGAGAATAGTATTAACTTATATAAACATAAATATCTAGAAGGCAGTTCAACACTATGTCCACTTACCAAAACAACAGTAATAGGTTCCTCTCTTTGGGCCTATGACCTCTCCATTTATTACAGCACAAGTACAGGTATGAATTCCTGTGGAGTGGGCCTCAAATCCCGTTAGAAGCAGTTGGTTGCCGACATAACAGCTGTGCTGGCTAATTCATGTCAATCATTTTGACTGGAGTCATCTGAGAGGAGGGAAATCCTAATTGAGAACATGCCTGCACAGATTGGCTGTAGGCAAGCCTGTTGAGTATTTTCTTAATTAGTGATGATGTGGAAGGGTACAGCCCATTGTGGGTGCCCCTCCCCCTGGCTGGTGGTCCTAGGTTTTATAAAAAAGCAGGCTAAGCAAGCCTTGGGGAGCAGACCAGTTAACAGCACCCTCTATGGCCTCTGCATCTGCTCCAGCCTCCAGGCTCCCACCCTGTTTGAGTTCCAGTCCTGTCTTCCTTCAATGATGAACAGTGATTTGGAAGCATAAGCCAAATAAACCCTTTCCTCCCCATTTTGCTTTTGGTCATGGTGTTTCATCACAGCAGTAGTAACCCTGACTAAGACAACAGCCATGTCACTACTGCACCAGGGGCACATCTTGGCCGGAAGGTTGGTATTAATAACTCACAGGATTCATAGCAGAGTAAGAATGTTGATGACTTTTCTAGTAACCTCCATCATGCCTTCTGACACTATAAAAGATAGGCAGTAAGGGGGAAGTTTCCAGCTCAGTTGTAGTGTGATTTCTGTGTGACCTACAACAAGAAGTGTTTCATGTCTTCAGCAATAGTGTCTTAATATATAGTTCTGGTTGGCAACCAAGAGCAAAAGCAATAGCCTGTATTGAGGGGAGGGGAAGCTTTGGGGACTTCTTTATCCAACAGACTTGTTAAGGGCTATCTTATACCATTCCTGGTACTAGGATTTTTGTTTTAATTTTTTGAGACATTATCCACTCAGGGTCTTCTATATAGCCCTAGTCTGGAATTTGCCATGTAGAGAAGATTCTGGCTTACAGAGATCTGCCTTCCTCTGCTTGCTGGGATTAAAGGCATGTGCTGCCGTGCCCAGCCTATGTGTTCTTTCTTATGTGAAAGATTCAAAACAGTGAGATGTATACATAGACAGTTTTGATAGTTAAAAGGGAAATAAGTACAACTGTGAACTACTTTCTGGATTACTTTTTCCTCCTTTTGTAGGTAGGGTCTCATGAAGCCTATGCTGGCTTCAGATTGTAACTGAGGAAGACATTGAAATCTAGCTCCTCCTGTGCTTTTATCTACCAAGTACAAGGATGACAGGCACCATCATAACTGACATTGGATTTCTTTTTTTCTATTTGGGTACAAAATAAATGGAATTTTAAAACTATTTAAGTTGGCTTAGCTGTAGGTATTTATCTCTGAACTTTGTGAACATAATAAAACACTAATTAACATCCTTACTGTTAAACAGTAATGCTTTCTGAAAGTCTTACTATGAAATGGAGTCTTATAATTTAGTTCAGACTAGCCCAAAATTTACTGTGTAGGGCAGACTAGACTTGAACTCTTTGTAGTTCTCCTGCCCTAGCCCTCCAAGTGCTGTGTTATGGGCATGAAGCACCATATTTGTCTTTGGTATTGAGACCCAATCTTGCTATGCAGTTCAGGTTGCCCTGGAACTGATTTGCTGGCCTGCTTCAGCCTGCTAAGTACCTGGGATTACAGGCATGTACCACCATACCTGACTTAACAGTTACACCGTAGAAAGAATCAAATAGTGCATAATATTGTTTCACTTCATTTGCTGTACTTTGAGATTTGCTATAAACAAACACCAGAAGAAGGTAACTTAGACCAGTGGTTCCCAACCTGTAGGTTGCAACCCCTTTGTGGATTGAATGACCTTCTTTCACAGGTGTGACCTAAGACATCAGAAAACACAGATTTTATATTACAATTCATAACAGCAGCAAAATTACAGTTATTAATCAGCAGTGAAATAAATTTGTGTTTAGGGGGTCACTACATCATGTTGCAGCATTAGAAAGGTTGAGAACCACTGACTTAGACCAATAACAGAAAGAGCCTGATGTTTGCATTGATTGTTGATTATAGCTTAACTAATGCTTTTATTCCTCAAGACCTTATTATTGAAGTTCATAATAAATATTCTTGTTTTCCTGGAGAAGAAAATGAGGCCTAAATATATTGTGATTTATTTAATATAGTGTCTGGAACGTACTGCTTGAACTCAGATCCTGCAGTGCTGGTCCAGTGTTCTTGTCACTGTTTCTTTTCTTTCTTTCTTTCTTTCTTTCTTTCTTTCTTTCTTTCTTTCTTTCTTTCTTTCTTTCTTTCTTCTTTCTTTCTTTCTGTTTTTTATTTTTTGAGTCAGGATTTCTTTGTGTCGCGCTGGCTATCCTGGATTTGCTTTGTAGACCAGACAGACCTTGGACTCACAGAGGTATGGCTGCCTCTGCCTCTGCCTCTGAGTGCTGGGATTACAGGTGTGCACCACGGCAGTTCACTGTGTTTCTAAGTTGGTGTTTGAGTGTTTACATGTGTAACACGTAGCACAGTTTTGGAATGTTCATTAAAGAATGAACAAGTTTATAGTGGAAAGACCAATTATAATTTGTATGACAATATTTTTCTAAGATAGATCACAGAGGCTAGGCTGGCCTGGAACTTGCTATGGGATCATAGATGACCTTGAATTCTTGATCTTCCTGCTTCTACTTCCTAAGTACTGGCATTACAGGTGTGCATGACTGGCTGGCTGGCTTCCTTTCTTCCTTTCATCTTTCATTCCTCCTTTCAAGTCAGGGACTCACAGTGTGACCTATACAGGGCTTAAATTTAGAGTAATCCTACTGTTCAGTCACATGAGTGTTACATTTACATTGTAGACTGCTACATGTATCTAAGAAAATCATTACAGTTTCGTGGTGAAATGAGAAAGCAAAGCAAAACCACAGCCTTCTTTCCAGGTGAAAGTGTGTGAAAATGAATGAGAGGAGACTTCAAATGGAGATCAGGGCTGGCAATGCCTTCTGGTGAGGAGGGAATAGAACATTAGTGATTTTGTTTCAAAAACTTCAGTCTAATTAGGAATCAGGAAAATACTTTTGCAAGTGTACTATTTTCGGTTTGGGAGATTAAGTAAACTTGAATGAGCTTCCTACAAGATAAGCTCTGACGGAGACCTAACTATTCTTAGAAACAAAACCACAGTGCTGTGAGTAGCTGTGACTGCATTGGTTTATTAAGTCACTTTATCTATGTTCATAATAAAATTTATGACTGTTCTAATAGACATTTAACAGTTTAATATATTTCTGTTTTAGACTACAGTGCTAAGTGGGAAAGGGTAGTTTTTAGCTCCAGGGAATGTGCAATGTTGTACTTATTCCCTTTTTTTGGAGGGAGTAGGAGACAGATTTTTATTGGTAACCCAGGGTAGGCTTGAACTCCCTCCAATCCTTCTGCCTTAGTCTCTGAATGCTGGAATTACAAGCATTACATCCCCATACCTGCCTTGTGATGACTCTATTTTGTCTGACTGGACCTCCTTCCTTCCCCCTTTTGCATGCTAGATGAGTGTTCTGCCATGTAGTTCTCAGACTAGAATTCTGTACATGCTGAAATGCTTGGCATGACAGTGTTTTCTTTTTCTTTTCTTTTTGAATTATGCTTTCACTTTGTAGCTTAGGTTGGCCTTGAACTCAGGCACACCTTCTGCCCCATTCCTGTAAGTGCTAGGATTACAGGTGTAAACCACCACAGCCCGCTAACTGCAGTTGCTTTTTTCTTCCCAGTCACAGTTACTGAGGTGTGTTTTTCTATATAAAATCCATAAATCTATCCACCTAGACATCTGTGTACCCAATGCGAGCACTTCTACAGTGCTTATAATCTACAGATGATGGAAATATTTACAGAACTGACACAACAGCAGTTAGGATAGAGAATGTGGCTCAGGGACTGGGGCTCTATTGCTAGAATGCTTGCTTAGCATGCGTGGAGTTCTGGGATCAGGTGTGGTGGCTCAGCCTGTGCTCATAGTGCTCAACTTTTAGAGGCAAGAAGATCTGGAGTTTATCCTTTGCTACCTACCAAGTGTAGTAAGTCTGGCAACCTGAGGTACACAGGATCCTGTCAATAAAACAAGAAGAAAAGGAAAGGAGAGAAATAAAATGTTTCATCACTTCAAAAACATTGTGTTTGTTTTGAGTTACAGTCCAGTTTTGTAGATCAGGCTGGCCTTGAACTTCTTGATCCTCCTGCCTCCACCTCCTTAGAGCTAGCATTAAAAGCATGTGAATCTGGAATCGGGTGGGTACATGATACTGGGACTTGAACCCAAGGCCTTGTGCCTGCTAGATAAGAACTCTGCCACTGAACTATACCCAGAGTCAGTCAGTCAGTCTTGTCTGTTAGTCAGTCACTCTCTTTCATGTACACACAGACACACAAATACATGAACAATATTTGCTCATTTATAGTTCAGTTAGTTGTAATGTCTATCACCCCTGTCTATTTCAAAAAACTTTTAACATTGCAAAATGAAACTCTGCCCATTAAACAGTAACTGTCCATCTTTCTACCCCTGCTTTTCTTGATAACCATTACTCTTACTTTCTGTCTCTGCATTTTCTTATTCCAGATATTTCCTGTAAGTGGAAATATACCATATTTGTTCCTCTTGTTTGGTTTGTTTCATTTAGTATAATATCTTTAAGGATCATCCATGTTACATAAAAAGTAATTTTTCATTACTTTATATGACTAGATAATATTCTGTTCTCCCTATATAGAATATATATAGAGAAATATATATATAATATTCTGTTCTATATATCACATTTTGTGTATCTATTTATTGATGGATACTTAGTTATTTCCACTCACTGGCTATTGTAATAGTGTTTATACTAAGACTGCACACTGTTTTGGTCAGCACAGTGTCCTTTAAAACAGAGTGATTTATAAGTTAAGTCTGTTTTCAGTGCTTTTGAGTAAGAGTAGAATTGCTGGCTTAAACAATGACTGCATTTTAAAGGAAGCGCACCAAGGTATTTTTTAGAGTGGCTGCACCATCTTGTATCCCGTACCAGCAAAATATGAGAGTTTCAGTGTCTGCGTATATTTTCCACCATTTCATATTTTCCATAAAAAATTAGAGTTGTCAAGTAGATTTGAAGTATGTCTGGTTGTTTTGATTTATATCTCCCTCTGACTAATGATGCTCAGCATATGTGTATGGGCTTGGATTTCTTAGTGTTGGGAGCACATTGATACACATTTCAATGATTGGACACACACACACACAAACATATTCTTCATGCATACCAGGTAAGCACTCTACTAACTAAGCCACATTCACAGTTTTACTCAGTTTTGGTGTTTTTTTTTCTTTTTGGTTTGTTTATTTATTACTGTTCTTTATTTTGTGATTCTTAGTTGTGTTTCTCAGTTTTACCTTTTTGCCTCTGTGAAGCCATGTTGGAAATGGAGGCATATACTGTTTTAGCACAAAAGATTTACTGTTACTTGTCATGTTGAAATTTCGGTAATGTCAAAGTATATTTAATGATTCATGCCAAATGAACGAACAGAAAAGTAGACCAAAGTTCAGTAATTATCTCCACCAAGAACTTCTGTTGGGAAACCAAGTTAGATTGCAAACTTTGTAGTCAGCATGTTGCCTTTCAGAAGAAGCTTCTTCCTGTGACCCTTCCCACTCATGCAGTAAGACCCCTGTCTAGACACAAGGTTATTGTGGCTGGGTATCCTGGATGTTTAGAATGTTGCTCTTACGGGGTGAGAGTGGAACAATGATTCTTGTTTCTTAAGTTACTGTATAGCCTTGCTTTTTGTCAAGATAGAAGACGTAAGCTCCTTATTAGTATGATTGTACAGAGAATTTTGAATTTTAAATTTTAAAAATATGTGCTGGCAAGATAGCCTAGTGGTTAAAGGAGCTTGCTACCAAGTGTGACAACCTGAGTTGGATCCTTGGGACCTATGTGGTGGAGAAAACCAATCCCCAAGGTACTATGACATAACCACCTCTACATACCTCAGACACAACATTAAAGTAACAATAATAATAATAATAATAATTTAACCAAAATAAAGACAGGTAAGATTACTTTATTCTTGAACTTCCATGCTCCTCTATTTCAATTTGTGTCACAAGCACTTTACCCCACTGAGCCATCTTATTGGCTCTTACCTGCCAGATACTTACCTGCTTTGTCCTTTTTATTGTTTATTGTTTTGTTTGTTTTGTTTTTTGAGACAGGGTTACACTATGTAGGTCTGACTGGCCTGGAGCTCTATAGATGGAGCAAACTGACATTAAAATCATCCTGCCTCTGTCTCCCAAGTGCTGGAAATATAAGTTTGTGACACCATGCCTGACTTTACCTGTCTTTAAGATCAGGAGGAATATTGAGGAAATTTCGTTTTCCCATGTCATTTTTCACTGAGTAAAACTAACATCTACCTTCCCAACAAAATGATTCTTATTGGGTTTTTTTTCCATTTCATTTATTATCTAAACCTAGCATGTTCTGTTTAAATCAAAACACTTCTGATATTTCTAGTGCCACCATTCTTATACCAAGTCATTGTTTGTTCCTTCATTTATCAGCTTATTTGTTTCTTGGGTCTCCCTATTTCCCTTCCTTCCTTTGCCTTTACATGCTAGGCAAAGCTCTTTACTATTGATCTACATCCAAGCCCACCACTGTTGTGTTCATTTTTCTGTTTTCTACAAAACAGTAGGGATTAAATGAACAGATGAAGACTATTTCTGTCTTCCTGTTACACTGGTAAGTAGAGTGTCTCCAACACCACATACTCTTATTTTCAGAATTTTCATTGTTCTTTGAGGAAAGGCAGGGAGGTTTGATATGTAATCTTAATGACTGAACTTTTTTTTCCCTCAGTTTTGTGGCTAGGCATTGAACCCAAAGCTTACAGCCTCAGTTAACTAATTTTCCATCTTTATCAAAATTTCACTATAACCACAGAGTAAAAATAAGTTTTATTCAAATGAAGAACTTTCATTGTGTCAGACTATAAGGCAGAAATATTACTGTACATTTAATATCAGTTTAGAGGAAATAATTAAAATATGCAAATCAAGTTTGATGTTGAAATGTTGGTGTTTGAGTAAATCTTACCATTCAGTGCATAATCACTTCATTTACTTGAGAAATTGGTTGCCTGAGAGGTGAAATGCCTAATCAAAGCTGAAGTGCAGCTAGGATAAGAACCCAGTAATCAGTCTCAGTCTCAATCAGTGGGACTAATCCCAGCACCAATCAATCATTCAATCTCTTTCCTTTCTTTCTCACAAATCTCTCTTTGCCTTATGACTTACAACTTCGAATGTAAGTTTAGGGGTAGCTTTGAATTTATGGCAGTCCTTTTATTTTTTTAATTTATTCATTATTTTTTCATATTAATTACAGTTTATTTACTTTGAATCCCAGCTGTAGCCCCCTCCCACATTCCCTCCCAATCCCACCCTCCCTCATCTCCTTCCTGCCCCTCTTTAAATCCACTGATGGGGGAGGTCCTCCTCCCCTTCCATCTGATCCTAGCTTATCAGGTCTCTTCAGGGCTGGCTACAATGTTCCCTTCTGTGGCCTAGCAAGGCTGCTCCTCCCTCGGCCGGGGGGAGGGGGGTTAAGAGCTAGCCATTTTCATGTCAAAGACAGTCCCTGTTCCCCTATCTAGGGAACC
>CM053758.1:21451760-21490920 GCA_028658305.1 Pachyuromys duprasi
CCCCCCCCCCCCAGAGGTCCTCTTTGGCATGCTCCTGTTCTGTTGCTTGTTTTCTCCTCCACTCAATGTCTATCCCATTTGTTCATTCAAACAAGGACCAACCTGGGTCCTCCTTCTTGTATATCCTCTCTAGGTGCGTAGAAGGCAGGGTAATTTTTGGATCACAGGTTTAGTTGGGTTTTTCCCCTCCTTCCACTAGTCCTACCTAGCTAAGAGGTGATCACTCCAGTCTTCATGGTGTCCTGTCCCCTCCCCCCCTTAGGAGCCTACCATGTCACAGGCCTCCAGCTTGACAAAGAGATGTTCCCCCTCAGTTTCTTTTCTTGTTCTTAGCCTTCTTACCTCCCCCCTTCCCTGCCCTTTTCTCCACACATCTAATCCCCAGCCTTGTTTCCGTCCACATTCCATTTCCTGTCCAGTTTTCTCTCATCATCCATTTCTGCTGTCTATTGTATTTCTTGGCTACATTTCAATATGCAAATAATTTTAAAATCTGAAATAGTTCTTGTCTCAAGCAGTAGTTTGACCTTTCCTATTTGATCCTGTTAACTGCTTTTTCTTAACTTACTATACCGTCTAGAACTGGTTAAAATGTTTAATTAAGGTGGTTTTGGCATTCTGCTTTTGCTTATGGCCATAAGTAAAATTTCAAGGTTTCCCATAAATTGTGAGTTGTTGATACCTTCCATAGAGGAAGGAGCTTCCCTTCTGTTCATCACTATTTAAGATATGTACCTATAATAAGCACAGGTTTTATTTATAGCACTTATTTTGCTTTAATTTTTGCTTTTGAGTCCAACTGGACTTGGACTGTTACATAGATGAGGATGCTGTCGTTTGAGTCCCAGATCCCACATGGCAGCTGACAACTATTTGTAATTGTAGTACCAAGGGGATCTGATGCTTTCTTATGGCCCTGATGAACACTGCTTGCGTGTGGTATACCTACATGCAATAAAAAAAAAAAGAGATAGATAGATAGATATAGATATATACCTATATGTAGTTATACCTATATATGTATATATAGGTATACATATACATGTGTACCTACATATGTATACATGGATATATATATATATATACATACAGGTTTAGTATAGTTTAAATTGCTATTGTCTCAACAAGAGGAAGTGATTTAGGCATCTTTAATTTTGTGAACTGCTTATTCAAACTTTCATTTTTACTACAGTGTTGTCAATTTTTCCCCTCATGGTTCTTTGTTATATATTAGGAGGATTAGTTTCTGCTGTATACTATAAGTAGACAGGGTTTCTCTGTGTAGCCCTGGATGTCTTGGAACTCACTCTGTAGACCAGGATGGCCTCGAACTTGGAGAGATCCATTTACCTCTGCCTTTGAGTGCTGGGATTAAAGGTGTGTGCCACCACTGCCTGGTATAGTTAAACTTTTTTGCTTTTCACCAATGAGAACAGTGCAGGGTATGTACATAGTATGCATCTTGGAAGCATCATTTAGGAAGAGAACACATTTCATGGTGTTTTCCTTTGTCACATTATTTATTAAAATGTTTATGTACCCAACTGGAGAGGTTTGGCTGAGTGGTTAAGAGTACTTAGTCGTCTTGCAGAGAATCTGGGTTCGGTTTCCAGTATCTATATAGCAGCTTATAACCATCTGTAAATCCAGTGCCAGGAGATCTTATATAATGTTCTGACCTCTGTGGGCACCAGGCATACCATCAGAGCACATGCGTGCATGTAGGCAAATATCCATGCCATAAATAAAAATAAATCTTTTTTTAAATGTATGTACCTAAACATTATGAAATTTTTATATGGTTTTAAGTTTTGAAACAAGCTACAGAGGCCTTCTGTCTGCAGTGGCTATAAATAAACTGTTGTTTTGTGTTTATGACTTATCTTACACCTGAGTGTATTTAAAATATTTTTATAGTTGTGAGTGTTTTGCCTCCACGTACGTATATGTACCTCTTGCATACCTGGTACCCTCAGAGACTGGAAGAAAGCATTGGATCCCCTGCAACTAACATTAGTGCTTGTAAGTCGCCATGTGGTGGATTCTGTGAATCGGATCCCAGTTTTATGCAAGAGCAGCCAGTGCTTTTAACTGCTAACCCATTCTCCATACACCACACACACATTCTATGTTGATTGTGAACACATTCTCTGTGATGGGTATGGGTGTGTATATTTGTGCATACACATTCAGTGGCCAGAATATGTCATGAGGTGCCTTCTTTTCTCACTTTTCCACCTTATTTTGAGGGATGGGATATTTCTCTGAGCTTGAATTGGGCATATAGTTTATGCTAGGTTGGCTGGCTTAGCAAGCTCCTGGGATCTGCTTGTTTCTACTCCATTGCTCTAATTTTAGGCATATGCTACCATACTCAATTTTTGTCGTTGTTGTTTATTTGTTCTCTAGCCCTATAAATACATTGTTTATGAATGTTAAGTTTATAATTCTAGAAGAGGGCTGGGGATATAGCTCAGTGGTAGAGCAGTTGCCTCTCATGTCTTTTATTTGATTTTGTTGTTGTTGTTTGTTTGCTTTAAGACAGGGTTTCTCTGTGTAGCATTGTCTGCCTTGGAACTTGTTCTGTACACCAGGGTACCTTCAAACTCACAGAGATCCCACCTGCCTGTGCCTCCCACGTGTTGGGATTAAAGGTATGAGCAACCACCACCACCAGCCTGGTTTGATTTCTTGTGCTACAAAAAAAAATAATAATAAAATAAAAATAAGTTACAAAAGATAACTTTTATGTAAAGGCCATAGATTATCTATAGAACTAAATAAAAAGAAAATCTGTTCTCTTCCTAAATAGTAAACATTTGATTTACTTTTCTGCCTTGAGGAAAGCGATGGCTATTAGGAACTGTTTCCTTTTGTATATCATTACTATGAGGAAGGTATAATGCTTGCTTGCCTTTTCCTCCCCCCTAAACCATTCCTTCAAAAATATGACTCGACTCTGCACACATGTGACTAGTTTGCTGAGTATGATGAGGCAGGGCTATGATCCCAGTAGCATTGACCTCTATAATCTGGCCTCTGTTACATGAAACTTTGTATTAAAGAACCTAAAACAAAGTAGAATAGTTCACTTGTGATAAATAAGTATAAAATAAACATCACATTTTTTTGTTTATTGTTTTTCTTTTTTCTTTCAGACAGGGTTTCTCTGTGTATCCTGGCTGTTCTGAACTTGCTTTGTAGACCAGGCTGACCTCGAACTTACAAAGATCCGCCTGCCTCTGCCTCCTCCAGTGCTGGGATTACAGGCGTGCACTACCATGCCTGCATAAGCATCAAATTTCAAAGACTTAGTACTAAAAGAAGAAAATACCCTACTCATTTTTATATTGATTATCTGTGATCTGATAATTTGGATATATTAGAATACAGTATGTTGTTAAAATTATTCATCTATTTTCATTAACGAAATGTTGAAATTTACAATTTTTCATTCTGTGCATTCTGTGTCTTCCATTTTATCTTTGTGACACATTAGTGTCTAATGCCAATATAATTGGCTTTTTTTTAGATGAGTTCCCCTGTCCCATGAATCAGAGATAGAATATTCTTTTTATCTGCTGGTATTTCCATCTTTAACAGAGAAGGAACACCTATTTGTTGCCATATTCTTTCTAGTGTTCAAGATAATTGCCTTTTCCTACTTATTCTAAACCCAGCCACGTGATTTTTTTAAAGTAACGGGCAAATTGTTAATAAATGAGCACATTTTGCCTGATTTTTGTTTTCCAATTTGAGTTTCTCTTTAATAAAAGGAGGGGTATGTTTGGTCATTAAACCTTTGATTATAGAAGTGAGAAAGAATTCTTGTCCTCAGTGAAATCATAAATATGCTAGTAATTTGTTGATGGTAAATTAACTGACAAATTGTGTATGTTATAACTACATAGCAGTATTAACTGCCTCATGATGAGATTGAAACAAAATTTATCAATATGGGAAAAAATGTTCAAGATTAAGGAAGAAATTTGATATTTGTGATAGATAAGTTATGGTGATTTAAACCTATACTAGTTCCAGGTAATTTAAAAGTTTATCGTGTAGATTAGTATTGCTTTGATTCATTCCATACTTGCTACCTGTTATAGATTTATTTTTATTTTACTTTTTACATTTATTTATTTTATGAGTGAGTGCTTTGTCTGCCTGTATGTATGCACACCATTTGTGTGCCTGGTGCCTTGGTGGTCAGAAAAGGGTGTCAGATCCCCAGGAACTGAAGACATATGGTTGGAATCACCATGTCAATTCTGGGAACCAAAAGCAGGCCTTCTGAAAGAGCAAGTGCTCATAACTGCTGGGCCATTTTTCTAGCCCCTACCTGCTCCAAATTTAGGCATATTATATAACTGTGCTCATGTTTCTTCATTTGTGAACCAGAGATATTGGCAATAGGACTTAGTAAAATTTGTGAGGACTAAATTACTTATGTACTATGTGATAGATAGCATCTTTGTATTTCTAGGTCTACATACATAAAGATATGTACTTACTCTGATTTTTATCAAGATTTGGTAATTATAGTTTCCATAACTATGTATGGAGGTGTATGTGTATGTAGGCCAGAAGTCAACCTTGGGTTGACTTCGTTGGGTGCTGCCCACCTTCTTTTTGAGACAGGGTGACTCACTGGAAGTTAGCTGATTAGGCTAAGTTTGCTAGTGAGCACCAAGGATTCTTCTACCTGTAACCTTACCTTCCCAGTGCTGGGATCATAAGCCTGCACTATCATGCCTGGGTATTTTTTTTTATAAATTTATTTATTTTTATCTCAATCACAGGTTAGGTACTTTGAATCCCAGGCTTAGCCCCCTCCCCCATTCCCTCCTACCTTCCTACTCCCTCCCTCATCTCCCTCTTCCCCGCCCCCTCCAAGTCCACCAACAGGGGAGGACCTCCTTCCCTTCCATCCAACCCAGCTTATCCTGTCTCCTCAGGGCTGGCTGCAATGTCCTCCCCTGGGATCTAGCCAGTCTGTCACTCCCCGGCTTGTATGGGGGAGGGTCAAAGAGTCAGCCATCAAGATCATGACTGAAACAGTCCCTGTTTCCCTGAATAGGGTCTTCAGTCCTACACCGAGTTATCATGGGCCCCATCAGTGTGGGGGTTCCAGTCCACATCCATACATGGTCCTTGATTGTAGAAACCGTCTCATACAAGACCCCTGTGCCCTGCTCAGTTTGGTCTTTGTGGAGCTCTTGTTCTCCCCAAGTCTCAACAGCCTCCCCCAGATCTATCATTACTTCTCACCCTCTGTCAGAGGCTTGATCTCGAGTCTTAATATACCATGCTTGGGTATTTTACATGGATGCTGGGGATCAAACTTAGATTAAACATGGCAAGCACTTTACTGACTTAGCTGTCTTCCCAGCTTCATAATTTTATTTCTAGTAGTGGTATAATTGGTTCCGTACATTGTCATGTTAAATAGTATCTAGTTGTTGTTTTTTTAAGTGATTTTATTGCCTGAGTATTTAAAACAGATGTATGGCACTAGAGTAGAGGCCATGGATGACTCATACTTTCAATTGAGAGGACTTGCTTAGTTTTATAATAACCTTCTATTGAAACTCATTTGTCTGTCACAGTCAGGTGGAACTTAGCATCATCCTCATCATTTCTGATACTTAAGATGCTTGCAGAGAGCAATGGCTTTCTTAATCAAGTGGTGGAGAATCTCCAGGGGATCAGGAACAAGGCCTATAAAGATTTTTAAAATTTTTATTGCTAGATACAAAGCAGACCTGTGCCACACCATGAGTTCCACAGGATCACACCAATTCTGGGGGTGTCAGGCCTTTCTTGGCCAGTTTATGAATGTGCTCCGAGACACTGTCAGAAGTCACTTTGAGCCAGGTGGGGCTTTAGGCAGGCCGTAGAGCAGAGCCAATTGGGTCCTTCCAAGGAGCGTGAATGCAAACCATGATGGTGACTGGCAGCAAAGAGAATTGTGTCTGTTGTTGAACTGTAACCATTGACTCTTCATTTTCTTCGTATCTTATTACTTTAGCTTTTTTAAATTGTGTTTGTTTGTATGTGACAGAGTTTAGAAGACAACCTGTAAGAATTGGCTTTCTCTTTCAACCATGTAGGTACTGAGGCTTTAACTCAGGTTTGTCAAGTTTGGCTGTAGGTGCCTTTACCCACTGGCCCTGTTTTCTGGGTTTTGTTTTGTTTTTAACAGAGTCTGGCTGTGTAGTATAAGCTGGACTGCAAACTCATGATTGGCCACCCTGGAGCTCCCTGGAACCTCAGCCTCTAGTATTCCTTGGGGAGCCAACCACTCCTGGCTAAGTATCTTGAATTGTTAAGATCAGAGTAACAAGACTGACTTGTTTTACTTTTCCTTTTTAAATTTAAATTTTAAATGAATATCTACCAGGGAAGGAGCAAGGAGCTTTTAAATTAATTTCTTTGTTTTAGGGTATGCAAATGGTGTCTAGAAGTTTAATTGCCCCCCTTTAGAGAAGTTTAAAGTTGCTATGGCCTTTGTGATCAGCAAGGGGTTACATGAAAGTTAATAATTATTGTTAGTAGTAGTTATTATAAATAATTATTGCATTATTTTTAAATTTGGCTTTTAATTTTTTTATCTTTAAAATTAAAATGAGGCACTTTGAAACATTTTCCCTTGCAAAAATATCCTAAAGTTCCTTCCTTTCTTTTTAATTAAAACAAAATAAGTATTTGAGGGCTGGTAAGATGACTGAATGGTTTAAAAGCACCTGCGTGATAGTTCACAAACATTTGTGGCTCCACTTCCAGAGAATCCAGTACTTTTTGCTGATCTCTGTGGGTACCAGGCATGCATGTGGTGTACAAAACATACATACAGGAAAACACTCATACAGATGAAAAAATGATAATAAAATTAATAAGAATTAAAATTTCATTATATGTATATAGGTGTTTTATATACATGTATGTGTACCACTTTACTGCCTCGGATTACAATCCAAGTGCCAGAAGAGGGCATTGGATCCTCTGGAAATAGAGTTACAGTTATGAGCCTTTGTATTGATGCTAGGAATTAAACCTGGGTCCTCTGGAAGAGCAGCCATTGCTTTTAATCAGTGAGCCATTATTCTAGCCAGGATAGGTTTAAACTAAATAAATTTGTGTTTAGAAAATCTAACTGAGTGTTATGTTTATTTTTATGTATAGGCCCTGATTTTGGAAGCCAGAAGAAAAAAAGATTTAGAGGTTTGGTCTCTTTTGTGGACATGGCTCAGATTTCCAACAGCAATGAATTTAAACAATGTTCATCTTCTCATCCAGAACCAGTAAGAACCAAAGATGTGGACAAAGCAGAAGCATTACAGATGGAAGCAGAGGCTTTAGCAAAATTGCAGAAAGATAGACAAATGACTGATAGTCCTAGAGGCTTTGAGCTGTCCAGCAGCCCAAGACAAAGAACACCAAGTTTTAACAAACAGGATTATGATCTCATGGTGTTTCCTGAGTCGGATTCCCAAAAAAGAGCAGTAGATATTGACGTAGAAAAGCTGACCCAAGCTGAACTTGAGAAGATTTTGCTGGACGACAGTTTTGAGACTAGAAAAAACCCCGCATTGCCAGTTACTCCTGTTCTGGGCCCTTCGTTTTCAGCACAACTGTATCTTAGACCTACTGCTCAAAGAGGACAGTGGCCCCCTGGATTATGTGGGTCTTCCACGTATTTACCTTCTATTTATCCTTCAGCATACAGTAAACAGACCACATTCCAGAATGGCTTCAGTCCAAGAACGCCTACTTTTCCATCTACAGAATCTATATATTTAAGGCTTCCAGGACAGTCTCCATATTTTTCATATCCTTGGACACCTGGCACAACATTTCATCCACAAGGAGGTTTACCAATCTATCGGCCACTAGTCAGTCCTGACATGGCAAAACTATTTGACAAAATAGCAAGTACATCAGAATTTTTAAAAAATGGGAAAGCAAGGACTGACTTGGAGATTGCAAACTCGAAAGCTCCAGTCTGCAGTCTACAGGTGTCTCCAAAGTCTGAAGACATCAGTAAATTTGACTGGTTAGACTTGGATCCCTTAAGTAAGCCTAAGGTAGACAGTGTGGAGGTGTTAGAAAATGAAGACGAGAAGAAGAATCCAGTTTTGCTAGCAGAGGATCCTTGGGATGCTGTTCTTCTTGAAGAGAAATCTCCAGCAAGTTGTCACCTAGAAAGGAAGGTGAATGGAAAATCCCTTTCTGGGACAACTGTAACAAGAAGCCAGTCTTTAAACATTCAAAGAGCTCAATTTACAAAAGCCCAGAGCCAAGTATCTCAGGTATAGTCTCTCCTTGTTAGACTTCTTAAATAGTAAAAGAGTGCATATTTGTGTGAATCATTTGTTAGGGGAAAAAATTTTTTTTTAATCTTGCTTTTCTTTGCTTCCAAGGCTGCTTTGGTTCTTTTGTTGTATGGCAAAAGATTAAATGTGATTAGGCCAACTGAAAATTTGCTTCGTTTTTTGTAAGACTGCAAGTAAAACGTAGTTAGGCCGGCCAGTCCGGTAGTAGTGCTCACCTCTAATCCCAGCACGCAGAATGCAGAAGCATGTGGATCTCTGTGAGTTTGAGGCCAGCCTGTTCTACTTAGTGACTACTAGGTTAGCTAGGACTACATAAAGAGGCCTTGTCTTTCTATATTATGTTACATGTAAACCTTTTTTTTTCATCTCTCTTATTTCAGGGTAAGCAAGGAATTTTGTCTGTCAGTCATTATACATTCCAGTGTATTTTCTTTTGTTATTAAATCACGAAAGACACAAAGACACTTCAGGGAGCTGTGAAATGGGCCATTTAAAGGCTTTTCCTTAAATAACTGTATTGATAAAGAAGAAGAATGAAGTAGTAGAATAAAAGTTATCACTAGTTTATGTGGGTTACTTTTTTTTTCTGAATTTTTTAAAAGCAATTTTATGTATGTGGGTGCAGCTTGTATGTCTGTGCTCCACACATGTGTAGTGCATGTGGGGGCCAGAAGAGGGCATCAGAATTATAGATGGTTGTGAGCCACCATGTGGGTGCTGGGAATTGAACCTAGTTGTTGCTAGTGTTTTCCAGCTTCTTTATTTGAGACAAATCTCAAACTGCCCTCAAACTTGGAACAGTCCTCCCACTAGAGCCTGCCAAATTGCTGGAATTACAGGTGTGAGACACTTTTCGTTAAGAGGTAAGTAGAAATAGTATATCTTTGAGCAGAAGAGAATCGGGCACAGTTTAAAATTTTTCTTTACAAACATACTATTCTAAATACATTGCTTTTATGATACCTATAGATCTTGGAAATGTTTAAGGATTGAAAAAAGAAAAACATCCTGGCAGAGGCAAACTTGGGGAGGCAGAGGCAGGCAGATCTCTGTGAGTTCAAGACTAACCTGGTCTACAAAGTGAGCCCAGGACAGCCAAGGCTACACAGAGAAACCTTGTCTCGAAAAACCAACAACCAAACAAAACATAAAGAAAAAGAGAAGCATCCAGCCATGGTGGTTCACACCTTTATCCCAGAACTTGGGAAGACAGATCTTTGAGTTTGGTTTGTATAGCAGTTTCCAGGTCCACCTGGGCCACATAGTAAGAGTCTGCCTCCAAAAGAAAGAAGGGGTCAATATACCTGAATGGATCATATGGTAGTTTTGTGTATAGTTTGTTGTTTTGTTTGATTGTGGTTATAGAGTTTCTCTACTATGTATCCCAGGCTGGCCTTGAACTCATGCTCTTTCTCCTTCAGCCTCTTAAGAACTGGTGTTTCAGACAGGTACTGAAACGGACAACTATGTGTACTATTTTCTATAACATTTTTCTGATTACATTCCTACCAGTAATGTATGAAAGTTCAGGATTCTCCCAGCACCCACATGGGAACTCAAAGCTGTATGTAACTCCAAGATCTGACATCCTCACACAGGCAGAACACCAGTCCACATAAAGTAAAATAAATAAATAAATACTTTCTTTTGAAGAGGTTCAGGATTCTCTACGTTTTTTCCAACACTTATTATTTTTCATTTTTTAAGTTGATGCTGACTATTTTTTCATGGCTTTTGTTTGTTTGTTTTTCTGTGGTACTGTGGATCAAACCCAGGGCTGCACGGAAGCTTAGTGAGCTTTCTACCACTGACCTACACTCTAGCCCTTCATTTTATGTTTTTACTGGCCATCGCTGTGTCTTTTGGGGGAGAGATACACACATAGTCATTTTGTTGACCCATTGATTTGTTTGTATGAGACAGAGTCTTACTCTATAAAACTCACTGTGCATCTCATGTTGGCTTCAAACTGTTAGCAATCCTCCCACTACAGCTTTCCAAGTACTGGGATTACAGGCATGTGTCACCATGTCAGGTGGAGAAATATCTTTTTAGGGTCTTTGTCTAGTTTTTTTAAAAAAATGAATGATTCATAGCAGTCTTATTCATAAAAGATTCAAAGTAAAAACTGCCCAAATGTTGAACTGATGAATAGGCTAACAAGTGTGATATATCCATGTGATGGAATACTTTTCCCTTAGAAAAAAATGAATGAACTCTCAATATTTACATAAAGCTTGGAAATATGCTGAGTGTGAGATTGAGGGTTTAGCTCAGTAGTAATGTGCTGGGCAAGGCTCTCCAGGTTTATTGTTCACCAGAAGGAAAAACAAATAAAACCACACATAGTGATAGAAAGAAATTAGATCTAAAGATCCATACATAGCTTGGCCTGGTGTCACATATCTGTAGTCTCAAAATTTAGGAGGCTGAGTCAGGAGGATTGCCACAAGGTCAGTCTGAATTACATACTAAGTGCTAAACTAGCCAGGTCTAAGGCCTTGTTTCAGAACTAACAACAACCTACTACAAAAATTTTGCTGTGCATGTATTATATAATTCCAGTTATACGAAGCATTCTTAAGAGTTAAATGACGGGCTGAAAAAATGGTTCAGTGGATAAGAACACTGACTACTCTTCCAGAGGACCTGGGTTCAATTCCCAGCACCCATCCGATGATGCACAATGGTCTGTAATTCCAGTCCTAGGGACCAGACGTGCACATGATGCACAGCATATATGCAGACAAAACACACATATGCATTAAATGAATAAAAATTCTTAAAGGGGCAAATGTGTAGAAAAAGAAAGCAGATTAGTGTCTGCATGGGCTAGATTGTTGTATATGGAAGGCATAACAGTACAGTCTCTTTGTAGAAAACATTCTGTAATTGTTGGTGATTGCACAAAATCTTGAATGTCCTGAAAGCTACAGAATTATACAGTTTTAAATAGTTAAAATTGTGACTTTTATGGTCTGTGAATTTTACCTAATTTTTTTAAGTGAGTAGATAGGAAGAAAGGAAGTTAGTCATCCCTAGACCTTCCTTGTACTGTAGGACACTGATGAGTTCATGCTCTTTTTAATAGCAGTCTTTTTTTTGTAAGTTAAGCATGATTGAAAGTAATTCTGTAGTCAGGGCTCAAGATGTCAGCTGTTTGCAGTTGTTTGATAAGGTCACCTGCCTGGAGCCTATCCCTTTGGGTTATAATCTCACTATCAAAGAAAAAGTGAGTAAGCCTTTGACTTTATAGGAAACTTAAATGTTTTATCATTTATGGTAAAAAAAAAAGCCTGAAATTATTTTTCTTGAGCTTTGGAAATATTACCACATTACCATCTTACGTATTCACCTTGCCTTTGTGAAGTTACCCTTCGTTTTAATTCCCATCCTTTCTTCTTTTCCCTCTTGTTAGAATGCAATAATGCATGGTGGCACTCGCCTTAAAGGCAGAGGCAGGTGAATCTCTTGAGTTCAGATTTGACTTGGTTGACGTTGTGAGGTCCAGGATAGCCATGGCTACATAGTGAGATCCTGTCTTTTAAATAATAATAATATATAAAATAAAAAGATTTAAACAATTTGAGGTTTCTGGGGAGACATGGACTTGACTTCTGGTCAAGACTGGGACTTGGAATATAAGAACTTACATAGTTTAATGTGGGTTGTATATGTTCAAATTGAACTCTTGTGTTTTTTTGTTTGTTTTTGTTTTTAGAAATCTACTGAAACAGTTCCATTCACAAGGCCAGAGTTGTGTATCCCCATATTTATAAAAAGTCAAAAAAAATAGTAAAGATGTAAAGGAATTATGTTAATGTTTTGGTATAATACTGATATTATAGTTAAGTCAGTTCTTGTAGATAGGTAGGTAGGTGGATGCAGGGGTAGATGGATGGATTTGTAAATGGGCCACCAGGTGGGAGAGTTTGCCACTGAGCCTGATGACCTGGTGCTGAGGACCTGCAAGGTGGAGAGATGTGGGAAGCCAGATACATAGGTATTTTACATTGTTTTCCTTTTGTGTGTATTTCAGAATTTCCATAGTAACACTTTATTCATCCAGGGGAAGGAGAGGAAATTACTTGCTAGAAACAAAGATATAGTGTCTGGATGTTTTGAAAATAATAAACCCCTTTTTATAGAAGATACTCAAACATGTACTAAAAGCCAGCTCCTTGGGTCTGCTCATATGTCATTGTGTCCTGCAAAGCTTAGGCCACTCAGTTCTGATTGGGGTTAGGGTGAGAAAATGTGGAATTTGAAGGGAAAAATACTTTTTCAGAACTTCCCCTAAGTGGTCCTGATGATGCCTGACTCTCTTGAACTCTGTTGTTGGAAAACTGGAAAGTTTTCTCATATCTTAGGAGTCTGTGAAGCTGGGGGTGTAGGAAGACAGGCTAGAGCACACTGGGGAATATTTTATTTAAGGCCTCTAAAACCACAGTGAGATGGCAAAGACTGGTCATTTTCCAGTTTTTTTCCTTTGATGAGGAAAGGAGTATGATATTTATTCATGTCTGCCTGTGTGACTCTTTTCCTGCTTGTTTTAAATATTTATCTTCAAATGTTCCACCAGAAACATCTTGATATTTTCCCTATGTGGTTCCCTTCAGAAAGTATCCTATAGGAATAATTGGAATAAGTAGATTCTTAAATATAAGGTTTGTCCTTGTCTGAAAACCATCTGATCAAATGGTTGTAACAAACTTCAGGGATTAACTCTTGGAGCATCTCCGCATAAGCAGGGTTTGTTGTTTCTTTGACTTAGTGACAAATATTGACCCTCACATCTGCTAGACAAGTGTTCTACCACTGAACTGCAACCCTAACCGTTTTTTAAATTTTTCTCATTTTAGCTCAGACAGGCCTCAGACTTCTGACTATCCTCTTTCCTCAGCTTCCCGAGTGCTGAGATTACAATTGTGAGCCATTACACCTGATTTTGGGCAGTGTCAGATGTGTTAAATTAGTTAAATTGGGGAAGGATTAAAGAATAAGGAAACAGGTTAATGAGGACTATAGGTCAAAGCCAAGTAGGTAAAAGTAACATAATTAGCTAACTGATGAATTAGAAAGTGGAATTGAACCTTAGCAGTGCTGAGTACACACAGTTTGACTAGTAGTACACCATCTGCACCCAGGTAGCTTAGCCTGCATGCCAGGCTTTAGAGTAACTGAAACATGGCTGAGGAGGTGTAATTAGATTTAAAGTCACTGCTGTGGGTCTGAGAGGTTTTTGTTTGGTTGGTTGGTTCTTTTTGAGGTAGTCTTGCTAGATAGCCCTGGGTGACCTTTCTATATAATGTAGGTTGCCTTGGGACTTGATCCTCCTGTTCTGCTTCTCCAGTGCTGAGATTGAGACTTGTACTATTATGCCTGGCTTTGATCATATTTCTTCATCTATAAAATAGTTATAGTAGGTAATTTATGAGATCCCTTTATATTAAATAATATATATTTATATAATAAGAAATTTGGAAAGTTACCATTTAAAAGAGGACACTAACTTTTGTAGGTTTTTTGTTAGTGTGTTAGTTGTGTTTGTACTAGGGATAAAGACAGTGCCATACGTGTGCTACTGAGCTACGTCCCTTAGGAGGTTTTGTATGTTGAATGTGTATTTTAAAACTAATGCATAGAATAGGATCCCTGGAAAGGTATACCTGTTCTTGTAAGGAATGAAATAGTAGTATACTAAATTTTCAATCCTATTAAATATTTTAAGTTTTCCTTTGTGCATGTTAAGGTAAAATAGTTTGAGCTAGACTTGAATCGAGATGAATGCTCACTGCTAAAAGTTATTTTATAGAAAAGTCCTAAGATCAAGCAAATTTTTTTCCTGAAAAATGAGAATTTAGTAACTTAATTTTACAGTTCAGTGTCTCAAAAGTAGAGCAAGTTGAGATGGGTAAGAAAACTCAAGTAGGCAAGTTTGATATGTAATTATGTACAAAGAAATCTATAAATAGCTGTTACATAATAGTGACACTTGGGTTGCAAACATAATTATTAGAAGCATTAAATCAGAGTTTGATATAATTTTTAAAGTTTCAAGCCTGTTTACTTAAAAGTTTTAATTTTTCATTTACTATTTATTTGTGCATATTTGTACATGAGTGTTTCTAGGAGTCAGTTCTCCTCCCTTATGAATCCCATGTATCTAACTCAGGTGATTAGGCTTGGCAGCAAGTACCTTTACCTAGAAAAGTTATTTTACCTATCACTTAACTTTTTTATATATTTTTTGAGATAGGGCCTTGATAATGTAGCTCAGGTTAGCCTCAATCTTTCTTCCAATGCCAAGATATCATACTGTTTGTGAGATCTCATACTGATTCTGCATGTACAGTGTAAATTCAATCCCTAGAACCTGTGTAAAGATGGGAGAGAACTGACCTTACAGTATTCATCTCTGACCTCCACTATGCACAGTGACAGTCAGGCACGAGCACAAGTGCATGCGTACACAAGTGCACTATAATAAGAAAAGGAAGTTTGGTTTATGTAGTCCAAAAGGGAAAGAGAATACCAATAACAGTGTGAATTTGGAAGTCACTGGAATAGGGTTTTCATATGCTCACATACTGTTTAGTTTCTGTTTACTTACAAGTATGTCCCTGAAGCTTATGCTTTCTGTTGGGAAATAGCATTGCAGTGCCTGTTCTCGATAATTACTGCATGTACTTATATGTTCATTTCCTGTTAGAAATTCTGTGTGTTAAAAACCTCACTCTAGAGGGCATTTTTCTTCTCACTCAGCAGGCTTACTTCCTGTTTCCTCTTAGTGCCTTTCATTTGGTTTATAGTAATCTAAACACTTAAGTGCAGTTTTTGTGAGTGACCAAAATCAGGAAAAAGAATAGCATTAAAAAGATCTTTGGTTCTTTAAACTTAAATCAGATGTGATCACTAACTATTTTAGCTTGTTTAAACTGATTTCATAGATTTTAGTGGTGGGATTAGATGACATTCATAAAGTGGTTTCAAAAGTTGGGTATGATAGCACACATCTAAAATATTTGGAGCTAGAGAGATGGCTCCATGTTTAAGAACATTTATTGCTTTCAGAGGACCTAGTTCGGTTTCCAGAATTCATGTGGTGGCTGACAACTATCTGTAACTCCATGTGGTGGTTTGAATAGGACTGGCCCCCATAAACTCATGTGTTAAATGGTTGGCCATGGAAAAATGACACTCTTAGCAGGCGTTGGAGGAAATGTGTCACTGTGGAGGTGGGCTTTGAGGTCTTACATATTCAAGCTATGCCTGGTATGGCACACAGTTGTCTTCTGCTGCCTTTGGATAAAGATGTAGAACTCACAGCTCCTTCTCTAGCACCATGTCTGCCTGCATGTTACCCTGTTTCCTGCCCTGATGATAGTGGACCCAACCTCTGACGCTGTGAAGCAGCCCCAATTAAATGTTTTCCTTAATAAGAGTTTCCATGGTAATGGTGTCTCTTCGTAGAAATAAAACCTTAAGTAAGACACCCCAGTTCCAGGCCATCTGCTTCCCTCTTCTGGCCTCCTCAGGCACCAGGCATAAGCATGTAGGTTTAAAAAAAATGCATATACTTAACGTAAAAATGATAATAGTTAAAATAAAATTTAAACATTTCCAGCAAGAGGAAGTTCAAGACAATGTCTAAGACCAGCCTAGATTATATAGTGAGTTTGAGGTTAGCCTGTATTGTAATACACCCTTTTTTTTAAACCCCTATTTTTAAAACACCCTGTTTTTAAAAGCAAAGATGTGGTTTTACAAATGTGGACACTGAATGTTTCTAAAAGTTTATTGTATTAACAGTCTAACTTTATATATTATTGGCAAAAATGTTATATATTATTGGCAAAAATGTCTGACATCAATTTCATTTTATTTTGTTTATTTGAGGCAAAGTCTCACGTAGCTTTGAACTTACCATGAAGGCTAAGGCTGGCCTTTAACTCCTGACTTCCTCTCTCTACCTCTCAGGTTCTGGCATTATAGGCATGAATCACTATGCCAATTTCTACCATCAGTTTTCCTACCTTTTTTTTCCCTCCTTTTTCTCTCATTCATATTACAGAAGGAAGATTCAAAATATTTTCATTGTATATAGCTGGTCACATTTAGTAACTCATATCTCTGGAAAATTAAATGTCAATAAAGAAGCAATGCATTTAGGTCCAAGAATAATATTTTTAGAATTCATTTACTACAAACTGAGTACTTTTATCTCATTTAATTTCAAGTAGTGTGTCAGAAACTTCAAAACTTATGTTGTCATGAAGCTTTCCCATATAATATCTTTTTCTCCCAAGACTAGGTCTCGCTCTGTGGCCAATACTGAATTGTTTCCTTATTATATATAGCCTGGGCTGACTTTGACCTTATGCAGTTTTAAGATTATAGGTATGGACCATTAGGCCTGGCTTCCCATTTAATTTTAAATTTTGTTTTGAGGCAGGGTCTCCGTGTAACCCTGACTGGCCAGGTACTTTTTATAAAGATTATGATTGCCTTGAACTCTCAGAGCTCTACTTGCCTCTGTGTCTGAAGTGCTGGGGAGTGCTGATATTATAGACATGCGCCACCAGGTCCAACCCATGCAGTATTCTTGAAACAACTTTTTAAAATCAGAGGATAAACTGATAAAATTTATAGTTTTAAATACATCTCATTTAGGGCCACATGGTCATTAGTCTCTTACTTTCTGCACATTGTCTACTTGTAGGTTTCTGTGTGAATTACCATTTACTGCAGGAAGCTTCTCTGTGGAGGGTTAATCAATACACTGATTTATGAGCAGAATGTCATCACGAGTTGTTTATTGCTGTGTTCATTTAGCAGAACAATAATGGTAGGGTTTACCCTAGGGCCCATGACCTATATAGTCTTAGGTCTTATTTATACTGTCTGATATGGGCTCCATACCAGAGAAGGCCTTAAATCCAATTGAAAAAAAAAAGCTTGGTTGCTCCCTTAACATTTATATGACTACTGCATTCGTGGGCATATCTTTCAGGCTAGTCGCTGTTGTAACTCACAGGGTTTGTAGCTGGGAGAAATCGGTGATTACTTTTCTCTTCCAGGAGTGTGTATATCAACTCCAGGATTGTGAACACTAGTCAGTAGGGGTAAAGCTTCCAGTTGAGTGCTAGCTCTATTTTTCCATGTTCAATGATGTTGAGTATGTGATGTCTTAAGCAATAGGTTGTAGAAGGTAACCAATAACACTGCCAATAGCCCGTAGTGTTTGTGTGTGTGTGTGGGGGGGGGGGGTTGTGTTACTGGAACTCCTTTGGCCAATGTCTCAAAAAGATGTAACCTTTTCTTGGTACTGGGGGTTTTATTTGGTAGCATATGATGTTTAGTTGGAGTATTTCCCATATTGTTTTATCTTGATTAGGCCATGAAGTGCTCAGGCATTTGGACAAACATTATTCTGTTTAGAATAATATTTCTGGCTGAAGCTAATGCCTGAATTGGTAGATAAAGTAAAAATAGATTGCCTGCCTTATACGAAGTGGCCTTCTCCAACCAATTAAGGACACACAGAATAACCTCCTGTCTTAGTGTTCTATTGCTGTGAAGAGACACCAAGACCAAGGCAACTCTTACAAAAGAAAGCATTTAATTGGGGGCTTACAGTTTCAGAGGTTTAGTCCATATCATATGAAAGGGAGCCCGGCTACACATGACACTGGAGCGGACGGATGGATGGGTGCTGGGCCTGATGTGGCCATTTTGAAATCTCAGAGCCCCCAGTGACACACTTCCACCAACAAGGCCATACCTACTAATCCCTCTTAAATAGCACCATCCCTGATGGCAAGCATTCAAATAGATGCACCTACAGGGATCGTTGTTATTCAAACCACCACTCCCTCCAATTCGGAATCCCTTTCTGAGAACTTTCAAGCTGGAAAAAATTGATTTCCATGCACACATACACACATGTGGACACATCACCCTCTTGCCTTTAGAGTCAAACATTGGCTCTTCCTGGGTTTTAAATGCGCCAGACTCATCCTGTGCCTCTGGCTTACTACATGCAGATATAGGGGTTTCTTGGTCTTGTACTGGAAGAGATAATTCCTTATAACCAGCCTTTGTTCCTCTGAAGAGGAAAGTGGAAGAAGGCGGCAGGGATAGATCTTATCTCTCTACTTATAAGGTGTAACCACTGGTGTGGCCATTAGCTTCACAGAGGCCATCTTCTGTTGATGGAGCTTAGTTAAAACCAAGTTCCCTAGGGGTAAGGTGTTGCTCTTAAAATGATTATTATGGGAAAAAAATAGTTCCCATCTATTGAAGCTACTTGAGGAACAAATGTTTTATAGATTTTGTATAGAGGATTTGATGGCATACCCATCAGTATTTGTTAGAAGATATTTAAAAATAATACTAATAACTTAAAAAGCTTATTTTAGAGAATTGAATATTAATGAAAGCTGCTGTTGTTATTTTTAAGAGGTTATTTTAAAAATACACTTTCATAAATTCTTTGTTTTGTAGTGTGTTTTTAAAGGGAGCAAAATATTCAACTAATTGAACTGATTGATGATTGTGTACCTTTTTAGCTGTATGTGAAGTTCTGTAAAAATGTGAAACTCAGTTTGGTACTTGTTTTCAGGAAGGTTTTCACACCAAGACTCAAACTGGGATGTGATGGTACATGGTTTGGTTCAGACTATAGCTCAGTAGAAAGTTCTTGGTCTGAAATCATAAAGACCTGAGTCAAGATTCCCCATCACCCATATAAAAAGCTGACTTATAACTCCAGCTTGGGTTGGGGGAGACAGGTGGCTTTCCAGCAGGGATTATGGAAATGAGTGCTACTGCTCTTACACAGGGGCTAAGGACCCGAACATGGGTCATCTGGCTTGGGGAGTTGGGATAGCATTTGGACCAAGGGTCACTCATATCTCATTCTTTAGAGAACTGAAGTCTGTTTGTTACAGTGCTTGCTTCTATGACACAGATTAATAGTGCTCAAGAAAACAGTGGACTCCATGAGTAGTGAGAGATTCTGTCTCAAAAAAGAAGGTAGAGAATGATTGAGGATGATATCAACCTCTGGTCTCAACATGTGCACGAACACACGACACACATCATATTTACTTTATAGTAAACATGCAGAAGTGCCATTCACTGTGCTCTAAAAACTTGCTATATTTTTTGTTTGTTTTGTTTTTTTCCCCACACACAATGAGGATAGAGAAAGAGGAAGACATTTTAGACAAAGAGAAAGTTCAGAGCCAGGGTAAGCCCTGTTGTGTTTTGTATGAACAGGGTGTGATTCAAACTAAGTGTAGTGTAGAAGTCAGTAGAAAGGTTAGACAAGTAAGATTGGAATAGGCAGTGGCTGGCTTAAAGAGTTTAAGAACTGAAGATTTGCATTTTTAATTTAAATTTAATGTAATTTAATTTTGTGTTCATGTGTGTGAGCCCCCTGTACCATGGTACACCTGTGGAGGTCAGCGAACAATGTTCGGTGTCAATTTCACCTTCCACTTTGAGACAGGGTTTCATTACTCTGTATATTAGGCTAGGTAGCTGAGAACTTCTCAAGGATTCTCAGTTTCCACTTGCCGTTTTTCTTTTCAGAGGGGTGCAATTCCAGATATGAGCGCTGTTGCTTTTACCTGGGTGCTAAGGATCCAAATTTGGACCATGAGGAGGGAGGGAGGCAGCATTTTGCCCACTGAACCATCTGGAACAGGGGTTAGATATGATTGTTTAGAGAACTAAAGTCTGTTTGTTACAGTGCTTGTTTCTATAATATATATATGCTATCATTAATTCCAGATTGGTGTGGGGATAGCAGGGAAGTCATACTAGTTCAGTTTTCCTAGCATATTGTTGTTTTGTAACAATCCTGAACAAACTTATCTTACAATTTAAAAGAGGCTTGTAACACTATAATGGGTTTTAGGGAAAATACTGAATATCCTGCAGAAGTGTTCTGTTTTAGTGAAAATGCAATTTTAGGAGTAGATCTCCACAGTATTGAACTGGTGAAACTGGAGTACAAAGCAGCGGTGAGGACATTGTTTTAATCCCAGGTGTGAGAATATGAGGTTGCTTCGCAGCGGCTGGTTATAATTTGCCTCATGCTCTAGCAGAGACATAGTGTTACCAGCTGCAGATAAGTTTCTGCAATTGTGTGAGGTTTGAAATCTGGGAATTTTTCAGAGGGTATAGAAATGCTAGGGCCCAGAAAGGCAAGTTGGGTTGTTGATTGATATTGGTTGGTAACAGTCTATTAAGTAGTTGTGTGCACAGAAGAAACAGGAAGAAGAAAGTAGATATCATGATCAAACTTGCCCCAGGGAGCTTGATGCTCCTAATCAGCAGAAAGTAGTTTAATGATAATGATGATAATAATGTTGCCCCCTTTCAGACCCTTGTCTTTATGCAGGGAATCTCTTCCCTCTTCTCTCCATCATTTTTTCTTTCTTATCTAGTGTTTGAGGTTGTAAGGATGGAAGAAAAGGGGCAGAGAAGGGTGGAAAAAAACCCATAAAGAAGCAAAGACTAGCTACAAAAATGGCATATTTTAACTGTCTTTTCCAGAAGCTGTGCTATTTTTACTTGTGATTTTGTAAGTTGCTCCCGAAGTCCATTTCACATTCTAGTAGGAAGAACTCTGTCCCTATGTAAATGAAGTAAGGTCATAAAGTAATATTTGCCCTTAAAATTTTAATTTAAGCATCTTTATTGGCACCAAGATCATTGAAATCTTGACTTTTGACGTTTATATACTGTGTATTTGTTTTTAAATTAATTTTTAGAAGTAATATATTAGTTTGTTTCATCATAATTAATGGCTTGTTAGCAAAAGATGTTTTTACATTTATTTTGAATGTGTATTCGTATGCACAAAAGACAGATAGTTTTCAAGAATCACTTATCTCTTTCCATCATGTGGTATTGAACTTAGGTTTCTGTGCCTGGCAGAAAGTACCATGCTGAGCCATCTTTCTGTTTTTGTTTTTTATTATTAATTTGTTTATTGCCATGTGGGATATTGAACCCAGGGTCTGTTTCATGTCTTTCCCACTGAGCTAAAGCTTTGGCTCTTTATTCACTTAGTTTGGATTAAAACCATTTTAAATTTTAAAGGAATTTTAATTTTAAAGGAAATGTATATTTGAAATTTGTTCCAAATCAAATATTCTATATTGTATGTTAAAATATCTCTAAGTGAACTACATTGTTTGGCTGCTATTGGGGAATAAATTGATCTCCCTAAATACTGCAAACAAGTTTTGGCCAAATTTAACTTATAAAGGATTGTTAGGATATTTGTGTATGTTTACTTACATTTAAAATATACATTTTTCTAAAACTCATTTTCTGCCCAAATTTAACTTACAAAGGACTGCTAGGATGCTTGGGTATGTTTACTTACATTAAAAAAGTATATTTTTCTAAAACAACATTTTCTACCTAAAATGCCAATTCTTCTCTTGAATCTTAAAGTTTGAGTTGGATATATAGACGTCCTGGTTCATTAGAGTCCCAAATGAGCTTGGTCTCTTCCTTTTCTTAAGACAGATGACATTATTGTAGTTTTATTCATCTGTTAGCTTACTGAAATGTTTAGAATGGAAAGGTCGTCACTGTCCTAGCTTATCAATACCGTATGTTCATGATTTTTTTATCAGTTAAAAACAATGATTAAAACCTAGATTAGTTGATATTTTACCAGGACAAAAAACAAAACAAAACAAAAAAACCCACACTTTTTCTTGTGTTACTTTGTTTTCTGAGATGGGTTCTTAATTATATAAAGGCTGACCTGAGTTGAAGATCCTCCTGACTCAGATGTATGCCAAGGTATATGCCAAAAAATAGGTGTTTGTAGCCAGGTGTAGTGGTTCATGCGTGTATACTCCACATTTGTGAGGCTGAGACAAGGAGGATCACTGTGAGGCTGAGGACTGCTGGAGTTCCGGGATGAGGCACTGCATGAAAGCCACTCTAGAGAGCTCTGCACCTCACATGATTCCTCTTGTCTCTGTGATCTTGTATTGCTTCTTAAAACTGGCTTTTGAGGTGCTACTGTGTAGCACTTTGGAGATCTCTGGCTTTTAAAATAAAACCACTTTTTTGATTACAGAAAGACCCAAATGGGACCAGTAGTTTGCCAACTGGAAGTTCTCTTCTACAAGAATTTGAAGTACAGAATGAGGAGGTGGCAGCTTTTTGTCAATCCATTATGAAGTAAGGAATTTTTCTTTATAAATTATAGACTCTTTAAATGAAAATGGTCATAAAAAGCAAAAACAAGCAAACAAAAAACCAAAACTTCAGAGATGGGTAAGGCAGAGGCAGCATGTCTCTGAGTCCAAGCAAACCAAGGCTACACACTGAAACCTTGTCTACACACTGAAACCTTGTCTACACACTGAAACCTTGTCTCCAAAAGCAGAACAAAGGAAAAAAACTTGCTACTTCATGCCAATCCTAAAAATTTAATTTTTTCTTTTTATTATTTTCTTCATGTGTCTTAAAATTTGAAGCAAACAGTTAATTGGCACATAATCACAAACCACAGATGAATCTAGATCTTTACTTGTTGGGCTTCTAAATGTTTTAAGAAAAAAAAATGAGGCCACGAATGCATTTCTGATCCTGGATTAAAGTGATATTTGGCTTACTTGTGTGCTTCCATACACTTAGTGTCTTTTTTTGTTTTTAGACAAACTTCCATCTTCTCAAAAAAATTGATGTATGTTTTTGGAGACACAGTTTCACTTTGTAGCCCAGGCTGGCATCAAAGTCTCAGTCTTCCTTCCTCAGTCTCCTCAGTTCTAGATTTACAGGTTTGAAGTACCATACCCATTTTCTCACAAACTATCTAGCATTCAGAATGCTATTTCACTTATTTGATAAAAATATATTTTCTAAATACTTTTAAAATATAGCTCTTAAAGATTTTCCCACTCTTGTATGTCTTGGACAGTATTGGGTTTTGTTTGGTTTGTTTTTTGTTTGGTTTTGTTTTGTTTTGAGACAAGATTTCTCTGTGTAGCCTGGCTGTCCTGGACCTGCTTCAAAATCAGAGATCTGCCTGCCTCACAAGTGCTCTGCCTCTCCAAGTGTTAGGAGATATATTACCACTCCTGGCTGATTTTTATTTTGTTATTGTTGTTTGAGAAGTGGGGTTTTTAGCCCAGGCTGACCTTAAAGTCCTGTGTAGCTGAGGATGATCTTGAACTTTTGGTGCTCACTAAGGGTAGGATTGCAGTCATGAGCTACCACATCCACTTTTATACAGTACTGGGGAAGGAACCCAGGGCCTCAATCCTGTTAGGCAGGTTCTCTACCAACTAAAAGCTATATTTTCAGCCCTTGTATTTTATTCTTTGTAGATGGAATAACTGAAACTCTAAGGAAATACTGTAACAAAATTTTCTCTGCTGGCAATACAAAGTTACATCTTCTTTGTTTCTGGTTAAATGTTTGTTTCCATTATATGATTGTATCATTTAGGGCTTGTGGGATCTGGGGATCAAACTCAAGCTGTCAGGTTTGTGCATCAAACACTTGCCTACTAAACTATCTTGGCATCCTTGTTTTGTTTTGTGAAACAGGGAAGGCCTTACTCTGTAGCACCTGCTGGGCTGAATCGTGCTATGTAGGCTGCACTGTCCTGAACTCATGACAATCCTTCTGCCTTAGTTTTCCTAGTGCTGGGGGTACTGGTATGCACCACCACTCCCACTTTTTTTTTTTGAAATAGGGAATATACATATATATCAAAAGGTGACCTTTAACTTGGATGCTTCTGCCGGTACTTCTCAATTCCTCAGATGACACACTTAACACTAAGAATGCTCAGATTCACAGTTTACTCCTTCCTTGAGACCTTTAGACTTTTCTTTCCCTTTCTTTCCTGTCCTTTTCCTACCAGGCTCATCTTCCATGTGGTTTAGCTTCATTTTCTCCTAAAGTAAATGGGACTTTTTAAGACGGAGTATAGCCACCAAGTACTAAATTGAAGCTTTGCAAGTTGGAAGATTAATCTTTCTATGCTCTGCCTTTTGAATAGTAGAGCTGTTTTCGCAAACCTCCCAGCTTGCCTCAGTGATTGTAGTAGTCCTTCTATGGCTAGGGCGGCTACATTCCATAATTCCTTAGTGGATGTCTGAAACCGAATACTGAGTCCTATATAAGCTCTGTTTCATAAAACATATGTGCCTAAAACACATATATATATATATATGGTTCACTCAGTTGGCTCAGTAGGTAAAGGTACCACCAAGTTTGATTTCTGAAATCTACTCCCTCGTTGTCCTCTGGCCTCACCTATACACTACCTTCCCACATAAATTTCAAAAAATGATTTTTAATAAAAATTCCTGTATTATTTTATGTGTGTGTGTGTTTTGCCTGCATGTAAGTCAGTATACCATAAGTAAGTATAACTAATACCAGAAGAAGGTGTTTGATCCCCCTGGGATTGGAATTATAGACAGTTGTAAGCCACTGTATGGGTGCTGGGAATTGAACCTAGGTCATCTACTAGAGCAACAAGTGCTTTTAATCACTGAACCAACTCTCCAGCCCCCTCACGTGAATTTTTTAAGAAAAATAGTAATTTATTTATTTCAGTAATAATTTACCATCAATAGTAGCAGCCTGAGCACATTTTTTTCCTTTCCTTTTTTTTTTCAGTTATCAACTGAATAGAATGAAAATTTAGTTTTCTTTTTTTTAAATGTAATTTATTTATTTTTATATCAATCACAGGTTAGGTACTTTGCATCCCAGGCGTAGCCCTCTCCCTCATTCCCTCCCACTCTCCCCATCCCTCCCTCATCTCCTCCCCGCCCCCTCCTTTCTTTATTGGGACACAGTTTTTCTTTTTGCTTACTGTGGAAGTTTTTCAGATCATAGTTGATGGAATAGTAACTAGAATTGAATAAGGAGACTGCTGTATATTCAGAGTTGCTTATTTAATATGTAACTCCAGATGAACAAATAGAAAATGAGTCCTAATTCTCTTGACTTTCAGTAATATGTGGTATGGTTGCAGCAACTATTAGATCAGTAAGAACTAGAGGTTTCTGAAGCCATGTTCCAGGAAGTTTTCTTTTTGTCCAGGAAACATGGAGACCCATCACATATGTTCTTCAAAATGGCTGCTTTTTTTCTAGCATAGTCTCCTTGCAACCGCAGAGGATTTTATATATTTATATTTATATTTATAATACTTTAGAGAGGGTGTGTATGCACGAATACACACACCTAAAATAATCTCAGCCCTTCCTCCCATGCTGGGAGTTGAACCCTAGACAGGCACTGTACTACTAACACTAAAGGTTTTGGCTCTCTTCATTACTCCCCTTTGAGACAAAAACTGGCTTTGTAGCCCAGGCTGGCCTCATTTATAGTTTTCTACAATGCCTGACTCTTCAGGGGATTGACCTCCAGCATGCACACAGTCACTGTGCCTAGTACCCAGTTTGTGCTTTTAAAAGCTTTCTAAAAGTATTCATGCCAGCATTTTGATTCATCTGTAAAGTCAGTATCAGACTATTAGGATGCTGTGTATGTTATAGTTAAAAATACAATATAGCAGTTTTATCAATTCATTGACAGTTTTATGCCTAGGCTTTTGTTATTGTTTTTCTCAATGAAATTAAAGAATTGAACTAGTGAAGGTCTTCTACTTTGACTTAGGACTTAGGAGATTTTTTTCTTGATAAAACCTACTAGATCTACTGTTGTGGTCTAGAGAAAAGTTTTTTTTTTAAAGAATGTTAATATAGTATGCTTGTTTTGGAATACTGAAGATTAAACCTAGGGACTAGGCATGCCTTCTAGCACCAAGCTCCAGCCCTGGCCTGTGGTTGTTGATGCTTCCTCTTATGTTTCTGTAGCACAAAATGAGAAACTATATTCTATGCTTTTCTTTGTATGTGATTGCAGATCTCAAATTTATGCCATATAATAATCTTTTTATTATTAGGGAATGTTAGTTGAACATTAAAAAATTTCATTGCAACAATTTCATATATGCAGGTAACACAGCATGCTCCCTCTCCTACAATAGTATCTTAATTCCAAGACATGCCATATGTTTTCAAAGATTGACTTAATTTAAATTATTTATTAGGTGCTGTCTCCTGCAGTCTAATCTCACCTGGAACTTTCTAGAGAACCAAGGATGACGTTGAACTGCCAATGCTCTTCTCTCAATCATTTCTCAGATTTGTTAACTGTGTGATTAAATATATGTTCTTCATGAATTCTATTTCTCAATTTAATTTGAGATGTTGAGACAGGATCTTACTGTGTTGCCATGGCTGGCCCCAAACTCAGGGAGAGATCTGCCTACCTCTGCCTCCTGAGTGCTGGGATTAAAGGTCCAACTTTATTTCATTAATTAACAAACAAGATAATGCCAAGTATGTGTGAAATAAGAATAAGCCATTCCAAGCTTATTGTGTTAGGAAGGGATAAGCTTGGCAGCAACTAAACATCTTAGAATGCCAATATGTAATATAGTACCAATATCAATTCAGCTTATATCACTTTGACTGTATTTCATCTTTTAAAATAATATTTATACATTTTGTATATATATGTTTGTGTGTGCTTATGTACATGTGAATACTGGTACCAGGAAAGGCCAGAGACATTGGATCCTCTGGAGCTGGAGTTATAAGTAATTGTGAGACTCAAACTTGTGTCCTCTGCTGCAAGAATAGTATACACTTTTAACCACTCTCTATTTGAGCAATTCTCCAGTTCCATATTTTATCTATTTAATATTGGATCCTGTGTGTGTGTCTTCTAATGTTTCAATGTAGAAACTGCATTTATTCTTTCACTGACTCATATATTTTATAAGACATTTACAGTATTTGTTATATAGTAGATACTAAGTGCTTTATAAACTTACTTTACATATTCTTACAACAACCCTGAGAAATAGTCATATTACTGCGTTTACACAGCTAACAAATAGTAAAAACAAGGTTCAATGTCAAGTAATCTGCCTTACAAATTTTTATTGATGGTTAAATTTGCTCTTGTTATCTCAAACTGCTTTATTCTCTATCTGTGCCTTGAATAGTTTAATATCTATAGTAGCACATAGTATTTCCAGCATATATTTCATTTTAGGCCTCATAAAAAACAGGCGATGGGTAGATATATAGCTCAGTGGTAGTGTATATGCCTAGCATGTAGGAGGCCTTGGGCTCAATCCCTGTCAATGTAAAAAGAGAAGGAGAAAACAATGAGGTGAGGGGACTGAGTCAGTTAGCAGGGCCTGTGACAGTATTGCCAACATTAATTGACAGTGTTACATCTCCCTTTTCTTAAAAATGTTGATTTCGTTTATTTGGTCACTGCATATGCTTATGTGTGTATGTGTGGGAGGACATGCCATGGCAAGTGTGTGAAGGTTAGAGGACACCTGGCAGGAGTTGGCTCTCTTATACCATGTGAGTTCCAGATTTTCAGGCTTGGTAGCAAACACTGTTATACACTAAGCCATCTCACTAGCTCTCTTCTCCAGATGATCCAGATATTATGTTCATGTCTTTACATCTATGTTGTTCCTGTGAAAACCTTTGCATGTGACTTCTGTTGTTTATTTACCTTCACACAACCCGAAGCATTGCTTTTCTTTATATGTGTGTGTATGTTTATTCACTTTGTATCCCAGATGTAGCCCCCTTCCCTCATTCCCTTCCAATCCCACTCTCCCTCCCTCTTCTCCTCCCATGCTGCTTTCCAAGTCCACTGATAGGGGAGGTAGACCTCCCCTTCCATCTGACCCTAGCCTATCAGGTCTCATCAGGACTGGCTGCATTGTCTTCCTCTGTGGCCTGGCAAGCTGCTCCCCACTCAGGGAGAGGTGATCAAAGAGCCGGCCACTGAGTTCATGTCAGAGGCAGACCCTGTTCCCATTACTAGGGTACCCATTTGTATACTGAGCTGTCATGGGCTATATCTGAGCAGGGATTCTAGGTTGTCTCCATGCATGGTCCTTGGTTGGAGTATCAGTCTCAGAAAAGACCCCTGAGCCCAGATTTTTGGTTCTGTTGCTCTCTTTGTAGAGCTCCTTTCCCCTCCGGGTCTTTCTATCTCCCCTTTCTTTCATAAGGTTCCCTGTACTCTGTTCAAAGTTTGGTTATAAGCCTCAGCATCTGCTTTGAAACATTGCTGGGTAGAGTCTTTCAGAGGCCCTCTGTAGTAGGCTCCTGTCCTGTTTCCTGTTTTCTCCCTCTTCTGATTTCTGAGTGAGGATTGATCAGGGTCCTCCTCCTTTAGGTGTACAGATTTTAGTATGTTTATCCTATATTATTTGTCTAATATCCACTTATACGTGAGTATATACCATGTGTGTCTTCCTGCTTCTGGGATACCTCACTTAGGATGATCTTTCCTAGGTCCCACCATTTGCCTGCAAATTTCATGATTTCCTTGTTTTTAATAGCTGAATAGTATTCCATTGTGTAAATGTACCACACTTTCTGTATCCATTCCTCCATTGAGGGGCATCTGGGTTATTTCCAGGTTCTTGCTTTTAAAAACAAAGCTGCTACAAACATGGTTGAGTAAATGTCTGTGTTGTGTACTTGAGCATCATTTAGATATATGCCTAGGAGTGGTATAGCTGGATCTTGAGGAAGTGCTATTCCTAATTGTCTAAAAAAGTGCCATATTGATCCAAAGTGGTTTTACAAGTTTACATTCCCACCAACAATGGAAGAGGGTTCCCCCTTCTCCACATCCTCTCCAGCATATATTGTCACTTGAATTTTACTCATTGGCACAGGAGACAACTTCCTGAAAAGAACACCAATAGCACAGGCTGTAAGATCAAAAATCAATAAATGGGACCTCATGAAACTGAAAAGCTTTTGTAAAGCATCATCAAAACAAAATGACAGCCTACAGACTGGGAACAGATCTTCACCAACTCTATATCTGACAGAGGGCTAATATCCAGAATATATAAAGAACTCAAGAAGTTAAAAAGCAACAAATCAAATAATTAAAAAACGGTTACACAGCTAAGCAGAAAATTCTCTGTAGAGGAATATCAAATGGCAGAGAAACACTTAAAGAAATGCTCAAAGTCCTTTACATCAGGGAAATGCAAAACAAAATGACCCTGAGATTTCACCTTATACCCATCAGAATGACTAAGATTAAAGATTTCTAACTTTTAAGGTACCCTTGTAGTGCACTGTAAAGGCTTTATAACACTAAGAAAACTCATTTTTAAATTTCTCCTTGTCTTATAACCACAATGTTTATAGAAAAAGTCCTGCTTAGAAAAAAATATTTTGAAAGGACAGAAACTTTTTATCCTCCTATAATTTTAGTTATGTTTTTAATGTCGTCAATAATTTATTTTAAATGGACTACTTTATGTAAGTGCATTGTGCAGCCTAGGAATCTAAAGCAGAGAACCTCACTGATTGCCAGCCATCTCTGGAATGCCTGGGTCTTGTTGACAGTGTTACCAAAGATATCCTGGCACTAGTTAATCTCTTCTTTTTCTTTGATTCCCTTCATTTGAAAAGCACATGCTGGGATTTGGAGTTTTAACAGGAGTTCATTCATTGCCATTCTCATGAGCTTCTCTGGAGCTGGACAAAGATACAAAATTGAGTAGCTGAAAGTATGTAAAGCCTTGTTCAGGGCTCTCAAATGCAGTTTTAAAAAACGTTTTAAAAAAACATATTTAATATCTTCTTTCTTGTGAACAGATTGAAGACCAAATTTCCATGTACTGATCATTGCACAAATCCAGGCTATTTTTTAAGTCCAGTCACAGTGCAAAGAAGCATGTGTGGAGAAAATGCCAGTGTGAAGGTCTCCATTGAAATTCAAGGGTTTCAACTACCAGTTACTTTTACATGTGATGGTAAGTTTTGCATTGACTAGGAATAAAATGTTTCAAATGTCAATATATTCTCTCTTTTCATAAACTAATTTTTTTCATTAGGTATTTTTTTAAAATAAATTTGCATTCATTTTGGAAATTTTCTGATTAAGTGAACCAAGTCACTGTAAGATTGTTTCTCTGAACATAGTAAGTTGGTTCTTAGCTAAGACCCAAAGCACTAGCTGTCATAACTAATTTTAATACTTTCCTGTACTTTCATGGCAACAAAAGTGCTTTTTACAGAGAGCTGTCAGTGACATGAACCTTCATATCCCTTCCTGATCTCCCACAGGGAAGGTTTTAATTTTCCTTTCCAAGCTTGGGTAAATACCCTATCTAGAGCTCTGTCCTGGATGTCTGTAGCAAGTTTTTGTTACTGGGTTGGTTTTTGTTGTTGTTGTTATTTTTGGCTTTGTTTTGTTTTAAGTATATTGGTTTTCTTTTAGTTTGTTTATAGTGTGCATTATTTCAGTGAAATTCGAATGGTGCAGTAAGGTTTCTATTCCTAAAAGACTGAAGCCTTTTTTTTTTCTCCCTTCATTAATGGTTGTAACTAGCAGTGTGTCCAATATTTGAATATCTTCTGGTTTTGCACTTTTGGAAAGCCCTTTGAAAAAATGTAAATCTGATATAGAAAATGTTATCCAGCTACAACAATCATTCTTTAATTTCTAAAGGAAAACTTACTCCTTTTAAGTCATTTGAAATAAAGCATGAGTAAAAATTGATAGCAAATGTTGATTTCTATCAAGTCTTAACTTACATCAAAGTCTGACTAACTGCAGAATGTATTGTTAATGTCTATTGGTAAGTCAGAAATGCATACTTATAATGTATTTATCTTATGTGTAACTGGGCTGAGGGTATAGGTCAGTGGTATAGTTGTGGTCTAGTATGAGTAAGGAAGGCCCTGTGCTTAATAATTATAACTGGAAAAAATTGTAAGCAATTTATGATAGAAGTGTAGACTGGGTGATCAGATTCTATGTTTTTGTTTGTTTTGAGTCTATTAAAAAATAATGCTGTTTAATAAGATATTTTAGTACATAGAAGCTTTTGATGCCAAGTCTCCAGTTTTCATGTACTTTAAGAGCAGGCTTATCTTTTAAGTTGGACAGGCAGCTCAGCTGGTTTTCATGCCTATAATCCTAACATTTATAGACTAAGGCAGGATTACTATGATTTCCAGATCAGCCTGGGTTACAGTGTCAGATTAATAGCCAGCTGGTGGCGACAGCCCACGCTCGCACACAAAGTAAAAAAAGAAGGAAAGAAAAGAAAGGAGTTGAACAGAAAGGTTTTTTTTGTTGTTTTGTTTGTTTTATTTTTGTTTTTGTTTTTTGTTTTTTTTTTTTTTGAGACAGGATTTCTCAGAGTAGCCCTAGCTGTCCTGGAACGCGCACTCTATAGACCAGGCTGGCCTCAAACTCACAGAGATATCTGCCTCTGCATCCTGAGTTCTGGGATTAAAGGCGTGCGCCAACACTGCTCAGCCCAAACATAGAAGTTTTAAATATAAAAATAACTTTATTTTTGGGTTTCAGAGTTAGCTCAGCGGTTAAGAGCACTTGTTGCTTTTTCAGAGGACCTAAGTTCAATTCCCAGCACCCAATTGGCTGCTCATTGTCTAACAAAATTAATAGAGGCTGTAGAGCCCTTGAAATATGCCTCAACTCCAGTCTCAAGTAATCTGACACTCTCTTCTGACCTCTGTTGGCACCTGGCATGCGCATGGTACATATATATACATACAAGCAAAACATTCATACACTTAAAAACAAATGCCTAAGAAAAAAATTGAAGACTTTAAGTTTCTATTTGTTGTCATATTAGCTTACCTTTGCAAGAGTAAGACTACCTACTTGCTCTATTTTTGTTCTTCTTTAGAAAATTCACTATACAAATATCTAAAATAGTAACTCTTTTTTCCTTATAATTTGTATTAAGACACTAAGACACTCCTTGCTAGATACTGCTGACAGCTGCCTTATTTGAAGGAATCTGTAATGTGGGTATGACTTTATTTAGACCTTCACTGTCTTAACAGTTAATAGAAGCTGTGGAGCCCTTGAAATGTGCCTCATCTGGATTGATACATGCTGTGGATTCAAAATATTCACTAGAGTTCAAAGCCTTAGTCTAAAAAAATAAATAAAAGTGTAAACTATTTCTGAAATTTAAAAAATACTTATAATGCTAAAAATCATATATCTACATAGTTTATTTCTTGCTTAAGATAGGGTTTTGTTATGTTGCCCAGGCTGGACTAAACCTCTAAACCAATGTTCTTTATATATTATACTAAATGAAATATATTATCACAATTAGTTTTTCAAGGCTGGAGATGTAGATTAGTTGGTGGAGTTCTTGTTTAGCATCCATGAGATAGATTTAATTCTCACCATCACACAAAGTAAGCATAATTTTACACACCTGTAATCCCAGCACTTGGGATGCAGAAACAGAAGAATTAAAAGTTCAAGATCATCTTCTGCTTTATAGTGAGTTCTGGGTCAACCTGGGCTGCTCAAAAGCTGTCACACATACACACATCTTTGAGCTTACTTCCAAAATTAACATTTTTGTCTGCTTTCAGTGTGGCTACTAGAAAGCTTTAAATGGCTGAGTGTGGTAGGCCAAGAGGCAGAGGCAGATGGATCTCTAGCTCTATTATTATTGTTATCATTATTTAACTGTATATGAGTATTTTGCCTGTGTGTCTGTGCACCATATTGCATGCCTAGTGCCCTTGGAGGCCAGAAGAAGGAATTGGATCTCCTGGAACTAGAGTTACGGAGGGTTGTGAATTGTCATGTGGTACTGGGAATTGAATCTGGGTTCTTTGGAAGAGCAGCTAGTGGTCTTAACTGCTGCTCTATCTCTTCTGTGAGTTTGAGGCCAGTGTGGTCCACATAATAACTTCTAGGCCTCTAGGGCTGGCTACATAGTGAGACCCTGTTTAAAAGAAAGGAAAGAGAGGGAGAGAGAAAAAAAATTTAAAGTGATACATGTGACCTTCAGTTGGATTTGCATTATATTTTGTTGTACAGTCTTCTTTTAGATTATAATTAATACTTAGAGGTAAGTGAGCAAAACGAAAATGATAACTCTTTCAATTTTTTCAGTGAGTTCTACTGTAGAAATAATTATAATGCAAGCCCTTTGCTGGGTCCATGATGACTTGAATCAAGTGGATGTTGGCAGCTACGTTCTGAAAGTTTGTGGTCAAGAGGAGGTTCTGCAGAAGTAAGTTTTTTAACTAGTGAGTGGTACCTTTTGAAACTTTATTTCTTATGCCTTAAATTAAAGTTTTTTAAATTTGTAATTTAAAAACATATTTGGATGTTAGGCATGATGTCGCATATTTTTAATCAGCACTTGTGAAGCAGAGGCAGGTGGATCTCTGTGAACTTGAGGCCAGTCTTGTCTACATATCAAGTTCTAGGCCAGCCAGAGCTATATCGTGAGACCATGTTCCCTAATTATTTGATTAATTAATATTTTTATGTTTTATATATTTATAAAATATTGGGGGTATATTTTGTTCTATTGTTGAAACTTAAGTTGAGATATGTTATATCCAAAATAGTGTTAGGATTTCAGATAAGAAAAGCATAATATTCTCTAAGTTTAATATCCTTATAGTGAAAAATTGTGGTCAATTGATTAAAAGAGTAAAATGCCTTCTAGAAGGTCAGTAATCACATCATTTGTAGATCCATTCTCCTTCACAGTGTGCAGTTACTATCAGTTGTTACTATCATTTATGTGCCTAAATAATCATTACTTTAGTAATTTGCTGTAGCTTACAGTTCAATTATTTTAAAGATCTTGGCTTTATACTCTTAATTGCTTCTCTGTCTCCTTTAATCTTCACCAACTTACACAGAAAAATTCCTGTTTAAATGTTTACAGTTTGTTTTAAAACAATGTGTTTCACCGTTTTCTTCAATTTCTGATATAGATGCAATTGTATTTTTACTTTATGTCTGCAACTTATGGTTTGAATAGAATAATACTAGCTAATTAATGTATTTTAACAGTAATCATTGCCTTGGAAGTCACGAACATATTCAAAATTGTCGAAAATGGGACACAGAGATTAAATTACAGCTCTTGACCTTCGGTGCAATGTGCCAGAATCTGGCCCGAACAGTAAGTGTATATGAATTGCATTTAGTGAATTCTAATAATTCTGATAGTTGACAGATTTTTCAGTTTGTATGTTTTTCTTTTTTTTTCTGCATCATGCTGGCATGATAGAAGACTCCAGCGGGAGTCTTCTCAGGTCTTTAGTCATGGAAATTTAAGTAGCACATTCCTCAGATCTAGAAGCATAAATTTGAAAAGCAAAATGAAAAGTTTGCCTTTTTTTTTTTTAATGGGAAGGATATAAAGTGTCCTGTATTCCAAACTGGCTTTGAACTCACTAGAAATCACTAGTGTCACCATGACCAGATTTGTGCAGCGCTGGAGACAGAACTGAGGGCTTCGGTATCATTCTGCTAACTTTGCTATATCCTTAGCCCTTGATTTGTTCATTTAGTTCATTGTAAGAGTACAACAGCCGATGGCCGTAACAGAAGAACTGCCTGTCCAAGTCTCGTATTTAATAGTCTTACAAGAGTGAAATTTTCAGGGTTAATTAGGAGGAAACAAAAGGAAGAAGAGATTTGAATACAAAATAAGGGTTTTCAGTTTCTCTTGAATATGCATAACGTGGAATGGTAAGAGAGACTAGTACTTTTCTCGTTGGTGATGAGCAGATAATTGGTCAAAACTTACTGAGAAAAAAAAAGGCAGAAATTCAAATGATATTGTTCTCATCTGGTTCCCTAGTTTTTGCCCACCCTCATTCTTCATTGATTATTTGAGACAGGATCTTTCTGCATAGCTCTGGCTGGCCTGGAGTTTCTTATACAGACCATACTGACCTCAAACTTGCTTGCCATAGCTGGATTACAGTTGTGCACCATTTGGCCCAGCTTAGTTTTTGCTTTATTTGTTGATCATAAACTAGATTTGGAAACATTTATCTTTTCCTTTTTTGGTTTTTTGAGATGGTTTCTCTGTGTAGCTTTGCCTGTCCTAGACCTGCTTTGTAGACCAGGTTGACCTCAAATGCACAGCTCTCCACCTGCCATTGCCTCCCTGAGTGCTGGGATTATAGGCGTGTGTCACTGTGCCCAGCTCTTTTTTCCATTTTTAAGTAATGTATAACATTTATTTATTTTGTGTGTGTATGTGTGCTCAAGTATGCCACAGTATGTGTATGTTTAGGTCAGAAGACAACTTGTGAGAGTTGTCTCTTTCTTTAAAGCGTGTTAGTTCCAAGGATGGAACTCAAATCATCAGGCTTGGGGACAAATGCCTTTACCCTCTGAGCCATATTGCTGGCTCTGTAAAATAGAAGTTTAAGGCTGCATAGAGGATTCTAGCGTTAAGAGCCCACTGGCTGTTCTACGAGAGGACCTAGATTTGATTGTCTGTACCCACATGATAGCCCACAACTACCTGTAACTTTAGTTCCAGGGGATCTGACACCCTGTTCTGGCCTCTGTGGGTACTGAACACATATATGATGCACAAATAGATACATATAGGTGCAGGCAAAATACCCATACACATAAAACAAAAGGAAGTTTTGTTCAGATATTGTGGTTTGCTTCTGTAATCCCAGAAAAAAAGACAGAAGAGTGACAAGTTCAAAGCTAGTCTGAATTACATGAGGCCCTTTCTTTAAAACTAAAAGGGGCATGCTGGGTGCCGTGGTGCATGCCTGTTTTCCCAGTTCTTTGGGAGGCAGAGGCAGGTGGATCTCTGAGTTTGAAACCAGCCTGATCTACAAAGCAAGTGACAGCCAAGGCTACACAGAAAAACCTTGTCTTGAAAAACAAAAACGAACAACAACATAGCTAACAAGGGCATGTGGGGCCAGTAACTCAATAAATAAAGTGCTTGAGGACGTGAGTTTGGAGCCCCAATACCTGTTTTTAAAAAAACAAAACTGGGTATGACAGTATTTCCATAATAACAACACTAGGGAGACAAAAACTGACATCTTCCAGGCTGGCTGACCAGCCAGTATAGCCAATGGATTAGCTCCAAGTTCATTGAGGCAGTGTCCTCAATGAACTTATGTCTTAGAACATAAGCTAGAGAGCAATAGAGGAAGACTTATGCCATTGACTTCTGGCCTCCTCACATGCACAAACCTTGCATATATACATGCATACATACATACCAAAGTAAATAATGAAACATTCAAAGATTTGTTTTTTTTTATTTTTTTGTTTACCTGGGTGTATGTATGTTTATCATGCATGCCTGGTGTCCATGGAAGCCAAAACTGGATGTCAGTTTTGTTGGAATTAGAATTACAGATGATTGTGAGCCACCATGTGAGTGCTAAGAACCAAATCCGGGTCCTCCGCAAGAACAGCAAGTGGTATTAATCTCTGAGCTATCTCTGCATCCCCAAATAATGAAACATTTAAAGCAATTAAGAAAATGAGTTTTGCCAGGCAGGATGGCACATGCAGAGGCAGGTGGATCTCTAAGTTTGAGACCAGCCTGATCTACAAAGTGAGTTCCAGGACAGCCAGGGCTACACAGAGAAATCCTGTTTCAGAAAAAGAAAGGAGAGAAGGAAGGAAAGAAAAGAAAAAAAAAGGAAAGAAAGTTTTCTTAATCTTGACGTTTTGGTTTTTCAAGAAAGGGTTTCTTTGTGTAGCCTTCGCTGTCCTGGACTCACTTTGTAGACCAGGCTGGCCTTGAACTCACAGAGATCCACCTGCCACTGCCTCCCCAAGTGCTGGGATTAAAGGAATATGCCACCACTACTTGGCTTAACTAACTTTTTGAGACAATTATAAATAATAGTTTTTATAGCATTTTATCTCCACTTCTCAAAAATTAGTGTAGTTTTAAGATTTCACCTATTTAACTACACTTGATAGAATGAACAAAGAACTATTTTTGATTCTTCTTAAACATGTGTGTATGTATTTATTTAGGCAGAAGATGATGACGCACCTGTGGATTTAAACAAATACTTATATCAAATAGAAAAACCTTATAAAGAAGTCATGACAAGGTATAGCATCTAAAGCACTTATTGCCAGTTTTCAAACTTTGTTTTGAATATGAATATATTTATCTTCTGTGATCAAAACAACTACTTTTGTTTGAGATAGTCTTAAGCCATGATACTTTTTTTCATTTCAGACATCCTGTTGAAGAACTCTTAGATTCCTATCACAACCAAGTGGAACTGGCTCTTCAAAGTGAAGTAAGTTTTGTCATAAGAACTTAAAGATTGTTTATTTTTTCTCTGAAGTACTAGTTTAGAAATTAGATTATATGATTTAAAACTATTTTCTTGGTGTTAGCCAGCCACATGTCAGTGAGTGACAGGTAGGGAGAGCTTTAGAAAGAGTAAGGAAGCCCAAAGCATCAGTTTAAAAGCATAGTTAGGTTCTAGTGAGCATATAAAACAAAAAAGTCAGAAGAGAAATGAAGCAGTAGTTAACACCCTTTCAAGTCCTGACTCAGAAAATCAGTCAGACCCAGAGGAACCTTATTGGTGGCTCATAAGAACTGTCTGGCTAGCTCTTAAACAGTTTAAATTAGGCAGAAAAAAGTTGAAAGGGGCCTGTAAAGAGAAATGCATATACATGGTACATGGAAATAAGCAGTTCTATAATAGTATGTAAGTATGAAATGAAATGAGCTTGCTGGAGGGCACTGGAGAGAGGGCCCATTGGTGAAGAGCACTGGCCAGTCCGTGGAACTTGGATTTCATTAGCAGCACTCACATAGTGGCTCACTTCTGTAACTCCAGTCTCAAGATACCTCACACTCTTTTCTGGCCTTCTTGGTTATCAGGCATGCAAATAATCCACAGACATACATGCAGACAAAATACTCATACCCATAAAATAAAATTTGAAAAAAAAGTGGAAGATAGTAGCATTAGATATAGCTAGACATAAGTTACTACCGTATAGTTTATAAATGAAATTTTTTAGTGCATCAGACCTGTTTGTTCATATTGCTTGATGTCATTTCCATTTTATATTCTATTATAGTTGAGCATGTAGACTTTATTTTCTGCAAAGCCAAATTAATTTTTTTAGGTTATTTTATTTATTTATTGTAGCTTTATTTATTTATGCCTACATGTATGTGTACCATGTGCATGCCTGGTGCCTTCAAAAGTCCAAAGAAGATACCAGGTCTCTTAGAACTGGAGTTATACGGTTGTGAGTCACCATGTGGGTGTTGGGAATCGTGCCCAGGTACTCTACAAGAGCCACAAGTGGTCTTAACCACAGATCCAGCTCTCCAACCTCTTATTTGATCCTTTATAGAAAAAGTTGGCTGATCTTTTACATGATCGTTGGCTCTAGCCACTTAAGTTGTTTTCAGCCAAGCACAGGCTGGGTAAATTGTTTAGCCCTGTCTTCTGAAGTTAGATTGACAGTAATGTAGAGGTTAGGCTTAACGGTGGCAGAATCGGTTTCAGAGGGAAGGATTTTTGTAATAATTCAAGTAAAAGATCAGCATTGTGAGTGTTATAAAAAGAACTGATTAACAACACTTGGGGACAAAATTGATCAGAGCAGGTCATGAAAGAAAGAAATGTACAATAAACAGATTTCTCAATGCTAGTATATTGTGTACGTCTGTGTGTATATTTGGGTATACACATGTCATAGCACAGTAGGAGACAACTTACAGGAGTTGCTTCTCTTCTTCCGCCATATAGGTTTCTGAGATTGAACTAAAGTCATCTGTCAGGATTGGCTTTGAGTTCCTTTATCTACTGAGGCATCTTGCCAGCCCTACTACTAGTACATTCTTATGAGCATATAAAAATACTGAGTATTACATCCTGAGACAGTGT
>CM053758.1:21491420-21508747 GCA_028658305.1 Pachyuromys duprasi
GGACCCACTCCAACTATGCCTTCATTGCTAGCATGCCTTTTAAAATATATATTTTTTATTTGTTGTGTCAATAAATGGACATGGATATGTCTGTAAGCATGCATGTGGAAGTCAGAATACAACTTGAAGGAGTCACGTTCCCGCTATTATGTGGGTCCTGGGGATCAAACTCAGTTAACAAGGTTTGGTGGCAAGCACCTTTGTCTGCTAAGCCAATCTAGCTGGCCCATTTAACACTTACATGAAACTGTACTTCAGGTCATCAGGCATGCACACAATCTGTATGTGATAGTAGTTATTTTCTCCATCTTTCTGTAGATATTTTTACACCTTTTTTTTTAATAAAGATTTATTTATTTAGGTGGGTTTTGTTTTGTTTTGAGTATATAGTGTATAGCTTTGGCCAGACTGGAACTTACTGTGTGGACTAGATCAGCCTCAAACTCATAAGAGGTCCACATACTTCTGCCTCTCATGTGCTGGGATTAAAGAATGCTCCACCATGCCTGGCAAAAAATATATATTTTTATTTTATATGTGTGAGTGTTTTGTCTGTATGTATGCCTTTGCACTTGCATGCCTGGTGCCAAAGGATGCCAGAAAAGGGCTCCAGATATCCAGGAACTGAAGTTACTAACTATTGTGAGCGACCGTGTTGGTGCTGGGGGTCCGCTACAAAAGCAGTAAGTGCTCTTAATGTTTGGTGTCTCTGTAGCCCCTTAACTAATGCACACATGTATACAAACACAGATTTGGAAGGGGCTGTGTGGACTTGCCTGTTTAGAGGTCAGAAGACAACTCGGGGAATTAGTTCTCTTCTTCCACCACATGGCCGTATGGATCCCGGGGGTTAAACTCAGATTATCACATTTGGCAGCAAGGGCTTTTACTACTGAGCCATCTCTGGGGTATGAGGTACAAATATGTGTGTTCACATGTGTACGCTACACAAGAGGAGGTCAAAGGTCAAGCTCCAGAAGTTGAGTCTTTTCTTCCACCAGGTGAATTCAAGGCATTGGACTTTAGTCAGTAGGCTTGACTTTATCTACCTTTACCCACTAGGCTATCTCAGTGGCTCAAGACTATACTTGAAGAGAAGTTTTGAGAAGGTGCAGAGATATCCCATGATGTAGCCTCCCCACTTTAAAAATTACTATTATTATTTTGCCTCAATAAATAGAAACTCTGTTCTCCCATTTAATCATAGTGAAATCTTGGTGTTATCCTTGATCTTTCAAGAAAAAGATCTTTCATCTCCCATATTAAGCTTAATTCTTACTATCTTCCATGAAAATGCATGGAAAATGTGATCATTCCTAAGTCAACTGCATTGTTTTTTACTAGTCTTCCAAATTGTCTGCTCCTTCTGCTACAACTCTTCCCCACCCCCCAAAAAGCCAACTAAAATAATATTTTAAAAATAATTCACTACACTTGAGGAAGCAGAGGCAGGCTATTGCTCTGAGTTCAAGGCCAGATTGGTCTACAAAGCGAGTCCAGGACAGCCAAGGGTACACAGAGAAACCCTGTCTCGAAAAAGCAATAAACAAACAATAAAAATGAAAGAATTCACCAAATGTAGTGATGTGTGCTGACGTATATCCTGAAGCAGAGCAGGAAGGTATGTTAGTGGAGACGCTGGTCCAGCTGAGCAGGCGTGGAGTTCACGTGATGGCGTCCGCTGCTCCGGTCTTCATCGTTCCAAGTGGATCATGGTTATGCCAGCTGCTGAACGGGTTATATGGGAACACTCTGTACTATTTTTGTAACTTCTATAATTCTAAAATTATTCCAAATGAAAGTTTACTTTAAAAGTAAAAATAGGCACAGAAAGCAGATGTCAAATAAGGGGGGGGGGGGACCAAAAACGAACTTTAAGTACCAGCTGTAGTGACACACATCCTTACTCCTAGCACTTGGGAGGCAGAGGTAGGTGGATCTCTGTGAGTTTGAGGCCACCAGCTGGTCTGTATAGTGAGTTTTAGGGCTATGTGATAAAGAGATTTTCTCTCAGAAAAAGAACTTTTAGAAAAGATAAATATTTTAAATTATAAAGCAAAGTGAGCTCTTAAGCCAGTTTGAATTTACTGTTCAGCCTGGGCTAGCCTTGAACTTGTGAACCCCTTCCTCAACTTCCTATATTCTATAACAGTATCCTGAGACGTAGCTCTTTGGTTTATAATCTGCCAAGTATGTTCTTCCCTCAGGTTTTGCTTGGCTTTCCATTCCTTAACGTAAATACTTAAATGTTATCAGAGTGCTCTGTACTTACCACTTTGTCTCAAATATCAACTTTGTCATTTATTCCCCCTTTTAAAGTAGATTGAAGTGGTATTTGTTTGTTTTAAGACAATGTCTTGCTGTTTAGCCCAGGCTGTCCTTAAAACTATTTAGGTTAGGTTGTAGAAGTTAGGATTCTCCAGCCTCAGCCTTTCCAAGTGCTAGGATTATAGGTATATGCTCATAATATATCATGCCCACCTTAGGTATAATTTATTTTCTTTTTCTGTATCTACCTTTTTCCTGTTTTAGTTTATTGAGATGGGGTCTCATTCATCTCAGGCTGACCTTGAATTTGCTATGTTGTCAAGGCTGGCCTTGAGTTCTTGATTTCCCTGCCCATAGCTCCTTAGTGCAGGCATTATAGGTGCTTTACCACTATTCAAAGAGTTATCAAATTCATAGAGTTCTAGCAGCATCACCCTTGTCCTGTTTTAGAGCATTTTCACATAATAATGATTTACAGTTGATCCTCTTCCCCACTCTAGCTCCATAATTGCTGAGTTAGTTCCTGTCTCTATCATGATTTCCTCTTTTGCACATTTCTTGTAAATGGATGTCATTTTTTATGACTTTTGCTTTTTCAAATACCAACCCTTTTATCTGTTATAGTATGTATTTGTAGTTTGCACCTAAACAGCAACAACAAATTTGTGTGGTGTGTGGTATAGTGTAAATACTTAATTAGTGTGGGTGGATCTCCTGGAGCTGAAGTCACAGGTGGTTGGGAGCCACCTCACATGAGTGCAGTGAACCAAACTCAGGTCCTTTGCAAAGGCAGTATATTTTCTTAAACCCTGAGCCATCTCTACAGCCCTACACTCAACTCTTTACATGGGTGCTAAAGGCCCAAACTCAGGTCCTCATGCTTAACAGGCTTTACCAACTGAGCCACCTCCCTAGTCCCCACTGATAGTTCCTTTTTATTAAATATTATTCCATTGTACATTTGGTTTGCTCGTACATCCACTGATACACATTTGGACATAAGTTAATAGCTTTTGGCTATCATGAGTAATGTTGACATAAAGATTCATATATAGTTTTTGTATGTATTAATGATTTGCTTTCTCAGCTGGACATGGTGGGCACACCATTAATTGCCAGCACTCGGGAGGCAGAGGCAGGCAGATTTCTGAGAGTTTGAGGCCATCCTGGCCTACAAAAGCAAGTCCAGGACAGCCAAGGCTACATAGAGAAACCCTGTCTTGAAAAGCCAAAAAATAAAAAAAAAAATTAAAAAAAAATATATATATATGTTCTCTTTAAAAGCTAGAATTGAATCTCACGAGAAGATAACTCTTTTTTAATTAAAATTTTAATATTAATACAGTTTATTCACTTTGTATCCCAGCTGTAGCCCCCTCCCTCCTCCCTCTCTAATCCTGCTCTCCCTCCCTCATCTCCCAATCCTCTCTCATCTCCTCCTATGCCCCTCTCCAAGTCCACAGATAGGGGAGGTCCTCCTCCCCTTCCATCTGACAGAGGAGGACAACGCAGCCAGTTCAGAGGATAACTCTTAAAACATAAAATGTTTACTTTAATATTTATTTATTGTTTGTTTTATATTTGGTCTGGATTTGAGACAATGTTACTATTGCCACCTCAGACTTTCACTGTAATTACGGGTATATATCACCATGCCTAACAATTAGTTGCTTTTCAGGTAGTTATGATAGGGGACACAGGGTTTTCCTATTCTTGCTCTATAGTCCTGGATGGCCTGTAACTTACTGTTTAGACCAGGCCAATGTTAAACTTTTTACTTTACTTCCCACATGCTGGTGTTAGAGATATGTGCCACCACAGGTGGATACTTAATGTTTTTTTTTTTTTAAAGAAAATTTGTTAGTATTTATTTGAGGAGGGTTCAGAATTTACAGATGTAAAAAGTAACTGCCATATCTAGGCCGTAGAGAAATGGACAATTTAAGACATATGAGGACTCCTGATAAAGCCTCTCTCCAGACTGAAATTTAGCTGCTTTGAAGAGTGTACATATGGCTTCCACAAGAAGATAGAGGCTGCCCATGGAAAAGAAACTTTCCAAAACACTTTAGCCAGAAATGCCATATTGGAAGACATGATCTGAGGGTGCTTATATGGGTGGTCCTTGGGAACCACTGAACGCCCATGGTGAATGGAAAAGAATTAATAAATACATAAAGGACTGGAACCTAGCTGGGAAGTGTCTCCCTGTTGCTTTTGTGTTAAAGTGTCCTTTTAATGCCTTCTAGTGACAAAATGTTAGTGTGACTTTAGTTCTGGCTCTACCTAGCAAAGCAAAAGAAGGATGGGCTTAGAACTGTTAGACTATACACTGGTCCATGACATGTTAAGAGTAATGGAAAATGGTGCAAGACAATGTCATAAACCTTCAGATTGAAAAGGTTTTTACATGAAGGTGAAGTTATAAGCAGAAATATAAATCAGATAACTAGAAAGGGAGAACTAGAATGCTGATCTTCAATTCAGGCCCTAAGAACTGCATGGTAGTTGGGTATTTAAAAAAATGAGATGATTTCATTTATCCTTGAAGGTAAAAGGGGCACTTTTGATAGTCATGCTTCAAGAATACAAGATGCAGTGCTGAGTTGCAGCCTTTCATAGCACTTGGCATAAAAGTATAGCATGAATGTTTTATGACTCTAAGCTGTGGGTAGTATACAATCATAGCTACTAGGGAGGAAGAGAGAGGATCCCTTGAGCTTATGAATTTGAGACCAGCCTCGGCAATATATCAAGTCCCTGTCTAAGATGGAGGAGGAATATATGAATGCTTCTGTTATTTAAGGTTTTAAAACGACATTTTTGTGACCGTGTATCTCTATATACATGTGCATGTGTATGTACATGCAAAAGGGTAATGTCAGGTATCATTTCTCAAGCATGCCATCTACGTTTCCTTTGAGCCATGCCTGCAGTTCACCATGTAGGCTTGGATGGCTGTCTTAGTTACTGTTGTTTTGCTGTGAAGACACACCTTAACCAAGGCAACTTACAAAGGAAGATACTTAATTGAGGGCTTGCTTACAGTTTCCTCGGTCATCATGGGGAGCATGGCAGCAGGCTAGAGCACTGGCTGAGAGCTCATGTTATCTGCAAGTTGCTGACAGAGAATGAGAGACTGGGCCTGATGGCTTTTGGAACCTCAAAACAACCCCCCACCCCCACCCCTAGTGACACACCTCTTCCAACAAGGCCAAACCCCTTAATCCAGTAGTTTACCAATCAGGAACCAAACATTGAAATATATTAATCTGTGGGGACCATAAACATATAAACCACCACAATGGCTAATCAGGTAGATTTACCTGTCTCCTCATTACTAGGGTTACAGTCATACACTACTATGTCTAGTTTTTTGTTTTGTTTTGTTTTGTTTTTTTAATGTGGGTTCCAGGGGTTGAATGAAGATACTCATGATTGCAAGGCCAGTGTGTACTGTACTGACTGAGCTATTTCTGTAACCCTAAAATTGTTTATTTATTATGTTAGTTTCTCTATTGAGACAGGGTTTCTCTGTGTAGCTTTGGCTGTCCTGGACTTGCTTTGTAGACCAGGCTGGCCTCAAACTCAAAGAGATCTATCTGCCTGCTTCTGCCTCTGCCTCCCTGAGTGCTGGGATTACAGGCATGCACCACTACAGTTCCATTCTCTAGTGACTGATCATTGAAATACATGAGCCTTGGGGGACCATTCTTAGTCATATCACCACAAGTGTCCTGTACCTACACTAAGATGCTCACAACCACCTGCCAGCTCCAAGAGATCCAACACTCTCTACTGATGCCTACATACATGTGGCATTCACTTATATGGACACACAGCACACATACACAAAACTAAATATAAAAATAAATAAAACTTTAAGTGGAGAAGGAACTCTGTGTCATTGGGTAAATGATCTTTTGGTGCATTTGTATGTGTACGCTTGGGGTTCATGCTCCCGTCAGCTGTAGTGTGTGACACACATGAGCTGCCCATATATACACTGAGGTCAAACACAACTTGTAAAGTGATAGCCTTACAGAAAGCTCTGCTACAGCTGACCTTTAAAAAGACTTCAGGCTTTCTCCTTTTATTGTTGCTTATTTTAAGGGGTGTGTGTGTGTGTGTGCACATTCAAATATGCATGTACATATGAACTTAGGTATGGGGCTGCACTTGCCTGTGTACATGTGGATTCTGTTAGAGCCAATTAGAGGCATTTGTGGGATACTCGCTTGTGTGAGTGATGGAGTCCAAACACAGGTGGTCCTGATTGAACGCAATGCCTATTTTTGGTTAGTTGGTTAATTTGTTTTGTTTGTTAGGCAGGGTGTTTGTATGCAGCCCTGACTGTTCTGGAATTTGTTATCTAGAGCAGGCTAGTCTTGAGCTCATAGAGATCATCTGCAGCAGCAAGGGCTCTTAACCACTGAGTACCATCTCTTAAGCCCCTCAAGGATTCTCTGTTTGGTTTGGTTTATTAGAATTTGGTTTTTAATACCAGTTTTGTTGTTGTTTGCTGAAGAGAGGCTTATTTTCAACATGGAAATTATTTCCAAGTGAGAATTTAAATGATAAATTAGGTTTTGCTTATTTTTTAGATTTATTTTATTTTGCATGTAAGAGTATATGTATGTATACCACATGCCAAATCTAATTTTTAAAAAATGATTTTATAATCTGTTCCTAATTTGTTATCTTTTCTTTTGATTCCAATATAAAATTAATAGCATTTACATATGAATAATGTGACAGTGAGAATTAACTATGTCTTGCTTTTGTACATTTCACAGTATACCATATAATTGAGAAAGCATCTTATTTTTTATTTTCAATCAGGAATTATCTAACAATTGCCTAAAATATCTAGCTTCCAACTTCATCTTTGACATGGGTCCTATATTGTGTCTAGTTTTTATTTTACTTTTTATTTTTAAGAACCAGCACCGAGCTGTTGATCAAGTAATTAAAGCTGTAAGAAAAATCTGTAGTGCTTTAGATGGGGTGGAGACCCCCGCCGTCACAGAAGCAGTGAAGAAGCTAAAGCGAGCAGTTAACCTTCCAAGGAACAAAAGTGCTGATGTGAGTATTTGTATGGACTTATATCTGTTACCCTGTCACTTGCATAGGATGTTCACCTCTTGGTAGAAAAAATGTTGTCATTTTAACTTTGGCTTTTACTTTTGAGTTTGTTCAATTGCTTCTTTAGAGCTTTGTGAATATTGAGATCAAATAGTGGATTTGAATTATCTTCCCTCTAGAAGTGAGATCCCTGGCAATTTAGGAAGCCTAGAGAGTAGGAGCTACCAGTCCTGTCTTGATGGAAATGTCAATGCTCATTATACTTGAATCATAGCCTACTCTGTCAAAGTGGCTTTGCCTTAGAAGCAGCCAGATGTTGAGTCTTCTATATGCTGTATGTCAGCTTTTAATAAAACCATGTCCCATGATACTTTCTTCCGTGGGGCCTTAAGAAATTCAGCTCACAGAAATGCTTATATCTTTTATTGGGAGGAATAAAGAAAAAGTGCATCTCATAAGCTACTATATATTTAAAGGAGAAGCTATGTCATTGGTCTGTTCCTCTGTGCTCACAAGTCTACTTACTTTCATAGAAATTCTACCTTCATGACACTTAGAGATTTGGGTTTCCTCTTTGTCTTTTTTGTTTGGTTTGGTTTGGTTTGGTTGTTTTGTTTGTTTGTTTGTTTGTTTGTTTGTTTGTTTTGCGGGGGGGGTCCTCAATTGGAAATTTAATCACCATAGACCCTGAAGTGGCTGTTCTTTTTACTCCTTTATTGGATGAAGGAGCAGTAAAGTGTAATTGAGATGGGAGTTTATCTTAAATAATTATAAGAATTTCCTTCAATCACCAAATGGTAATAAAGTTTAGATTTCTTTAGTAATGTTACTTTCATGCTAGTGGAAGATACTGTACTGTGTTACAAAATAAGTTAATTCATTTAAAATGAAAGGACTGATTTTTGGTTTTTTTGCTATAGTAAATTTTAGGTGCTCTGATTTGTTTGTTTTCTTGAGACAGGGTCTCATTTTCCAAGCTGGTCTCCATCTTACCATAATTTTGCTAAGAAAATTTTGGCAGTCCTGTCCTGCTGTTACTTCACAGGCCTGGGACTATGGGCATAGTATTACCATGCCTGGCTTTTTTATTTGGTTCAGTGTCTCACTCTGGCCCAGGCAGGCCTTGAACTTGCTGTATTCCTTCTTCCTCAGCTTCCCAGGTGCTATAATTACAGGCATAAAGTCCTACTCCAGCCTGCTTTAATTTTGTTATTAAAAATCATTTATTTTCAGGCATAGCGGCACACATCTTTAATCCCAGCTCTTGAGAGGCAGAGGCAAGCAGATCACATTGAGTTCAAGGCTAAACAGGGTTACATAGTGGTGAGACCCTGTCTCAAAAAAAAAAAAATTACATGTTTGCTTAGGTTTATGTTTTCGCTTTTTGTATGTTTGTTTGTTGTTCTGCATTTGTAGGGTTACATAGTGGTGAGACCCTGTCTCAAAAAAAAAAATTACATGTTTGCTTAGGTTTATGTTTTCGCTTTTTGTATGTTTGTTTGTTGTTCTGCATTTGTGTGTGTGTGTTTATGAGGGTGCAGATATTTGTGTGGGTATATGGACATGTGAAAGCTGGAGCGCTACATCAGATGTTAGCTGCTCTCCACTCCTTTTGAGACAGGGTCTCTTGTAGAACTTACTGATCATGAAATTAGCTAGATTAACTGGCCAAGGACCTCCAGGGTCTATCATGATCCACCTTCTACCTCATATCCTCTCTGTCCCCTGTACTGACCCTGTCCTTACCTGGACGCAGTGAATTCTACCTCATGGCATTTATTTTACTGATTGGGGCATTTCATAACTCTTTACTTCTTTGCTTACTATTTTATTATTAAATTTTTAGGCATTTTTGGAAGATTTCTTCTGAGATGGGATTCTTTGACATTTAAAGTAATCTATCAAAAGCAAAAGTTATTTAAAACAAGAGCAAAGGCCCAGCAAGGTGATACACTCCTGTTATCCCATCATTTTGGGTGTGGATCAGGAATTTAGCAAGTTTGAGAGCAGCCTAGGCTACACAAGACCCTTTCTCAAGAAAGGAAGGAAAAATAAACATATTAAATTATGGTCAACTTCTGACTAATTGTTACATATTTACACAGGTGACTTCATTATCTGGAGGAGATACTAGCAAGGACTCATATAGGGGTATGTCTTTAGATTCTTTACATTTTTGCAATGATTTTTTTTGCGTTTTCAGAGAATTAAGACTTTGTTTCAATGTAGGCTCACTGAATCCTGAAAATCCTGTTCAAATAAGCATGGAGCATTTAACATCAGCAGTTTATGATCTTCTCAGGCTCCATGCAAATTCTAGTAAAAGTTCTACAGAATGTCCTGAAAGTAGCAGAAACATCAAGGAAGCATGGACTGCAGCAGAACAGCTCCAGTTTACTGTCTATGCTGCACATGGAATTTCCAGTAACTGGGTATCAAAGTAAGTAGCTGCACAAAGGACATGCACAGCTTTTCCCAGAAGCTGCACTAACATTAGTGTTAGGAACTAATTTTATCTTTTTGTTTAAATGAATGATACAAAGATCCCTGGTTACCCTTGTACCTTTGTGGTTTTAATAAAATTAGAGATGTCTGAAATTATTGTAGTGAAAAATGTTAATTCCTATGACATGAAAAAAGAGCAAAAGAGCCAGGAGTGATGGCTCACGGCAGATGGGGGTGGCTCCCTGAGTTCAAAGCCTGGTCTATAGAGCTAGTTTGAGGACTGCCAGGACTACACAGGGAAATCCTTGAAAAACCAAAAACAACAACAACAAAAACTAGGAAAGTATGTAATGAAACTGACAAGCAAAAATGTTATTTAAAAGATGAATTACCTTAAGTTTGGTGGACTTTTCTGCCTTTCCTTTACAATCAAGGTAATTTGAAACAAAATGTCATGGGACTAGAATTCGGGCCCTACCTTTCTTTAATAGCTCACAGTGTACTCATTGCTGACATTTGAATTCTATAAGAGCATATTTTTTCTACTGAAGTTTTGATAAGGGTTTTTCTGTCTGATTTTTTTTTCTTTTGTTAAAATGTTTAAAGCATGGCATTTGGGGGCTAATTTTAATTTATTTTGAAATTACTAATATAAACTGAAAAATATGAAATGAATATTTGTATTGAAATAGGTTTATAATGCCTTCGTGCTATAAAGTAAATTCTAGTAAAGAGTTAACAAAAAATTCCACTTGAATTGAACTTCAGATTAAAATGATGGAATGACTTGAAAGTGATTTTTGTTTTCAAACAGGGTCTCTCTGTGTAGTCCTAGCAGTTCTGGAATTTGCTGTGTAGACCAGGCTGGCCTTGAACAAACAGAGGTCTACCTGCCTCTACTTTCCAAGTGATGAATTAAAGGCTTGCACCACCATTCTAGGCTGAAAGGTGTTTTGTTTTTAAGTCATGGATTAATTGTTTACTGAGCCCCATCTATAAGCAGAGTTTTTAATATTGGAAATCTGGTAACAAACAAGAGAACAGTACCTTTCTGGAACTTTCATTTAAATGGGTACTACTACCTACTTTTTTGTGTGTGTCTCTTATTATTGAGATGATTTTCACTATGTTGCTCAGGCTGGTCTCATCTTCAGAGACTGAGTGATCATTTCACTGCACTAGGGTTACAGGTATGTGCCAAAATACCCAGCTAAAAACATGGCAAAAAAATTGTGTGGAAGTTTTGATCCTGTGTGTCTTTCATTCATGAGAGTCCTATATAGAGGGATCCATATAGTAGGAGAGAACCAACTCTCAAAGTTGTCCTTTGACCTGTATATACACTTTCACAGGTTCAAACACACTCTAAATAAATATAATGAAAAAAATTGTTTTTGTTTATTTGTTTGATACAGGGTTTCTCTGTGTAGCCTTGGCTGTCCATGAACTCGCTCTTAGACCAGACTACCCACAAATTTACAGACCTCCTCCTGCCTCTTGCTTCCAGCGTGCTGGGACTGAAGGTGTGCACTACCACTGCCCAGCTGAAAAAAAAGCTTTAAGTTATAGATATGGCTGGGCATGACATGCATAGGACCTTTGGTCCTAGTACTTAAAAGGTGGAGACAGAAGAATGAGAAGTCTCAAAGAAAACAACTACCTTAACTACTCAGACCCAGAAGAAGTTGTGGATATGAATAGGATGATTAGCACGTAAACCTAGAAGTAAGTTAGAATATAAACAGAATACAGTTTTAATGAGTCCAAAGCTCTTAGAAGATGTCTTATTGTATCTGTATGTACAACAATTTGGAACTGAGTCATTGCTGTCTAGTGAAAGAATACAAGAGTACCTGTGAATCAGCTGAATTGCTGTTAATATGCTTAGCTGAGTATTTCAGTGATGTAGCAAAGGAAAGTAGCATCTCCACCACTGCCAAGAAAGAAAGCAAAGGAGACTAAACAAACCAGTCTCAACAAAAAGCAGTGATGTAATGGAAGTAGCACCAAGGGAAGATAATATTGGTAGTACCTTCCTTGGTTTTACCTAGAAATGGATAAACACAAGGTCTGTTGTCATTCACCTGTGTTCTGAAGCTAATAACCAATTGAGCACAATACCTGAAACAGCTTATATTTCATGAGTCTCATTACAGCCTGCCTGAGACTGACACTTGAGGCATATGCTCCCTCTCTACCAATTTTGTTATACGTTCTCTGTTTTTTTTTTTTTTTTGTAGAATTTGCAAAGGTTAAATTTCAGATGGAGTTCAAAAATAAAACAAATGGTGATAATTTTGCCAGTTGGGAAAAACAGCTAATGTATTTGTATTAGTTAGATAATTATTACTAACCTAGAAGTCAAATTAAGCTTTCTTTTCCCAGTTATGAAAAGTACTACTTGATATGTTCCCTGTCTCACAATGGGAAGGATCTTTTTAAACCTATTCAGTCAAAGAAGGTTGGCACATACAAGAATTTCTTCTATCTTATTAAATGGGATGAACTGTAAGTGGAGTTTTTGCTTTTATAATTATTTCACTGTACCCTGCTCTTTAATTTTTCCAATGTATATGTTATTTTATCATCTTTATTGAAATTCAGTAAATACTTACTAATATCTTGATATTTTCTACACAGTTCTATAAAACAAACTGAAATTAGCATTAAAATTTCTTTAAACCTCTATATTTTAAAATTGCAATATGTAGTATTAATTCTTCATAGACTTTGCCATGTTAAAGGTAGAAATTTACACAGAACTCTAGAAATGGTGTTTTACAAACTGCTTGCTTAACTGTTTATTATGTAACATTGTACAAGAATCCAGCTCTTAGGCGGGCATGGTGGTGCACGCCTGTAATTCCAGCACTCAGGAAGTCAGAGGCAGATGGATCTCTGAGTTTGAGGCCAACCTGGTCTACAAAGTGAGTCCAGGACAGCCAAAGATACAGAGAAACCCTGTCTTGAAAACAACAACAAATTTTTTTTTTAAAGTCCAGCTCTTGATTAATAGAGAACCAAGCTAAATCTTAGCTCTGTCTACATAATAATGTTCTGTAATGTTAATTTTTAATAGTTTTTTTTAAAACTAAGAGTGCATTATTATTTAGATAAATAACTAATTACAGAACTAAGGTCTAATTTTATTTTTGCCTAATTATCAAACTGCATGTCTTTAGGTACTTAGACATTTTTACAAAAAGAAATGTTACATTTTTGAAGTTTTATATTGATAATGAAATTTAAGACCTAACAGTATAAGTTAGCCATACTTGCTACTTAGCTAAAAGTTATTCAAAGCTAAAGATTGTTTTATAATTGAAATAAAACACCTAAAATTATCAGTCTTCATTACATGATTTCTGAGCCTTACTTTTAATCTAATTTTTTTAACACCAACAAAAATTTTTTTTCTTCCCATAGAATCATTTTTCCTATCCAGATATCACAGTTGCCATTAGAGTCAATTCTTCATCTTACTCTATTTGGAATTTTAAATCAGAGCAGTGGAAGTTCCCCTGATTCTAATAAACAGAGAAAGGGGCCAGAAGCTTTGGGCAAAGTTTCTTTAACTCTTTTTGACTTTAAACGGTGAGTATTACTGAATTGTGATATTGAGTTCTATGACACATCTGTACACACAAACAGACCGGAGGACGGGGTGGAAGCAATGACAGACGTGAGCTCAGGCTCAGCGTAACAGTCGCTCTGCTGTAGTCTCAGGATAACCTGAGTGTGCAGAGGAGAAAAGCAGCAGCCAGTGACTGCCACATCTGTAAAGTGTGTTATGACCGAACGCCAGGGCTCTCTCAGTTTTCTTGATACTAAAAACTTGTTTTTAATATTTTCCACCTTCATTTTCAGAGATTCAACAGGATTAAACAGTTCTAACTCGCTAACCAGTCCTTAGTGTTTTGGGCCCTTGTCTAAGAGTTTTAAAGATCTCACCTGTAGACAGTAAAACACACACAGACACACATTTTATATATATATATTTATAACCCAAGTACAGCCATGGTTGCCCTTCTTCCAGAACACCACACACCTTATTTCTGAGGCACAGGATTTTTCATTGGCTGGGGCTTGTCAGTGATGCTAAACTGGCTAGCCAGTGAGCTCTAGGACCCCACCTCTGTCCCCTTCCCTCAGCACTGGGATTGCAAGTATACACTGATACACCTGGCTCCTTAATGTGAGTTCTGGAGATCAAACTCAGGGTCCCATGCTTGTAGGGCAAGCACTTACCAACTGAACAATGTCCTTAGCCCTGACGTTATTTTTTGAAAAGTACAAAACAATTTATAGATGAAATAATGTAATGAAGATTTGGAGTTATCCCCTGGAACTGGAGTCACAAGTGATTGTGAACTGCCCATTATGGGTCCTAGAAACCAACTAGGGTCACCTGGAAGAGCAGCAGCAGGTGTTCTAAGCCACTGAGACATGCCTCTAGCCTTTATTTATACAGCCATACACACAAATTTTTTTTCACAAAAAAAGTTTTAAAGATTAATCTTGGATAAAAATAAATTTTATCTATGTAATGACTTACTAAAGTCTGTAACTAAATGTTTTAAAGAGACCATCAGTTGATAGTTCAGGATGAGGATCAACATATGTGAGTTCCACTGTCTTTTCCTTTTTTTTTTTTAACATTTATTTAAATGTTATGAAGGTCACAGGACCGTTTGCAGGAATCTGTTCTCTCCTACCATGTGGGTCTTTGGAATTGATTACAGGATATCAGGTGTAAGAATAAGAGTGTCTACATGCTAAGACATCTTACCAACCCCAACTGCATATTTTTATAAATATATTTTGTTACAATATATTATACAACATACTCATATATGTATCATTCTTAGCTACTTTGTATTACTGCAGCCATGGAGACTTTGCTAGATAGCCTTCATAGTTCTGACATTATAAATGTGTGCTGCTATGTTAAGCCTTTTAAGTTTTATTTATTAATTTATGCTTATATTTATTTTATTTTATGCACATGAACATTTTGCCTGCAAGTATGTTTGTGTACCGTATACATGCATGGCGTCCACAGAGATCAGAGAGCTCGTTGGATCCCCAGGAACTAGAGTCACAGGCAGTTGACAGCTACTCGTGGACACTGGGAGTTAACCCTGGGTACTCTTCAGGAACAAGTGCTTTAAACCACTGTGCCAACTCTCTGCCTCTAATTTTTACTTTTTATTTTTTATTTTTGGGCAGGAAGTCTCTATGTAGCCCAGGCTAGCCCAAACTTGAGGTTCTCTTTCCCCAGCCTCCTGAATAATTTCCTGAGGAGTACTCAAATAAGTTGTGCTTTGATGACAAAGCAGTTACTGATTCTTCTTGGCTTTTTATTCTAATGGTAAAAATCTGGATACAGTTCTATAATCTAAACCATGACCTTGAAGTCATGGTCTCTGGAGAAAACTTTGAAAGACAATTTTTTTACACCTTCCTGCTTATTTTGGAAACAGTGATTGTTCTTATTCCTTGTGTGTTCTCCTCGATGCCATTCTTTCCAAGACGCATTTTTTTGTCTCCCTTCTTTGTTCCCACACCACAATATTTTATCTAACTTCTGAGTGCAATATTTTTTAGGCAGGAAGTCATTATGTAGCCCAGGCTAGCCTTAAGAGAATATGTGGTAGCTGACACACACACACACATAAATATTATGTTAAAAAGCTGTTTTATCAATTCTATTTTTATATAAAATACAAGGGAGAAACCTGCCAATCAACACATTACTATGACCACAGGGAAAGTATCAAACTCTCAAGTCTAAAAACATACAAATGTTTCTTTATCTTGTCTCCAGCAATTGTCTATGCTTTTCCGTCAAACTGTTCTTAAGAATTCCACACACCCCACCTGTGTCCTCTGTCCCAGTTATAGATGGGGAGGGAGAGCAGGTGGGTTAACTCACTTCCTAAGCAGTTTTCTGCTTACCCTTCTTTTCAATCGGAGATTTGTAGTTTTGCGGGATCACACTGCCCCCTGCTACCATAGCTTTCATAAGTAAATCCAACTCTTGATTTGCAAGCTGAAAGTGACTTGGAATGGCGCCCTTCTGGCTAACTCCGGACTTGCAGCAGTGGCAGGCGCCCAGCCACCCATGGCTTGTGACGCGAGTCTTCACCCACAGACACTGTAGGCCAGCTCTCTGTGAGCAGGACACCGCCTTGGCCTTCCTTGTTACCTTTTCCGGCTTTGCCTCCAGCCATGGTCTCAGCCTGTGCTGCTGCCGCTGTTCTTGACTTCCAGTGTATTCTTAAAAACTATACTATACCAGCATTTCAAGTTGATTATCACGCTGTATTGTGAGTTTGGGATTTTCAAAATTAAAAAAATCACAGTATTGTTTTTATGTTCATGAAGGTTTTTAACATGTGGAACCAAACTTCTCTACCTTTGGACTTCGTCACATACAAATTCTATTTCTGGAGCAATCCCCAAAAAAGGCTATGTCATGGAGAGAATTGTGCTACAGGTAATGAGAATTCTTTATGAAGGGGCTTAAATGTGAAAGTCTTTGTAAAAGGTGTTTTGTATATAGCATAACTTGGATTGTTAATCATTAGTAACTGTTTACAGTTTCTAAGAGACTAAAACATGTTCTGTGTCTATTCTAAGAAATATAAACATGCGTTTGATAATGATCAGCTATTGATAATCACTGTCAACAGGAATAAAAAAAGCACCAGCTTTTTTTTTTTTTTTTTTTTTTTTTTTGGTTTTTCAAGACAGTATTTCTCTGTGTAGCCTTGGCTTTCTTGAACTTGCTCTGTAGACCAGGCTGGCCTGAAACTCACAGAGCTCTACCTGCCTCTGCCTCCCTGAGTGCTGAGATTACAGGCGTGCGCCACCGCACCTGTCAACTTTATGCTCAATATGAATTTATCTAGATTGTTATAAAAATCAGTTTTCTGAAAGACAAAGATGCTAATATGGAAAATATGGGTTACAATTTGAGTGAATTCACCAGGCAGTGGTGGGGCACATCTTTAACCACAGCACTCAGAAGGCAGAGGCGGGCAGATCTGTGGGTCTGAGGACAGTGTGGTCTGTAGAGTGAGTTCCAGGTCAGCCAGGGCTACACAGAGAAATCCTGTCTTGAGGGTGGGAAGAGAATGGGGGAGAAGGACACATACACACATAGAAAAAATTTCAGTGATTTTTATTAAATTTTTCAGGTTGATTTTCCTTCTCCTGCATTTGACATTATTTATACATCTCCTCAAATTGATAGAAACATTATACAGCAATACAAGTTGGAAACACTGGAGAATGATATAAAAGGGAAACTTCTAGATATTCTTCACAGAGATTCATCATTTGGGTATGCTTTGTTTATTTCTTTCTTGGGACTCTCCTTTAAGGGCTTTTATTATAGCCTATAATTTAGAATTGCTCTTGATGTGGAGCAGGCTGTACAGGCCTGGGAGTGCAGAATTATCCCGGCGCTGCCAATGAAAGACTGACTACATACAAATTAGGGAATTGCATAAATCTGGTTTTTT
>CM053758.1:21509247-21525882 GCA_028658305.1 Pachyuromys duprasi
TGTATACGCTACAACCTAGCAATGCTTCTCCCTAACATAAAGCAGAGAAAATCCTCATAGTTTCTTATGGAAACAAGACTATTCTTTGTCTGTTGATGGAAATTAAGTTATCTAGTTAACAACAGTAACTATTAATAGCTTGTATACTAGTACATGATCCAGTAAATAGAGAAACCAAGCAGGATAGTGATAATCATCAACACAGAGAAAATAAAATCTAAAACATAGTCATGTGGATACTTCTGTGTGAATAGACCATCTCTAGAAGCATAGCATATGCTTGTCTGCAGAAGAATTAGGAAGACTTCTGTCTTACTTCAGGTACTTATTGCTGTGATGAAACACCATGACCAAAGCAATTTGAGGAGGAAAGTGTTTGTTCAGCTTAAAGCACTTCCGCATCACTGTTCATCACAGAAGGAAGTCAGGACAGGAACTCAAGCAGGACAGGAACCTGAAGGCAGATGCTGATGTAGAGGCAGCATGGTAGTGCTATTTACTGACCTACTCCTCATGGCTTGCTCAGCCTGCTTTTTTTACAGAACTTAGGACCACCAGCCCAAAGAGGGCACCACCCATGATATGCTGGGCCCTTCCCCTCCTATATCACTACTTTAAAAATACGCCATGGGTTTATCTGAATTTTCATTCAAGTTCCCTCCTCTCAGATAACTATAGCTTGTGTTAACTTAAAACTAGCCAACACAACTTGTGGGCCTTTTCATACTGAACACAAGATGAATACATTTTACTTGTGTACTATAAGCACAAAGATGAGTGAGTGAGCCAGCCATGCTGTTGTACACTGTAATTCTAACACAGGCAATGGAGGCAGGAAGCCGCCTTTAGTTACCTAGCAATTTTGAGGCCAGCCTGCCTCAAAAAGAGTGAGTAATAAAAGTGAAATATTTCATGACCATGTCATTGAACTTAACTGAGAATATGTCTCCAAAATAATTTCCCCATTTTGACTGTTTTTCAGTTTTAATCCAACTATGTGCTTCCCTAAAAATTTAAACAGCTTTTGTTTTCTCCATTGCATTTGATTTTACTTGTATGGACACCCTTGCTTTCTTATAGGGTGAACCCTGCTCATTCAACTCTTGCTTTGTAGTGCTTTGGCATCTTGTTGGGATTACCCTTTATTTTAATAAATATGATGGTTCTGTCGAGGCAGAATGATTTTCATCTCCAGGTGAGGGTAGATTAGTGATGTTTGCTGTGCATTAAATATTTGTTACGTATTATTAGTATTAGTAGTATCAAGAGGTGACTGTCATAAATGAATACATTTCTTCTTTGAATTTATAATTATTGAGATTATAACCATATAATTCTACTGAGAAGTAATTTAATTCTATTTTATATGCAGACTTTCTAAAGAAGATATGGTCTTTCTGTGGGAAAAACGCTATTATTGCCTCAGACATCCAAATTGTCTTCCTAAGATACTAGCAAGTGCCCCAAACTGGAAATGGGCTAATCTTGCCAAAACTTATTCATTGCTGCATCATTGGCCACCATTGTGCCCGTTAGCCGCATTGGAGCTTCTTGATGTAAAGTAAGTCAGATACATTTATTTGATGTTTTATTGTCAAATCTTACATCAATGTGTTATGCTGCAGGGGTACTCCCTTTTAACAAGAAAACAGCATAAGATAATGTAAATGTGACATATAGTTTACATAAATGTAATCTTTTTATTGAAATAGTCAAGAAAGCATTTTGTGTAATTTAAAACAACCTAAAAAACAGAATGAAGTGGCTAATTATGACTAACAAGTCTTCATTATTATATAATTTATAAAAATTTGGGGGTTTTTGTATTTTGAGACAGGGTTTCTGTGTAGTTCTGGTTGTCCTAGAACTCACTTTGTAGACTAAGCTGGCCTCAAACTCATAAAGATCTGAATTTATAATTATTAATAATATTTTATGATGGAGACAAAATTAGTTTTTATGAAGGTACATTTTTGCAACAATCTGGGAATTGAATCTGTGTTTACGCAGTGTTTTTCTACTTCAGAAAAAAGGAAAGGGATTCTGGAGAGGTGGCTCAGAGGTTAGGAGCACTGGCTGCTCTTCCAGAGGTCCTGAGTTCAATTCCCAGCAACCACATGGTGGCTCACAACCATCTATGATGATATCTGGTGCCCTCTTCTGGCATGCAGGTGTACATGCAGACAGAAGGCTGTATACATAATAAATAAATCTTTTTTAAAAAGAAAGGAAAAAAAGAAAGGTATTAAGGGGGGTGGGTGGGAGGGTAATAGAACACATATGATACGAAAGTGGAAGCAGAAATAGTAAGAATAGAAGGGTTTAAGTGGAGCTTGTGAACCAGGCAGTGGTGGCACATATCTTGAATCCCAGCACTTGGGGTACAGAGGCAGGCGGATTTCTGAGTTCAAGGCCAGCCTGATCTACAGATGAGTTCCAGGACAACCAGGGCTACACAGAGAAACTTTGTCTCGAAAAGCAAAGAACAAAACAAACAAAGTGGAGATTGTAGGGGAGGCTCAACCAGAACTAAGTATCTTTGAAAATTCCATTAGGAACTTGCTTTGCAGACTAGGCTGGCGACTTTAGAAATTGGCTTGCCTATGCCTCCTAAGCTGAATTTAAAGGCATGTATCGCCACAGTACCACATTGGTTTTGAGTAAGAGCCATTTAGATCTTCTTTGTCAGGGACGATTAAAATTGCGGTTTTGGTTAATGCAATTGCCTTAGTAAGAAATCACTATTAAATCTTGATTTTTCTGGTATTCTAGATTTGCTGATCAGGAAGTGCGATCTCTAGCTGTGAGCTGGATAGAGGCCATTAGTGATGATGAACTAATAGACCTTCTCCCACAGTTTGTGCAGGTAGGCGTTTTTACTAGGCTACCTTGCTTCTTATCCACCCTACTTCCAATGGGTAGGGAACTGACTGTGGAACTCTCATTTCAAAATGCTATTACAGTACAGGAGAAATGTTGAGGCACTGTATGAGAATACAGTATGATCTCTCATAAATGTTGTCTGCCTTACTTAGTTTGGCATATGTAGTATATCATATGATTACCACATGAATTTGTAATTCTCAAACTTCCTAAATCTCAATCTTGGGCTCTTTTTTTTTTTTTTTTTGCCACTGAAACATAAGTTATACTTCTGTTGATTTAAATAATTTGGCCTATACTCGTGTGGTTTTTTTGTTTTTTGAAACAGGATCTCTCTTTATGTAACCCTGGCTGTCCTAGAACTCGCTGTGTAGATCAGGCTGGTTTGAACTCACAGAGATCTGCTTGCCTTTGCCTCCTATGTACTGGTATTTAAGGCATATTGCCATCACACTCAGCACAGTTATTTAAAAAAAAAACCAAAAACAACAACAAAAAAAAACACCATACTTTGGAAGAATGGCATTGCTTCAGCTAGGCAATCCTTCTACCACTGAGCTATAAAACCTACCCATTTCATTTCTAAAAGTAGCATCTTTTCACCAATGAGTAATATTTAGTCTATATATTTGATACTTTTATCTGGACAATTTAGTATGGTTTAACTGCTAATAACTCTTATTTCCTCTTTCACGTAGGCTTTGAAATATGAAATTTACTTGAATAGTTCACTAGTGCGCTTCCTTCTGTCCAGGGCATTAGGAAATATCCAGATAGCACACAGTTTGTATTGGTAAGATTTAAATTTTATAAAGCGGGTCCTTTCTTTTGCAGGTATTGATTGACAGGGTTGATGTAATTGTTAAATATAAACAGTGTGCTCATGATACTTGTTGTAGATAACCAGATGTGTAATGAATTTGTTATTTTAAGGAAGCTAATTTTTTAAAAAAAATAAAAACCAAAATTAATAAAATTGGCAGTATTTTGACATGATAGGTTTATAATAACTAATGAGTTTTTTCTTGCTTATATAACTTAATTTCCTAGATATCCAAAATAGTACTTGTTAAACTGATCTTTGCAGGACTTTCACAGAAGTGGCTGACCTCACTATTTTTGTTGCTTTAGGCTTCTCAAGGATGCTTTGCATGATACACATTTTGGAAGCAGATATGAACATGTGTTGGGTGCTCTCCTCTCAGTAGGAGGAAAAGGACTCAGAGAAGAACTTTCTAAGCAGATGAAACTTGTACAACTTTTAGGAGGAGTAGCAGAAAAAGTAAGGCAGGCTAGTGGATCAACCAGACAGGTATGTACCCATGAAAGAGAATACAAGTATTCTGTCTGGTGTTTTTGCTTTGAGACAAATCTCTCTACATAGCTGGGCTGGCTCCTGTATCTTCTTGCCTAGCCCTCCTGAGTGTTGGGATTGCAGATTCTTGCCACCTCACTTAGGCAGTTGGTACTTTTTTTATTTAATGTTTTTATTGATTATTTGGAAATTTCACATAATACAACCCAATCCCATTCACTTTCTAGTCCTCGCAGCTCCATCCTCAACCCTTATGACCTCTCCTAAAACAAAAGAAGAAAAAAAAGGGAAAAGAAATACTAAGTCTGATTTGTGTTGCCCATATACTCATTGGAGCATAGTCAAACTCCCAGTGGCCAGCTCCTTAAAGAAAATTGATTTTTTTTCCCCTATGCAACTACCATCAGCTGTGAAGAGCTACACTTCAGCATCCTTATCACAATTTTTAAGAGTTCTCTTCTTACTTGCGTGGTTGGAATTTTAATAAGAACTCTGTTGAACCTGTAAAATAATTTTGGAAATATGATTGTAATAATGTATGTTTGTTTATATATTTATCTGTGTATCTATCTATCTGGCTTTTTTGGAGACAAAGTCCTGACTGTCCTTGAACTCACTATGTTGACCAGGATGGTCTCAAATTCACAGAGAACCTCCTGCTTCTGCCTCCCAGTGCTGAATAAAAGGTATGCGCCACAACATCCAGTTATAATTATCTTAATTCTTGAATTCAGCTTGTTTTACAATTCATGAGCACAGGGTAGAATGTCTTTCTATTTAGGTATTCTTAAATTTTTTCAAAAATTGTTCTTGTGTTTGTTTTGTGTTTTTGAAAATAACTTTTTCACTTTATCTTGGAAAATTCTTGTCAGCACATACAAGTTATACTTCACATTCAATAGGTATATAATGTCACAAAGTATTTAGAGCACAATTTCTGAGCCTCCATATATGTTGTTTATACATTTTTCCTTTTCCAAATAATGCTGCTGTAAACGTGATTGCATACATCTTTACCCATCCTCTAGCATTTCTTATTTCTTTCTGTCTTTTTTTTCCCCCTTTTTTCTTTTCAGAGCTGAGGGTTGAACCCAGGGCCTTGTGCTTGCTAGGCAAGCACTCTATCACTGAGCTAAATCCCCAACCCCTCCTTTCTTTCTTTTTGTGTTTTGAAAGGATAGAGTCTGGAGTCTGCCGAGGCTAGTTTCCTGAGTTATCTTGCAAGCCTGTTTCAATCTCCCTAGTAGCTTACTCTGTGTATATATATGTCACTTGCTCCAGGCTTGCTTTAATTTCTTTATGGGATATTCCTATGGACAAAATAATTGAATTAAGAGGTAGGTGTGTATATATATATATATCTTAATTCATATATTTATATATGTATGTGTATATATATATATATATATTATCTATAATGACTTCTGTTAGATATCTTGTTTTCTTAGAAAAAAAGCTACACATGTCTGGGCATGATGGCAGCATGCCTTTAATCCCAGCACTTGAGAGGTAGAGGTAGGACAAATTCTGTGATTTCAAGGCCAGCCAGGGCTATATAATGGGGGCCTATCTTATAAATACAGGATAGATATTGATAGGTGGCCACTGGTAGGTTTCCTGTGACCCCATACTCTTGTGTATATGGACATTACTAATTGGACTCAGTGATGTTGGGAGGGAGGTGTGTTAGGGAATGTAGGAGGAGGTGGCTATGAACAAGATACATTGTATATACATAGATGAAATTTTCAAAGAAGGATCTTCAGTGCTTACAGCACAAGCTTGAATTTAGATCCTGAGTACCCATGTAAAATGGTAACATAGTGGTACCTGAATTTCAGTGCTGGGGAAACAAAGACAGGAAGATCCCTGGGGCTCACTGGCTAGCTAGTACATATATACAGTGTACATACTCAAAATGAATAAATCTTCATTTTTATGATGTACTTACAGAAGCAATTTCTTCCCTAGGTAGTCCTCCAAAAGAGCATGGAACGAGTACAGTCCTTTTTTCTGAGAAATAAATGTCGTCTTCCTCTCAAACCAAGTTTAGTGGCAAAGGAGTTAAATATTAAGGTAACACAATACTCTTAAGTTCTATAAACTTCAAATAATGCACAAGAAGAAGAGAATTGCTTAATACAAGTGAGAATGAGACATAGTTTGTAAATACCTAGGAAAGGGTGTCTGTCATTGGATCTGTTTTTACCTAATCAGTATTCCTGAAAGACATAGTGTCAGATTTTTATACTACTTTGGGTTTTGTTTATGTTCTTAAGTTAGGGTTATGAGTTTACATTAGCTTTTTGGTATTTTATTTAAGGTAAGATTTTGTAGCTCAGTAGTAGAGCATTTATCTATTGTGTACAAGGCCCTGAGTTCAATCCTCGGCCCCACAAAAAATAGGTAAAATGTGGTTTCATCTTTTCTATGAGTTTATTAAAGTGTTAGTATTTGATTACATAGGTAATGAATTTCATTGTACATATGTGTAAGTGGGGCTCTTGTCCCCAATCAGGATGAGTATCACACACTGTGTGTTCTGTTCAGATATTCAGATACTTAGAACTTTAGCCAGGCTTTAAAGTGTTTGCACCAGATTTAAAATTTTTTGCATTTCTGCCTTTATAGAGAAGCTATTTTACTAATATATATATTATATTTAAATTTCAAGAGATGTTTACATATATTATTGGAAGATCATATTAATGCTAGTTAACCTCCGTTTGATTTTTCTGTAATTTAAAGCAATAGATGAAAAGCAAACATCAGGATCAATAAATTCAAAATTCATTTTTATGCTGCTGTCAACCTTTCTAATACTCAGTGTTGTGTTTGCAGTCATGTTCTTTCTTCAGTTCTAATGCTATGCCTCTTAAAGTCACAATGGTGAATGCTGATCCTCTTGGGGAAGAAATTAATGTCATGTTTAAGGTGAGAACACTAGAGTTATTCTTTGATTTTGTTCTCTTGGGTTTTTGGGTGGGGAAGGGGATTGGTTTGGTTTTGTTTGGTTTTGAGGCAGGATCTGTCTATGAAACCCGGGTTATGCTGGAACTTGCTTTGTAGACCAGACTAGAATTAAACTTGCAGATATCTACCCATGTCTACCTTCTGAGTGCTAGGATTAAAGGCATATGCCATCATATGAGGCTTCCTCTTGTTTTTCAGTTTGGTTTTTGGTTTTTTGAGACAGAGTTTCTCCATATAGCCTTGGCTGTCCTGCAGCTCATTCTCTAGACCTGGCTGGCCTCAAATTCAGATATCTACCTGCCTCTGCCTCCAAGTGCTGGGATCAAAGGCATGCACTACCACTGCCTGACCTTGTATTTGTTTTTTAATGATAATTTTTCTATGTTGCCTAGTTGAAGGCCTTTTTCTGCTTTAACTTCCCAAATTCCTGGAACTATACCATGGATTTGCACCTTGTGTCCAGTGAGGTCACTGGGGGAAAAAAGACATCTTAAAAATTCCCTTAACGAAGTTTATTAAATATTTATTTATTATTGAAGTTGAATCGGAAATATTTAAGCTGTTGGCATGCATCCGTTATCTAATGCTCAGGAAATGTAGGAAAGGAAGACCACAAGTTCTAGGCCTTGACTATGAGACCCTGGTCTCAAAAAAACAGACTAACAACAGGAACAATTTGAATAGTTCTGTAAAATTATTACTGACATAAACTCTTCCCAGATAGAACTTGGGGCAACTTCAGCCAACCTGATTGAGTATATCACAAGAGGAAGGTACTGTTAGGTTTGCCAAGCTACAAAACCAGAAAGAATGACATTACTTAGGGGATTGTTTGTATGAGACAATATCTCACAGTACAGTCCTGGTTGACCTTGAACCTTGGATCATCCTGTTACAGCTTCCCATGTGCTGGGACTATAGGGGTATGCTGCCATACCTGGCTTTTGGTTTTTAAAAACGTAAAGATTACCTATGTGAAGCATAGGACTGGAGTATTAGAGAAGAATCTGTTACCTGTTGTAATTTTGTGAGTTATGATGTGTATGATGATGTGTATACTTTAAAGAAAGAATGGAGAATTCTGGTTAATTTACTAAGTTGATTAATTGGAGGTTTACAAAGACAGCTCAAATTGAATCTTCTTTGATAGTTACAAGTCTCTGCTCATTTTGCTGATATTAGTGCCTTTTCCTAAAACAGTACCATCTGTTTTCATGATAGACAGTTTAGACGTTGTCTCAATATTTGTTAAGGCAAATCTTCCTTAATCTTTTTCATAATTTTTTGGCTAGCCTCAGAAATATATTTATCATAGTTTGTGTTAAAATTACTTTATTCAGTCAGGTATGGTGGTGTACATATTCAATCTCAGCATTTAAGAGGCAAAGGCAGATGGATCTCCTGAGTTCAGGGCAACCTTGTCAATATAGCCAGTTCCAAGGCTGCAGAGTGAGACCCTGTTTCAAAAGATAATAACAATAAAATAAAAATAAATTATGTGTTGCAGTTTTTAAAAGAAAATGAAAATGCTGAGATTCCAGTTAAATTTGCTCATTTTAGGAGGACTAATATTTCTATGTATTCATTGTATGTGTATGCATGTATGTACATGCATGCTGGTACACTGAGATCAGAAAAGGGCATTGTATTTCCTGAACCTGGAGTTACAGACAGTTGTAAGCCATGAGTAGGTGCTGGAAACTGAAACTAGGTCCTGTGCAAGAACAAGTGATCTTACCTCTGTCATTTCTCCAACCCCAAGAAGACAGGTTTTTGTAAATGACCTTTTATTTTGAAATGATTGTAGATTTATAGATGATTATAATTCTCAGTGACATCTTATTTAACTATAACGTTATATTCAGAATAATAGCATTGATACAGTCAAGAAACAAGCTATCACAAGATCCCTATGATTTCTTTTTATTTGTTTGTTTGTTTTTCAAGATAGGGTTTCTCTGTGTAGCCTTGACTATCCTGGAACTTGCTCTGTAGACCAGGCTGGCCTTGGACTTAAAGATCCCAGTGCCTCTGTCTCCCAAGTGCTGGGATTAAGGGCATGCATCACCACTGCCTGGCTTCATTTTATTTTTTAATTAAAGGTATTTTACATACTCTAAAAATTCAAGTTTTAAATGTACCGATGAACAGAGTATAGTGCAGTGGTAGAGTACACAAGGCCAAAGACTCAGTCCTCAGCACTTCAAAACTAATTAAAATAAAATGCCCTCTTCGTAAAGTGGAAACAGGAAGAGTTTTCATTTTCTCTAGGACACCACGGAAGAGTTAAATGCAGCTCTGATAATCCCTTCTCTGCACATTAAAGTCCAAGTGCCCCTCAGATCTTACAGCATGTAAAAAGTTCTTGAGAAAAGGTATGATTTTATTTCCTTAATTTTAAGGTTGGTGAAGATCTTCGACAAGATATGTTAGCTTTACAGATGATAAAGATTATGGATAAGATCTGGCTTAAGGAGGGATTGGATCTGAGGATGGTGATATTCAAATGTCTGTCAACTGGCCGAGATCGAGGTAGGTCTATTACTTGGGTCTTGATTTTTTACTTTTGCCTCATGTACATAGCTTACTTTTGAGCTTAGTTTTGGTTGTATACTTAACAGGTCCTGGTGCAGACTTACTGCAGTTGCATTTATTTACATCTAGTATTGCTTATTGGCTGGATTATTTATGATTAAATCCTTTTAAAACAACTACAAAACATTTAATAGAACTGCTAACAAAACAGCTCAGTAAGTAGTCCTAATAAACACTTTGTAGTAGCCAGAACTGTAGATTAATTGACCCAATAAGAAATTCATTTACATAAGCGAATTTTGGGTTTATTTCCATGGAATAAATAGTGATAATGGGTTGTTTTGTTTTGTTCATAAAAGTAGAATTTTATTTTGTTACTTGTTTGATAAATTTTTCAGTTTTATTTTGTTAATTGTGTTGGGAAGATAGGCACACATGTATGGAGTTCAGAGAACAACTTTCAAGAGTCAATTCTCAGTCGGGTGGTGGTGACGCATGCCTTTAATCCCAGCACTCGGGAGGCAGAGGCAGGTGAATCTTTGAGAGTTCTAGGCCAGCCAGGTCTACAGAGCTAGTTCCAGGTCAGCCAGGACTATGCAGAGAAACCTTGTCTCACAAAACCAAAAAGGAAAAAAAAATAAGAGTCTTTTTCTTTTCTCTGTGGATCCTAGGGATTGGACTCAGGTTGTCAGGCTAGCATGGCAGGCACTTCTATTCACTGAGCCATCTCAGTCCTCAGTTGATAATTTTTGAAATAATGACTGATAACAATTCATTATATGATATATATTACATATTCATCAAATGACACCATCATTGTTCTTAATATAAACATTCATTAGACACCTACCACATGAACAACACATACACACAACACTCACACAAGTCAATCATTACATCTTAGATACTTTATTTTTTTCCTGTGTCAGGGTTTCTCTGTAGAGCACTGGCTATCCTGGAACTCACTGTGTAGACCAGGCTGAGATCTGCGTACCTCTGCCTCTGGAGTGCTGGGATTAAAGTTGTGCACCACCACAACAACCTGTTATTTTTTTTAACTTTATTATGTATATGTATATATACTATATATATGTGCAAAACACCCATATATATCTGGGTGTTTTGCTAGCCTGTATCTTGGTGCACCATGTGAGTGCTTGGTGCCTATAGATGCCAAGGGTACACTAGATCTCCTGGCACTGGAGTTACAGGTAGTTGTAAGCTAGCTACATGTGAGTGCTGGCGTTCGAACCTGGTTCCTCGGAAGAAAAGCCAGTACTCTTAACTGCTGAGCCATCTCTTCAGCCCTTGGATGCCTTTTAAAAATAAGATAATTTTGGCTGCTCACATTCTCCAGCATGACTTGAAGGTTTGGTATCTTATTTCAAGGATTAAAAGAGATAGATAGATAGATAGATAGATAGATAGATAGATAGATAGATAGATAGATAGATAGATAGATAGATAGATAGATAGATAGATAGGTTGTTTTTTGAGACAAGGTTTCTCTGTGTAGTTCTGGCTGTCCTAGAACTCACTCTGTAGACCAGGCTGGCCTCAAACTCACAGAGATCCACTTGCCTCTGCTTCCCAAGGGCTGGGGTGAAAGGTATGCACTGCCATGGCCTGGCAGAAAGCTATAACTATTTTTAGGACACATTTTCTTTTTCTTTTTTTTTCTAACATTTATTATTTATACAGTATTCAGCCTGCATGTGTGCCTGCATGTGAGCCTGCATTGCCAGAAGAGGGCATCAATCTCATTATAGATAATTCTGAGCCACCATGTGGTTGCTGGGAATTGAACTCAGGACCTTGAGAAGAACAGCCAGTGTTCTTAACTTCTGAACCATGGGGACACATTTTCACATAGCTTGGTATTTTATTTGTTAAAGGCATGGTGGAGCTAGTTCCTGCTTCAGACACCCTCAGGAAAATCCAAGTGGAATATGGTGTGACAGGATCCTTTAAAGATAAACCACTTGCTGAGTGGCTGAGGAAATACAATCCTTCTGAAGAAGAATATGAAAAGGTGATCAGCATGTTTCTTTATTCTAAAGAACTGTCAAAATATATTATGAAGGCTATTAATGCTTCTCAGACCTGTATTGATGTTAATATGGCTTAAAGAAGATTCATGATCACTTTGAATAGTAATCTGAGAAGCCTCCAGTTTTGTTGTGCGTCAGTTAATTTATTAGCTGGTGAAGAGTTATGTTTTCATATGGCATCTTCTTTCTTTCTTTCTTTCTTTTGAGACAGGATTTCTCTGTATAGCCTTGGCTGTCCTAGACTTAGTTTATAGACCAGGCTGGCCTCGAATTCACAGATATCTGCCTGCCTCTACCTGCCTCTTCCTCCCTGAATATTGGGATTACAGGCATGCGCCACCATGCCCAGGAAAAGGACCCCACTTTTAGTGTCATTTAGCTGCCGAGTTTAGGTACCATTAATGTGTCATTTTTGTAGACATTAACGTGATATCTGTCTGTTAACCTGTGAAGGTAAAGCAAGAGAATTTTGTGCATTGTGGGTCTTTTAGAGTGATTTGGTTGGACCACTCCCATTTGTTGGGGTTTTTTGTTTCTTTGTTTGTTTTTGTTTTACTGTTGTTGTTTTGGGGTTTTTTTGTTTTTTTTTTTTTAATTCTTTTTGACAGGATCTCTCTAATAAGCCCTGGCTATCCTGGAACTTACTATGTAGACCAGGCTACCTCAAACTTACAAAGTTCTGCCTTCCATAGAGCTGGGATTAAAGGTCACCACATCTGGCTTCATTTTTAAATTTTTTGTAGTCTTGGAAAGCAGCATGGCAGAAGATGATATTTCTTAATTTTAATATTGACTTGTGCTTTCTGATAAAATGATGGCCCAAAGTGATTGTTGAATGACATTCACTATGCACCTTCCTTGTATTTGACTAAGGAGGAGTGCAGCATAGTCCTGTTGCCTGCATTGGATTCTGGTGTTGCCACCTCTACAATTATATGATCTTGACAAACACTGAAATCTTAATATATTTTAGTTTCACTTGTCTATAAAATGGCATTAACTTTAATGCCTAAGTTATTTGTGGTAAGGTTTTAAAATAAGTAGTTGTGTATAGAGAGATTGGTGTAAATTGGTACAAATAGTTTGCTGTTGTCATTATTGGCTATGGTTTCTGGAAGATTATAAAATAAAATTAACCACAAATACCAGTAGATACCCAGTATTTTGTTATTATTAGTCTAGAGTTCTTAGAGATGAGACAGGAGAATGCTGAGTTTGATTCGGACATAGATCCCTTTCTGGAAAATAAGAAAACAATCCTACTATTTTAAGAATCAATATGCAGGCTTTAAAATACTCACTATGTGTATCTGATATGCTGTGTATCCTTTGTTATGTTAGTGATCCCCAAGAATAGCAAGCCTAACTGAACAAATGGATCTAATCTTGAGACTATAGGTATACACAGAGTCATCAGATGCTAACACAGACTCTCATTAGTTGTATTATTGAATGTTTTAAGATATAAGTTGATTTTTCTTGTGTTCTCTTACATGCTAGATAAACAATGGCCTGCATATATTCCTAGCCCCTAAACTGACTGACTTCTAAAATTACGTTTATCTATGTGTATGTATGTATGCTGGCATGAACTTTTGGAAACAAAAGAGGGTGTCATATCTGTAGCTGGAGTTACAAGCAGTTGAAAGCTACCCAGTGTAGGTGGTTGGAATCAAACTTGATTCCTCAAGAAGAGCAAGTACTTGTAACTGCTGAGCCATATCTGCAGCTATGAGCTGACTTTCTTTACGTATGTTCTCTATATTATTAATAAAGGAAATTAATTTGATCTAGGTTAAAATTTATGTTTTCCATGCTGGGGATTGAACCTAGATTTTGTACATGGGGGGCAAGCACAAGATTAACTTTTATCCCTATGATAACCTCATCTGCTACCATGATGCTTAAAACCTTGTCATGTGCCAGTCATACCTTTTTGTTTGTTTTCCAAGACAGGATTTCTCATCGTAGCTCTGGCTGTCTAGGAACTTGCTCTATAGACCAGGCTGGCCATGAACTGAGAAATCTGCCTGCTTCTGCTTCCCAAGTGCTGGAATTAAAGGTGTGAACCATACCTGCTAAAAGACAGAAGCTAGAGAGATACAACAGTAACTACCTTTTAGAAGGGCATTAACTTTTAAAATATGAAAAGCCTGGCCTTATTTCTATGGCCCAGTAGGTGGGTATGGTAATACCATTAAGAGAAGTTTGTAATTATTTGTTTTATTTTTATATTTTACCTTTAAAATTTTTTGTCTTGAGTATTTTTGAGACCCAAGTCTGGAATTCAGGGCGGTGGCGGCTGCTGCTGCTGCTTCTTCTCCTTCTCCTTCTTCTTCTTCTTAAATGGATTACTTATTGTCATTTATTTGTTTTGTATCCTGGCTGTAGCCCCCTCCCTCATCTCCCAGTCCCACCCTCCCTCCTTCTTTTCCTCCTATGACCCTCCCCTAGTCCACTGACCTCCCCTACTATTTGACCCTAGCCTATCAGCTCTCATCAGGACTGGCTGCATCCTCTTCCTCTGTGGCCTGGCAGGGCTGTCCCTCCCCAACCTTCCAGGGGGAGGTGATCAAAGAGCTGGCCACTGAGTCCATGTCAGAGACAGCCACCGCTCCCCACATGGAGACTGAACTGCCTCTGGTCTACATCTGAAACAGGGGGTCTGGATTCTCTCCATGCATGGTCCTTGGTTGGTACATCAGTCTCTGCTGGGCTCCCTAGACTCATATTTTTTGGCTTTGTTGGTCTCCTTGTGGAGCTCCCGTCCTCCCCCTCCCTGCCTCTGGCCCCAGGTCTTTCTATCTCCCCCTTCGTCCATTAGATTGCCTGCACTCTGCCCAAAGTTTGGCTATGAGTCTCACCATCTGCTTTGATACCCTACTGGGTAGATTCTTTCAGAGGCCCTCTGTACTAGGCTCCTGTCCTGTTCTCTGTCTTCTCCCACTTCCAGTGTCTATCCTGTTTGCCCTTCTGAATGAATAAGCATCTTCCCTAGGGTCCTCCTTGTTGCTTAGCTTTTTTATGACTATAGATTTTAGTGTGTTTACCCTGTATTATATGGCTAATATCCACTTATAAGTGAGTATATACCATGTGTGACTTTCTGCTTCTGGTATACCTCACTCAGGATGATCTTTTCTAGTTGTATCCATTTGCCTACAAATTTCATGATTTCCTTGTTTTTAATTGCTGAGTAGTATTCCTTTGTGTAAATGTATCACAATTTCTGTATCCATTCTTCAGTTGAGGGACATCCAGGTTGTTTCCAGATTCTGATTATTATAAATAAAGCTGTTATGAACATAGTTGAGCAAATGTCCTTGTTGAGTGGTTGAGCATCTTTTGGATATATGCCCAGAATTGGTATAGCTGGATCTTGAGGTAGCACTATTTCTAATTTTCTGAGAAAGTGCCAGATTGATTTCCAAAGTGGTTGTACAAGTCTGCATTCCTGTCTTGAGTGCTGGGATGATAGATATGAGCTACCATACCCAGCTCTTCAAATAGTGTTTTTAGAGTGATGAATTGGACCAGATGTAGTAGTGCCTTTAATCCCAGAACTCAAGAGGCAGAGGCAGACAGATCTACGGAAGTTTGAGGACAGGCAGGACTACATAGTGAAACCCTGTGTCAAAAACAAGTGATAAATTATTACTGCACACTGGCAAACTCTGCCTCTTTTAAGCCTTTAAGACTTTTTTTCTCTAACATAATTTTATGTCTGTATTACAGGCGTCTGAGAACTTTATCTATTCTTGTGCTGGGTGCTGTGTTGCCACCTATGTTTTAGGAATTTGTGATCGGCACAATGACAATATAATGCTTCGAAGCACAGGACACATGTTCCACATTGACTTTGGAAAGTTTTTGGGCCATGCACAAATGTTCGGTAGCTTCAAAAGGTATTGATGTTGTTGTTACTATCACTGAAGGGACATGTCCTGGGCCTTGTCTTCTTGCTGTGCTTTGTCTTGTGGCTCCTTTTGAGCATAACTGGAATGAAAAAGGCCTTAAAAGTTGACCTTACCACATAATAGACAAAACCAGTGTGTGTGTAAACTTTGTTGAAGTAAATGGACAATGTATTTTATTTAATCTAGTTCATGGTGTCTGCTAGAAATGGTTCCATTCAAATAAAGATAACAAGTATAAATTTTCCTCTGCATATTTTATCACTATTGAATCTCTCTTTGAGCATATAGTAAGTAATCACTTTATAAGTAATCACTTCCGTAAAAATTTCTCTTCCAATGATGAAGATGCTATGTAATAGTTTTTCTCGCAATATGAATTTTTAATCATTAGAAAATGCAAAGCCACTTGGTACTGTTTCCTTTCTTGAAAATTGTTGTATCTCCCGTGGCTTTTTTTAATAACTTTTATCCGCAGCAGCACCATCTATTTTGAGTGTGTTCTGTAAATACGTTCTGTGTGTACTTTCAACAGGGACCGAGCTCCTTTCGTGCTTACCTCTGACATGGCATATGTCATTAATGGAGGTGAAAAGCCCACCATTCGTTTCCAGTTGTTTGTGGACCTCTGCTGTCAAGCCTACAACTTGATAAGAAAGCAAACAAACCTGTTTCTTAACCTCCTCTCACTGGTAACATTTATAGACATTGAATTGTAAATTAAAGCCCCTGTGTCTTGATAATTTAAAAAGGATATTTTATGCTTTTGGAATAAAATTGGCTGTAGTCAACAAATGTCAAAATTTTAGTGCAATTTTTTTAGATTACTGTGAGTACCCACCCTGATTTCACTGATTAAAAAATACAAAAAGGCGAGAGAGTTGGGGACTCCAGAGAGGAGAGTAGTAGTGACTGGAGCTTGCAAAGGGCGTTCGCTGCAAGGGATTGTGTCTCTAGATCCAGA
>CM053758.1:21525982-21558589 GCA_028658305.1 Pachyuromys duprasi
CTGAGGTCCCAGTGTTCATCGACCAGCACTGACAGAAAACATGCCTAAAAGTTACACCAGCAGTGCTTTAAAAAATGCTCATTCCTCTCAAAGTGTAATCTCAAGGTATTCAGTACATGATTTTCACTGGATGCTTATAAAGACATTTCTAAGAAACATGTTTCCCACAGTAATGATGATGTGCTTCTTTTAAGGTTTCTTTCTGAAATGATTTATTTATTTTTTCAAGATTCTACCACAATAGTTTCTATGGATACCACAACCCAGCAGCAGACTCTGATACACCAGGGCTGTAAGCTGGTACTTCATGACAGTATTTGAAGTGCATGCCAGTAAATAGCTAGCATTTGAATGTCATTGTTGCTTTCAATAAAAACAGATCTTGGCAAACATGTTCTAAAGACCCAGTGAGCATGTTCACTGACTTCTGCTATCATGTCTTCTGTGCAAGGAAAATGAGCTCACATTAATGTGTCTTTTTGTTGTTGTTATTCTTCCTCATGGTAGAGAGGAAGTGTAAAGCTGATGTCTGGCTGAAATGAAGGAAGCAGACTTTTCAATGCTTCCCAACTTAACCTACCAGTTTGGGTGTTCAGTTTTTATTGTGGTGATTGTTACCCTCCACTAGGGCTGGGACGAAACCCATGGCTGTTTGCTTGCAAGTACTTTACTACTGAGCTAAACCCTCAGTCTTTGTGATATTTGTTTTAATCATTGGTTCCCTTAAGCCAAGCAAGTGCTGGACCACTGAACTCCATCTTAGCCCTTAACTGTATAGTTCCTTTGGTGACCTAAATGTATTATCCAGGCCTTACGATGTGATGTGCTTCCTCAAACTCTCATTTCCTTTTTTTTTTTTTTTTTTTTTTTGGTTTTTCCAGACAGGGTTTCTCTATGTAACAGCCCTGAATGTTCTGGAACTTGCTCTGTACACCAGACTAGCCTTGAACTCACAGAGATCTTCCTGCCTCTGCCTCTGCCGCCCAAGTGCTGGGATGATGATTGTGTACTATCACAGCCCAGCAAACCTTCCTTTCCGAATTAAATGTGATCATGATGATCTGGGGGAGTCTTGCCACCAAATTCTCCCATGCTGACTAATAGAATTTATAAAATGTGAATGAATAGTCATCTTTTTAGTAATACATTTATACATCATCTCCTAGTTCTACAGCTCTTTGGTCTTAGACCCCATATTGCTCAAGAAATATAAATATTATTTCTTTATTGTGAAAAATGTTTTTTTGTTGGAGTATGCATTTTAACAGAATTTTTTTTTCCCAGAGAAAAAAAGAATCCTTGGCAGAGTAAAAATCAATATAATACTTAACTTTTAAAAAATATTATTTCTTGTGTGTGTGGTGTATGCTGCCTGCTTATATGGATGGCAGATGATAATAATATGTAGGAATTGGTTCTCTCCTACGACATGGGTTCTGGGGATTAGATTTGGATCATCAGGCTTGGTGGCAAATACTCTAATCTGATATGTCATCCCCAGAGCCTACTCCTACTTAATATTTTAAAAGGAAGTAGTTTTCACTTTTTGTTATGTTGAATTTAGCATATGTCTCCATGAAAACTTATTATTAACAAGTTTCTGATTATTTTGTAGGCTGATTGAATCAAGTTTGGGAAGCATTGCCACAAAGTTTAATTTCTTCATTCATAACCTTGCTCAGCTACGTTTTTCTGGTCTTCCTTCTAATGATGAGCCCATCCTTTCATTTGCACCAAAAACATACTCCTTTAGACAAGATGGTCGAATCAAGGAAGTCTCTGTTTTCACGTATCATAAGAAATACAACCCAGACAAACACTATGTAAGTTTGTTCAATATGTGTAGATAATCATGTATAAGGTTTCAGTTGTCCTTCGCACATTTTTCACTAACTACTGAAGTTCTAAGCATTGATTCTGTTTGTGCTTGTTGCTTCCATGGATTGTCCAAAAATAATTAAATGTGCTTAAAGGGGGCTGGAGAGATGGCTCAGTGGTTAAGAGCATTAGCAGTTCTTCCAGAGGACCCTGGTTCAATTACCAGCAACCACATGGCATCTCACAGCTGTCTGGTCTGTAACTCAAATTCCAATGGATCCAGCTTCCTCACACAGATAATATATGTATGCGAAACACCAGATGTACATAAAAATAAATAAAATTTTTAAATGTACTTAATATGATTATATCATTTGACTTTTTTATTATTAAGTTTGCATAAAAATTATAAGGGCCAAAAGTCTTAAACTCCCAGCTGGGCTTGGTTTTGCATGCCTTAATCTTAGCACCCTGGAAACAAGAGGCAGGCACATCTCTGAAGCCAGTGTGACCTACATACCTACTGCTAGGACAGCCAGGGCTGCTTAGAGAGACTTTGTCTCAAATAAACTAACCAGCCAACTAACCAAACGAACTAAAATGTCTTTTTTAAGTTCCCATTCTACCTTTCAATACCGTATTTCCTTATTTGTTTATTTTGTGTCACTGGGAATCAAACTTTGGGCTTTACTGGCTACATAGCATTCATTAAATCTACATAAAGCTTGTTTTTTTGTGTGTGTTTTTTTTCTATGGCTGGGTCTTCCTATGCAGCACTAGTTGTCAGAGAACTATCTACATAGACCAGGCTAGCCTCAAACTCCCAAGTTCTGGGATTAAAGGCTCATGCCACTAAGCCCTGCCAAACCTTATTTTGAAACAAATATAGGATTTGTATTGTTTTTTTCCACACTCACGGTGGCTGTGCACTGTGCTGTTTTTTCCCTTTTTCTTCCATGCTGAAAGTCAACCCCCAATGTCTCAGGCTGAGCCACGCTGCTATCCTCCATGCTAACCCTTTGTTAAATAATGTGTCTGATTTTTTTTAAATCTATGATGAGTAGATTTTTAGAAAGTCATTTCACTTTTAACCATTTTATTGAGGTTATTGCCATTGATTTGTAATGGTAAGTGTACTAAATTTACACTCACATATGCCTCCGGTTTTCTGTGGATGTAACTGACTCTTCCTTCAGTAGTACTCAAAGTACTGTAATTTACAGTAGTTAAACTATCCAGTAAAACATGTTCCCTTGACTCCTATCCCATAATTATTTTTGCCTTTTTTTCTATTTGCTTTCTTAAATCTTAAACATTTTTTTCCTTTTTGTTGAAAATGCACTTGTTTTTAACAAGATCTCAATCTTACTGACTCAAGAGCCAGATGCCTACTAGCTCAGAGGCAGAGAAAGCACCGAGCTGACCTTCCTCCTCAGATGTCCCTGAAGGAAAAAGAGACCTCCTTCCCTAAACCCCTCACACTCAGTGCCCCTCCCTTCTGCGTCCTGTGTGTCTCACTACCCAGCTCCTGACTTTTACTTACTCTGTTTTTTTCCTATGTTCACTTCCTGTCAACTGATTGCTTGCTCTGCCTCTTGACCTATGGTTAACTTTATTTAATCCTGTTTACAATACCAAAGCAGAAAGTTCTTTGATTAAAGGTATGTGCTAGGGCTGTGCCACGCCACAACTAGAAATAGCTTTTTCCAGTAAACAACACAATCTCAGTATGATTATCTTGTTATCCTGCAACAAGCACTAAGTGTGTAAGTTTGAGAAGTACATCGTATTTAAACATGAAAAGAAAAGAGTTCACTTTCAAGTTTTTATCTGAATCTTCAGTCTCAGAATGCAGTTTGGTCTCAGAATGTGGTTATGTATGCTGTAAATACAAAGGACTCTATTCAGTTTCCTAATTCCCAAGATTAAAAGCACTTGTACTATGAATTTTTATATCAGGAAAGGAAATTTCATTATAATGTAGTGTGCCTATCATGTGATTTCTTTTCAGATTTATGTGGTCCGAATTCTGAGAGAAGGACACATTGAACCATCATTTGTATTCCGGACATTTGATGAGTTTCAGGAACTTCACAATAAACTCAGTATTATTTTTCCACTTTGGAAGTTACCTGGGTATGTTCCTATTCTTGCAAAAAATCATACTTGTTTTCCTATGTAGAAACGATATTTCCATGTAGGTGAAAAACTTTGGTTAACATTTAGTCCCTGGGGGTTTGGAGAGATGGCTCAGAGTTTAAGAGCACTGTCTGTTCTTCCAGAGGTCCTGCATTCAATTCCACATGGTGGTTCACAACCATCTGTACTGAAATGTGATGCCCACTTCTGGCATGCAGGTGTACATGCAGATAGAACACTCACATAATGAATGAATGAATGAATGAATGAATGAATGAATGAATGAATGAATGAATGAATGAATGAATGAATGAATGAATGAATGAGGAAATCTTTAACAGGCAAAAAAAATTTAGTTCCAATTAAAATAAGTACCTCATACAGAACTGAAGGTAGATAAAGAGCTAGAATTTTGTGTTGAATGAGCATGTGACTAAAATCTTTCTCTTTTAAAGAGTTATTATGTATACAATGTTTTGCCTGTATGTGTGCCTGCAGGCAAGAAGAGGGCACCAGTTCTTATTATAGATGGTTATAAGCCACCCTGTGGTTGCTGGAAATTGAACTCAGGACCTCTGAAAGAGCAGTCAGTGCTCCTAACCTCTGAGCCATCTCTCTAGCCCTGTGACTAAAATCTTAAAGCTATCCCTAGTGGCACATGTAATGGGAGACAGGGGCAAGAAGACACTGTAGGTTTTAGGTGAGCCTGGTTTCGGAGTGGGTTATTTTAAGTATGTAACATAAGTATCCATTGTACTCAAAACCAAATCAACAAAGTCTAAGTTTTCCAGACTCTAGTTTTATCACTTTGATGGTACAGACAAAACAGTATCAATTAAGATAATGCGATTTGGGAGGCTGGAGAGATGGTTCAAAGGTTAAAAGCACTGGTTGCTCTTCCAGAGGTCTTGAGTTCAATTCCTGGCAATGACATGGTGGCTCCCAGCCATCTATAATGAGATCTGGTGCGCTCTTCTCTGACTTGCTGGCAAAACAGTATATACATAATAAACAAATGAAAGCATAAAAAATAAAAATTAAAAAAAAGAGGAAAAAAAGACAATGCAATTTCGGTTGTATTGATTCTGTATACTATAGCTGCAGAAATATAAATCATCCATATGAGCCATACTGATTTCCTGTGCTAAATACTAAACCCGAGGTCAACTGTGATGGCTTAGCAAATAAAGTTTCCTCCAAGTTTGACTGCATGTGCCATGGCATAACCCTGACCCCTTGCAGTAAATGTCAAAAGTAATACTAATCTGGAGCAGTTAGCACTGAAATTCTTAGATATAATAATCTTAATGCTTAGCTTATTTTTTAAGACTATTCTTTGTTTTAAATTTGTGTATGTGTGTGTGTGTATTTTTCTTGCTTTCCATATTGGTGCTTTCAGAGGTGTTGGATAGCCTGGAGCTGGAGTTACAGTGGCCACTGGGAGCCGACCAGTGTGGGTGCTGGGAACTGAACTCAGGTTCTCTGCAAGAGCAATACATGCTCTTAACTGCTGAGCCATCTCTCTTGCCTTCAGTGCTTAGCTTTTTCTCTGACTCCTTTTATAAAACTCAGATTTACTGTTGTTAATGACCAGCAGATTTCCTTTGCCACATTCTTTTCACACAAGATTTCAAAAATAAGGAGGCAAAATGGATATCAAAATATGTTATTGCTGGATGTAGATCTCCATGAATTTAAGACAACCCAGGGATACATAATGACACCTTTTTTCAAAAAATGTATAAAGTTCAGCAGACAGTGGCTTGGCATGCCTTTAATCCCAGAATTTAGGAGTCAGAGGCAAGTCCACCTTTATGAGTTCGAGGCCAGCCTGGTCTACAGAGCAAGTTCCAACACAGCCACCGCTACACAAAGAAACTCTTGTCTTGAAAAACAAAAACAAAAACAAAAAAAGCCACACACCCCTCAAACTACACACACGCATATATGCATATATGTGTGTGTATTACTGTGTGCACTCTCATTTTTTACCATTACAAAAATAAGAGTTGAAATGATGGTTTTGGCACCTTTTAGGGCCTGTGCCATTGTTTGTGTATTTTATTTTATGATTATTCAGTAATGACTGTTTTTGAGATAAGATCAGGTAAAATATTTACGAATGATTAAAGTTGAGACTTAAATAACAGAAAATTAGTAACAAATGAAGAAAACTAGTGATACACGCATTATTTTTTTTCCTTTTTGGGGGTGAGGGGGAGAGGATTATTGAGATAGGGTCTCGTATAGCCAAGGTTTGCCTGCAGTTTACTGTGTATCTGAGACTGGCCTCAACTGCTGATTTGCCTGTCTCTACCTCCCAATTGGTCCTGAGATTACAAGCATGTGCCACCATGCCCAACAAAAATATAAGAGATTGAAACCCTACATTTGAGGCAGGAAGATCTCTATGAGTCTGAGTCTGAGGCTAGCCTGGTATACAAAGCAAGTAAGTATTTTTCATGAGTGAACAAATACTTCCTAATGAAGTAATTTAAATCTCATTTGTTTTTCTTTTGTAGCTTTCCTAATAGGATGGTTCTAGGAAGAACACATGTAAAAGATGTAGCAGCCAAAAGGAAAATTGAATTAAACAGTTATTTACAAAGTTTGATGACTGCATCACCAGATGTAGCAGAGGTGACCTTCCAATACAAGTAAATATAACATACTCTACCTTTGTTACAGAATATTTAACTAATGAACCTTTTTTTTCTTTTCAATCTTAGTGTGATCTTGTTTGTACTTTTTTCCACCCCTTACTTCGTGATGAGAAAGCTGAAGGAATAGCTAGGTCTGCAGGTGAGATTTTACGTTTCCTCCTGGTTGATAATTCCTAGCTTTGAGATGGGTTGAGGTAGATATGTGTAAGTGCATATGCATGTGTGTAGAGGCCAGAAATCTGCTTTGGATGTCAGTCTTCAGGTGTCTACCTTTTTGTTTGTTTTTAAAGATTTATTATGTGTGCATGAGTATTTTTCCTGAATGTATATATGTATACCATGTACATACCTGCAAGATCAGAAGAGGGGGTTGGATTCTCTGCAACTAGAGTTAATAGATGGTTGTAAGCCATTGTCTGAGTGTTGGGAATCGAATCCAGGCTTTCTGTAAGAGCAAAAAACTCTGTCTCCCAAGTAGTCTTTTTAAGCAAGTCTATTTCTGGAGAAACTTAGCATTCCTAATAATTAGCATGTGATTACCAAAATACAAATTAGTACCATATGAGATTTACTTTCCCTCTCTACTTCATCTCACCCTACCCTCATGCAGCAGTTCTTTTGTTGAAGTGTGAACGATTATGGGCACATTGAGATAAAGAGGAAAGTATCTCTGTTTCTAGGTGCAGGTCCCTTCAGCCCTACTCTGGGCCAAATAGGAGGAGCAGTGAAGTTATCTGTTTCTTACCGAAATGGCACCCTCTTCATCATGGTGATGCACATCAAAGATCTTGTGAGTAGCGTCAAACGATGACTATAAAGCAAATCTGTAGCTTGGTATGAAGCACTGCTATTAAGGGACTGCGTTTCTTTGTAGGTTACTGAAGATGGGGCTGACCCAAATCCATACGTTAAAACATACCTGCTTCCAGATACCCACAAAACATCAAAACGTAAAACTAAAATTTCACGTAAAACTAGGAACCCAACATTCAATGAAATGGTAAGTAAAACTGCATTTCTAGAAATTTCCTAGACTAGTTGTTTTGAGATTTCAATGTTTTTATTTCTATAAGATTTATTTTATGTGTATTTAGTGTTTTGCTGGTATGTATGTCAGTGCAATGGATGTGTGCCTGATACCCACAGAGGCCAGAAGAGGGTGCTGGTTTCTTTCTAACTACAGTTCCAGGCAGTTGTGAACTGTCATGTAGGTGCTGGGAATTGAACCCAGGACCACCTCAAGAGGAGCCTGTACTTTTAACCTCTGGACCATCTCTCTAGCTTTTCCTTGAAATGTTTTATTCTCTTAGCAATCCTCTTTCAAAAAGTGTCAGCTGAACAGTATAAAACTGTTGCTGATATACTCATAACCAGCTAGCAGATCCATAGCCCATCAGTAACCAGTTAAAACCTGCTAAAATTCACCCATCTTGCTCCCTTACTTAACTACTTTTTGGGCAGAGACATTATTTATGTATTTCGTCCACACAGAAATGTCTGGTCAGAGATTAGAAGACAACTTGAATTTTTATCAAGATGATAAATTTATCAAAACTTGTAGAAAAGCCAGCTACAGGGTTAAAGAAATGGCTCAGCACTTAAGAGCAGTTGTTCTTTCAAAGAACCAGAGTTCACGTCCCAGCACCTACATCAGGTGGCTCAAAACTGCCTGGAACTCCACTTGCAGGGGATCTGATGCTATCTTCTGTCTTCCAGCTTCCTCAGGTACCAACATATACATGAAAATTTTTAAAAATGTAATAAAATGTAAAGAGGAAAAAGCCAGGTAGGATGGTAAATTCCGGTGCTCATAGCTCTTTGAGGGTTGAAGCAGAAAGATTATAATGTGAATTCAAGATCAGCCTGGATTACATAGCAAATTTGAGGTCAGCTATCTATATACAGAGACCCTTTCCCCTCTCTCTCATCCATACACAGTCCTATAGAGAGGGTCATTCATTCTTTAAAAACACATGCAATGCTAATCAAAGAATACTTGTTATTACTCTTGTAAAATAGCAGCAGGGTTTTTAGTGGATTTTCCACTAGTTGATGTTATACTGTCAAGACAATGAAATGCAAGCAAGTGTTCTTATGGTTGTTTTAGTCAAATTTAGAAGGTCTAGATTAAAGAAATGTTTCCAAGAATTTACTGTGAAGCTTTGTGGAAAAAAAATTTTTAAGTGTAATTATGATTTGAAATAGCTTTGAGCATTGCAGATCGGCGCAAACTGAACTTTCACTGTGGGTTTGTATCTCCCTGTGAATAAGAAGTTACCACTTCCTGCTATACAGCATTTAAAGAACAAAAGAAAATAATGAGATTTTAATCTGTTTTTGGAAAATAATTTTTAAATTATATTATCCAACTTGCTTTCCTTTCATCCTCTTTTTCTTCTCCAGCTGTTAGATCATCTTAAGGTAATCACCAGGTAATCTTTTTACCCTTCCCCATCACTTCCATTTCACAGAAACCATGCCTGAAGGTTTGGGGGGTTGTTTTGTTTTTTGACAATGATCGGTCCTGCTTTATACAGTTTCTGCATTAAATACTGACAGGAATGATTTCCAGAAATTAGAAACATGCTTCTGATGCATTGAGACAAGCCCTGCTTCCGTAGTCAGTGCCATTCATTGTATCACTCTTGATATCTTCACATTTTGCTTAAAATATTCCAAGAAACTGAACCTTATCATTTTTCCCCCTCTAGCTTGTGTATAGTGGATACAGCAAAGAATCTCTGAGGCAGAGGGAACTTCAACTGAGTGTACTCAGTGCAGAATCTCTGCGGGAGAATTTCTTCTTGGGTGGAATAACCCTACCACTAAAAGATTTCAACTTGAGCAAAGAGACAGTTAAGTGGTATCAGCTGACTGCGGCAACATACCTATAAACCATGGACTTCTGAGCTGTGGAGTTATAAATGTATGCACATGTGTGTACACACACTTGGAACTTTGTAGTTTTATACCTGGGCAGACATTATAAACTTAACCTGTTGGACCAACTGTCACATTAACTAACTTTTATAGATTTCAGGAAGCCATTGCTGTTTCAAAGTCATTCTGTTGAATGCTACCAATCCCAAACTTAATATACAGTAAGTCCTGAAAAAGACTGAGATAATAGTATCATTTCAGCCACCTTATCTGCATTCTTCCTACACAGACACAGCAAATTGTTTTCCTGTTACGCACGTCCCAGCCTTTACTACTATGTATGTTCATAGACACCAAAGATGCAGCTGCTGCTCAACAGGCTGAAAAGCAAAGCACAAATAGTAGTCAGAATGCTAAGAACTACTAAGTAGTTTATAGAAGTAGAGAAAAAAAATACTATTTTTATTCATTGTTAAAGTCTTTTCAGAGTAAGTGCCAATCACTGAAGTTGTAAATAATGGTGCCTTAGTTAACTATATGCTTCACTGGCACTTCATTTCTGAATAAAGAGTAAGTAGTTTTCATTCATTTTCACCTGAGGACAAAATATCATGTACATTTACTAATGGTTTTCCCACAAAAATACTATTTCTGTACTCCTGATTTTGTTAGTTAACTACCAAGATTTGATTTAATGTTTGTTGCCCAGTAATTGAATGAGATTAGTTGATCTAGTTGTATTCAAAGTTCTATCATTCCATTATAATCCTACATTTATATGCAGGGTTGTGAACTGAAATTGGAGTTTCACTTCCATGTATTTATACTTTACTCCTTCATTAAACAAATAAAAATTGTTTGGCTTTGTGCCCATTTTTCTTTGGTAAGAGGCCCATTATAAGGACTGTTAGGGTCCAGACTGAATTTTAATATAGACATTTATGAAAGGTGTTGTGTAAACAGTTCTTTATTTGTAAACATTGTACATTCACATAAAAGAATTATTTTCTGTAATACAATGAAATTCAGAATTACAAGAGAAGTTTGAAGTTATTATGGAGTAACCATTAAGAATAAAATTCATTTTTATTAGTTTCTCATTTCGGAAATAACTTTGTTTAGTTTTGGTAAACATGTATGTATATATCTATATATATAATAAATTTCATGGTTAGAAAAGTAAGTTCAAATATTTTTAGAATGGTAATAGAAATGTAGCAAATTTGACAAGAGAAGGCTGACAAACTACTTAATGAAGGGTACCAAGAGAGGGCAATCTGATCAGTTTGCCAAAATAAAATTATAAAGTGTACAAAGTGATTAACAGAAATGATGATGCTTACGGAGCTAAATTAGGAGTTAAGGTGTTTTTATTGGGATAGATTTTTAAAAAAAATCAAAACTTGAAATTTTTGGTGCCTAACACTATGGTCCATTTGTAGGGAAACCTGAGTATGGTATATGAATTTTTTATATTAAACTATGTTGTCTACTTGATAAATTAATTAAAAGCACCATTGTTTGCTTTTTCCACAATTGACATTTCCTTAAATTGTTTTGCAGATGTAAGTAGCACTAGAGGTTTTTTTTTTTTTTCTCTTTTGAGAGATTTAATTCCATTCCATGAGTCACTTACTTTTTAAAAAAATATATATAAGCTGTTTGTTAATGATTGTCCTTGATTGGACTCACCATGGACTTTTTTTTTTTTTGATCTGTTACAGTGTATCTTAGCACAAATAGAACTAGAAAATGTAATGTCACTTTTCAGTGACAAGAAATCTGACTCATATAAAGTATATATTATGATTAATACTGTATAGTTAACAAGAATTCAGAACAAAAGGTAATATTTTCTCTTAATTTAATTCAATTTGTGCCTTCTTTGGTCACTAAAGCACATATATTTTAATATAAGTTATTTCTTTGTAAAATGCTAATCTTCAGCCCATACCAAAAAAAAAAAAAATCAATAGGAATGAGATAGCAGCCTCTTTGCACTACCATGGCAGTCAATTATAAATCAGCTGGCTCTCTAAGAACTTTTCAACATTTAATTTAAAATAAATCTAAAAAAACCACAAAACTCTAAACAAACTGGCCAAGACACTAATTTTTATGTGTAACACATAACTACCTTCATCAAGTAAAAATAATTCTGCTACACACAAGTCCTGTGCCAGAATTCTTTGCTCTTGCCAGTGCTCCAGAGTCTGAGGTTAACAGTTTATCCCAAGAACCTGTTTTCTCTGAGGAATCCAATGAGAATTGGCATCAATGCTTTTTATTACTGTCTTTATGTGAACCAAGTTGTTAAAGCATGTGTATCTTTTTTAAGTATTCATTTTCAAATTAAAATTGTATAAAAAGTTCAAAATCTTGCCTTAAATTGTTTAATTCTTTATAGAACTCATTTAAAAATTCCCTTTTGATAACACTGAAGCCCTGCTATTATAGTAGACACATGCTGTTCACTAGCACTACAAATAAGGGTGTGATTACAGTGTCATCTGTAAGAACCAAATGCTTTATCAGCATAGTGAGTGAAGGTGTATAAGATTTTTATTAATACTTGGAATATATAAAGTAAATTGAATGTGACTTCATAACTATACTACGATTATATTAAAATATTTCTGAAATAAAGGAACTCATCTGTCATTTGTTTATTCAATATTTTGGTTTCAAACTTTGAGTGTGATTCTTTGAAGGTCTGGCTATTATTTTGCCATAGCTTTTCACTATTCCTGAGTTGTGAACTCTTCTGTGGATATGGCTCCTGGTTTGTGAAAGTTCAGAGATAGTAATAGTAGCCACATTCTAGGCATAGCTCCCAGAGCTTACTGCAGATTCAAACACCATACCTTTCTTTATTCTGGACTATAAGACTTGTTCTCCAACCTAATGTGAAAAACCCAGTATAAAGACCCTGAAAGGACAATTAAAGCCAAAACTTCATGTTGCCCACTATCCTCTGGCTCCTAGACATCTTCCATGGAGAGAAAGATGGCTTATGTCAGGTTATCCCTTGAAATAACTGAATGCCAGGGCTGTTTGGGGGTGCTAGTGTTCATGTAGTAATGCATATAGGGGACTAGAGAGAGCTCGGTGGTTACGATGGCCTGCTATTGTGGAGGACTAGAATTTGATCCCCAGTAAAAGAAGGTACAAGCTCTTACTACTCCAGCTCCTGGAGTCCCAGTGTCCTCTTCTGGCCTCTGTGGGCCCTGCCAGTACCCTGGTGCAAAGACATACAGACATTCATACATACACTCATAATTATTTTTTCAGGTAGAAACATGTTGCTATGTATAGGATTAGAAATGTCCCTGGAATGTATAGAAATAAGGACAGAGTGATAGGACATGAGGTCAGGGTCATAGGTTTTATTTCAAATGCATCGAAAGTATACAGAGGGCCCCTGAGACTCAGTCAGCAAAAGAGCTTGCTGTGCACTGACAACCTTAGTTTGGTATCCAAAGCAGGTAAAGGTGAACACACTCCACAATGTTCTCTTACACACCCCGTACTCACACATTGAAACGGTTTTTGTTTTAGAGGAGGGATTTAAAAGCGATGCATTAATCTGACAACTGACCACTAGGTGGACAATGGATTGTATAAAGAATGGGATACCACTTACACTGCTTGAGAAACAAATCAATGTGTGATACATTTCTGTGGTGAGATGTGTTGGGGTGACTCGAAGTAAGAATAAAGAACTCTAGATTTATATTTTGGGCAAATATGTTAAACTGAAATGAAGGGCTCTGGCTTAGGTGTGGCGAATTGAAGCCAAGTTTGCTGTATGGATCACATATCTGAACTAAAAGTATGAATCAAATATAGTCTTGCTAGAAAAACATTACAAACTTGGTTCAAGTTCCCAGTGCTTTGGCAAACATTCAACTAGTGATGGCTCAAAGAGTGCATCTGGGCCAGGTGTGGTGGAGCAAGCCTTTGATCCTTGCACTTGGGAGGCACAGGCAGGCGGGTCTTTTGAGTTCAAGGCCAGCCTAGTCTACAAAGCGAGTTCCAGGACAGTCAGGGCTACACACAGGAAAAAAAAAAAAAAACTGTCTCGAAAAACCAGACAGAGATAGAAGAGCGCGCAAGCAGCTGACAGTGCAGTGCACTGTCAAGCCTTTCGTCTCAGCATTGTCTCTTGAAGCAGAAGCAGGAAGACTTCGTGTTAAAGGCCAGCCTCGTCTACAAAGCGAGTTACTGGACAAACAGAGCTACTCAGACTCTGTCTCAAAACGCAACAAAAAGGGAAAAAATGCGGCAAATGTTTCAGTACTACGTTGTTTCAAACGAGTCACCTGTTGACAGGGCCTTGTAGATCTGAGTTTCCTCCTTCCCAGGTCCATGCTTTTGTTCTGTTGCACTTTTTAGCAAACGGTTCCATTTACCCATTCTTGGAACGCACGGTGGTGGACCCGCAATAGCTTATCCTTCGAAAGATCAACTCCCAAGTTACTCCCTTACCCCTCCTCCTCTCGAAATTTCTTTCCTGGTTCCGAACTCTTCTCAGTCCGGCCCGCGGTTCCACAGCGCCACCCTGTGCAGACAGAAAAGGCGCGCAGACAGCGAAGCACAGACCCGGCTGGACTCGAAATGAACCACCTAGAGAGAAGGGGAGGAGCCGGCTGCGCGGAGACACTGCGCACGAGCTCTGGAGCGGGAGCCCTGACGAGGCACTTACCCAAATCCTTCACCCCAGGACTCGAGTCCACCCTAGGTTCCCTCAGGAACCGCCTCCTGGGGATTACCGACTGACCTCCCGCTCCAGCTAAGAGCAAGGCTGGAGACCGGCCGGGCGGGAAACACACCCAACCAATGAACGAGCTGTGACGTCTCGTCGCAACGCCTTCTGGGAGGCGTAGTCACGCGGGCTCCTGAGTCCACGTCTTATAGCCCCGCCCCCGCGCAAGAGGAAACGTGTGCGGTGCGAATGACGTCACTTCCTGCGCGTGGCTTGGCTTCCTGGGTTGTTTCCTCCCTCGTTCTCTCTTTGCTGCCAGACCTCCGCCATCATGGGTCGCATGCACGCTCCCGGGTGAGCCCGCGGCGCCAAGCTGGGTTTCGGGGCTGGGGCGCGGGGCCGGGAGAGGAGGATACCGACTGCAGGCGGGGGGACGGCGGGGATGCTTGGGCCGCGGGCTGCTGATTTATCCCTGTGCTTCTGTTCTCAGGAAGGGCCTGTCCCAGTCGGCGCTGCCCTACCGCCGTAGCGTCCCCACGGTGAGTAGAGGCTGAGGGTTGGAGGGCGGCGTGGGGCGGGCAAGCGATCTGTGCCAGAGGGTGCGGCCCAAGGTGGAAGGTTGCTGCTCTGCTTTCCCATCCTAAGGCCGATTTCTGTTCCTTCTGTAGTGGCTGAAGTTGACGTCTGACGACGTGAAGGAACAGATTTACAAGCTGGCCAAGAAAGGCCTGACTCCCTCCCAGATAGGTGAGTGTTGGTGTGATCTGTTCCTTCTGCCCTCGTGTGATTTGGAAAAACATGTGTCTAGTTTAATCGAATTGATTTTAAGCATCTGTGACTTTGTACAAATGGCAGATAAATTTGTCGCTGTTAGCATGGTTCTGGGGGCTGGATAGCTGGTCATGGGAGGAAAACATCCTCGCCAAGGCTTACAATATTCTAGAAATATGGAGAGAAAAAGAATTTGAGATGGATTCAGCTTATCAGAAGTAACTTGAGGTCTGAAAGGAGTAACATGTATGCTTTAGTTACGACAAAATATAAAGAGCTCATAGCTGCTAGCAGGCTCACTGTGATGATGGTGTTCCAACATTCGCGGTTTCCACCAGAATGACTTTATCCATGTTGGGTAGACCTTCCTTGGATGTCTGAGTGAGCATTGCATGCACTCATTGGCTATTTGCAAGAGATTAGGAGAGTTTTGCTATCAGGGTTTAAGGGTTTTGTGTGTGTCTGTGTTGAAAGTTACATGCTTCTCTTTTTAGGTGTGATACTGAGGGACTCACATGGTGTGGCACAGGTCCGCTTTGTGACAGGTAATAAAATTTTGAGAATCCTTAAGTCCAAAGGCCTTGCTCCTGACCTCCCTGAGGATCTCTACCATTTGATTAAGAAAGCCGTTGCTGTCCGAAAGCATCTTGAGAGAAACAGAAAGGTAAGAAAGGAAACAGACCTGGTATTGTGTAGAGATCCCTGTACTGGTCTACTTCAGAACCTGATATGCATTTGAGTTGAATTCTTTCAGGTGGTTCTAGATGCTACTAACTAGTCAACATGGCAGTTTCTTGAAATGGGTGGTTTGGGTTTTTTTTTTTAATGCTCCCCTAAGAATATCCAGTTTATTACAAATATTGGGGGCTCCTTGGTAATTTTGTGACTGTTGCTATAGGCCTTATTCTAGAAGATAAAATTGCCTTTGTGGGTTTGGTGAGTTTTAGGCCAGCCTGGTCTAGCAAGTTGTAAGACAAACAAGGGCTGTATAATAACAGACACTGCTGGGGGGGGGGGAGGCAGTAAGGGCTTGATCATAGAAGATATTAAGTTACTTGTTGGTAGTTTTCTTAGATCTCTTTATTTTTTTTTTTTTTTTTTTAAGGATAAGGATGCTAAATTCCGCTTGATTCTGATAGAGAGCAGAATTCACCGGCTGGCTCGTTACTATAAGACTAAGCGGGTCCTCCCACCCAATTGGAAATAGTAAGTATATAGATAGTAAAAAATGGGTGGTAGTAGGTACAGTAGTAAAAGGCTTGGTGGTAGATTTTTTTTGTCTTTCTGGGTCCTATGATTAAGTGCCATTTCAGCTCTTCTCTGTCATGGTAGTGGGAAAGCATGCATGGGTGATGTATAATCAGATGGCAGTGTTCAAAGTGTTGCCAAGAGGCAGAAAGGTGTCTTGAGGTTGAGGACGGCCAGAGCTAGCTACACAGTGAAGTCCTGGTTTGCTTTTTATGTTAGTTATAAAAGCAAGAGGACCATGGTTGGCAGACTCTGGTTTGAACTTGCATGAATTGTTCATGTTCACTATGGTGATCATCCTGACATGACAGTTTCCACCAGTTAGGTATTTCCCCTTGTTGGCCTTCCTTAGATGTCTGACTGAGCATTGCCATTATCCGCATGTTTAAGCCTATGAACTTGAGGGTTCTCACTCAGTTTGCTGCATTGTATACAGTGGGGTGTTTTAGCTGTTTGGGGATAGCTCCAGTAGCAAAAGGTTGAGTAGATCCTGAAGACCAGTATTAATCCCAGTTTCTCTCCGTTTTCTTTTTTCCAGCGAGTCATCCACAGCCTCTGCTCTAGTGGCATAAATTCTCTTGTATACAGCAGCAATAAAGTCACTTTGAATAAATTCACGTTTTGTGTTTTTGTCAGTGGTGCATGTGTTAATCTTTTGTGGTGGGGAAGTGTTTTGGCAAAGTAGCTAATCACAGAGGGAGCATCTGTTTAGTTGGTAGTTTCCCTGGTCACTTAAACTACTAATCCAGCTGATTGTAAAAACTGGTAGGCTGTTATCTGCTTGTAGGAGAACCCAAAGACACTAGGAAGTGGGGGTGGTTCTTTTGTGGAATTTTGAATCCACAGGTTATGTTTGATGTTCAAGATGTGTCAGATTTTGAGAAGTTAGCATCAGGATTGTGCCAGTATTGTACACACCATGCTGTATGTGAACAGATTCCATCTGCCTAGGAATTTTCCTTGAGGAAAACTGACATCTGTACATTCCAATTTTGGGAATAATTTTTTATTAGCTTTTTTGTGTGTATGTGTATGGCTGCATTGTTATGTAGTACAATACAGAGACTAGAAGAGGGTGTTAGAAGCTCTGGGACTGGAGAAGGTTGAATTACATTGCTGGGAACTGAACCCAAGTCCTGCAAGAAACAGTCAGTGCCTTTAACCGCCTAGCCATCCTTTCTCCCCAGTTCTTAGTTTAAAAACATATTTTTGTTAGTAAGCAAAAAAAAATTTCACACCTTTTTTTGTTTGGATTTTCTAGAGAGAAGGTTTATCCTGGACTCAACTTTGTAGACCAGGCTGGCCTCAACAATCCACCTGCCTCTGCCTTCCTGAGTACTGGGAAAGGCATGCACCACCACGCACACCTTCAGAGTTCAACTTTTTATGTGCAGTGCTTTGGGTGTAGACAACAGGGTGGAATCAAAATTCGCTTTCAGAAATAGTCCTGACTCTTAGAGATTGTATTTAGGATGTGAGCTCTCAGTTTCATGTTGCCAGGACAGTAACCATGGTACACAGTCACCTCAGGGCAGGTGATAGGGTTTGGCAGGTTAAGGTGCTTGGCAGCAAGCCTGACAACCTAAGTTCAATCCCTGGCAATCATTTGGTGGAAGGAGAAAACATTAAGAAGTTGATCCTTGCGTTTAAAAACGGCAAATTAAAAACCTTTATTAAAACACTTTTAAAAAACACTTGTGCTTTGCCTGTAGTGCCTCCTTTATCCTAGCACCCAAAGGACAAGCAGGCAAAGATCTCTGAATTCAGAGGCCAGCGTGGTCCACAGAGTTCCAGGACAGCCAGAACTACACAAAAACCTCTTCAAAAAGTCAGAGAATACTTATCCTTGTGCCAAAATGGAATGGAAATGTAAGTCTGGGTGTTGTTTGTAGGAGTTGCTGTAGTGGGTGACATCAGACTACCAAGTTGAATAAAGAGGTTTGCAGTGTGTACAACATGGGTGCTCCCGCATCCTGAGTATGACTGTGAGATTTAACCACATACTTGAAATAGCATATACTATAACCTCCAATCCCCACCCTACCCCCGTCCCCCAAGGATACACAGAAAAACCCTCAAAAAAATGATTGTTCTCTCTCCACCCACCCTTTTTTCTTTTTAAGGCAGGTAGTAGAGGGTATAGATGGTTGTGAGCTACCGTGTTGCTGAGAACGATTCAGGACCTATGGAAAAGCAGACAGTGGTCTTGACCACTGAGCCATCTCTCCAGCACCAAAAGATTTTCTTTTTCATCATTAAATATTTCATCTGTTTGCTTTACTTGCACATTGACTTTTGTTTGAGTCAGGGTCTCAGCTGTGTAGCATTAGCTGGCCTTGAACTCTATGTAGCAGTCTGGTGATAAATTCAGAGATCTACCTGTCAGCTTTCTGAATGCTGAGATTAAAGGCATGTGCCTTTCCCAACTAAGTACATTTATTCTTTGAAAGCACTTTATTTGTAACCTCTCCTTTGACATACTTGGAAACAACATGTACTTCCTCATCTAACTGCTCCTGTGAGGGTCTAGAATTTCCATGTTCAATAGTTATCTTTTGAAAAAAAAAAGTGATCCATATCTGCTATGTGCCTTAGGAGTCTTTTTATAGCTCCAGGTTCATGAAGAAGACAGCCGTTCCAAGGTTAGTTTTTTTGAACTATTTAAAGTGAATGATTCACTGGCATTTATTAAGTTCATAACCTTTTGTTTCCCCACACTCAAATATTCATGCTCTAGGAGTACAAGCATATGCATGCCAGTGTGTTTATGATGGACAGCTTTACCTTCCACCTTGGTTTTGAGGCAGAATATCTTATTTTTTGCCCCTACTGAGTACTCATGCTGGGGCTTTGAGCCTCTGGTGATCTTCCTTTCTCTGCTTTCCATCTCAGCATAGGGTTGCTGGTCTCACTCTGTAACATTTTTAGACTCATAACCAGGCATAGATTCCCAGAAGCAGGCAGATCTATGAATCTGAAACCAGCCTAATCTATATAGTGAGTTCCAGACCAGCCAAAGCTACACAATAAGACCCTTTCTCAAGAAAATAACAAGTCATGAACAAGGGGCAGCTGATCACTCGCAGCCTTCCCAGCTACCCTGTCAGGCCTCTCATAAGTGCCTACCTGCAGTTAAAGAAGATTTGATAGCCTCTGCTGGCCCCTGGGCACCTGCAAACACAATGTTTTAAATCTTTACTTTAAAAAATGCCCTTGAACTTTTCAGGGTGGAGACAGTGAGATTGCTTGATGGGTAAAGGCACTTGCCATCAAGTCTGATGGAAGGTGAAACCGACTCCTGTGAGTTATCTTCTGTTCCTACCCTAAAACAATGTATAAAAGCAAAAAACACATTTCCCAGTTAGTAACCCAGCTCTTTCAGCATACTCTAAAGTGCTTAATCTTGCTGCACAAGACAAGACAATGTCTTGTTCCTGCCATGAAACTGATGTGCAGTGTACTCAAATAGAAAACTAGTAGGAAATAGTTTTGAGACAGGGTCTCTCTGTGTTACGCTAGCTGCCCTGGAACTCTATAGGTAGAAACAAGTCTTGGAAACTCCTTTTCTAGCTCTCAATGTTGATTGACAGACTGGAAAAAGTCCAGGTTGGAAAAAAGTTTTGTAAAAGCGATAGTGCTAATTGTCCTGACTTAGGAACAAGCAGACACAGGTGCTGCTGTGATGTCACATGTCATTCTAGTTCTAGCTCCTCCTACCTGGCTCTGCCTCCTCTGCTTTCAGCAGTGAGTGACAGCAGTAATGTCTAGCTTTTGTTTTTCATTAGTTCTGCAGTGTGCTCTGTCCCGCTTCAGCCACAACTATCCTGCTGCAGAGGGAAACTTTTTGAATTACTGCTTTGATAGCTTTACCCCACCCTCATTTTTGGGTTCTCTTTTTAGCTTATTATTTGCACATTAGACTTTCTGGTTCTCTTAGTTTTTTCTAGTATCGACTACCCATCTTTTTCCTTCTTTCGTAATCTTGGAGGTGGCAACTAGTATGCATTTCCCTACACGAATAAGCAGGCATAGATGCTAAAGAGCACAGATAACGGTAAAGAAGTCAACGATGCAAACTAGGAAGTGGTGCACTGTGAGTTTACAGCTTTCTTGAACAGTTTCTTCTCAATAAAGTCTAAGCAGGTTTTCAGGTTTTCTGACTTTTTTGTGGGGAGGGGAGAATGTTTCAAGACAGGGTTTCTTTGTCTTAGCCCTGGCTGTCCTGGACACCCTCTGTACACCAGACTGACCTTGAACTTACAGATCCAGCTGCCTCTGCCTCCCAAATACTGGGATTAAAGGTGTGTGCCACCATCTCCTGGCAGATTTCTGAAAATTTAACATTTGGCTCTTCTGAGCCCATAGAAGCCAGCTTCAGAGCAGGTCACAGTGGTGCAGGTGGATCTCTGTGAGTTCAAGGCCAGCCTGGTCTGCAAAGCAAGTCCAGGATAGCCAGGGCTATACAGAGAAACCCAGTGTTAAAGGGGGGGGGGGAGATAAAATATTCACCTATTTTAATTTTAAATCAAACTTATGCATTTAGTCTAATGTATTTATTGCATGCATGCATGTGCTCGCCAGGGAGACTGCAGGGGCTAGAGAACAGCTTGTGGGAATTGGTTCTCTCCTACCATGTGGGTCGCAGTAATTGCACTCAGGTTGTTAGGCTTGGTGGCACATGCCCTTACCTGCAAAGGCATCTTATCAGCCCACCCCTCTTTTAAAAAATATACTTCTTTTCATCTTATGGGCATGGGTGTATAGGTTGTACAGCATGTGTGTACAGTTCCTGTGGAGGCCAGAAGAGGTTGTGGGATCCTCTGGGACTGAAGTTACAGACAGTTGCGAGGCACCATTGGACCAGTGGGAACTGAATCCCAGTCCTCTGGAAGAACAGCCAGTGCTCTGAGCCATCTCCACCCCCACCCACGCCCATTTTAGAGACAGTAAAAATTGCAGGGTGTAGTGGTGCATACCTGTATCCCAGCCCTCAGGATACAAAGTTTGCAGGAATACAAGCTTGAGGCTAGCTTGGTTTACAAAGCAAGTACTAGGCCAGCTAAGGCTATAGGATAGAACCCTGTCTCAAAAAACCAAAATTAAAAAAAGTGAGGGTGAAGAAGCTAAACCTGGGGAAAGTAATTAACTTTGAGACTCAAACTCAAGTCACTGAGATGTCTAGAGTTCCTATCATTACAGCTTTAGTCTTATGATTTTTTTATTTTTATAAAGAGGGATATCTGGTACATGCATTTATCTTAGCACCCACAAGGCAGAGGCAGGTGGATCTCTGAGCTGGAGGCCAGCCTGATCTGTGTAGTTCCAGACAGTAAAAGCCTATTTCAAACAAAACAAGAATTATAGAGTTACCATGATTTATTTTAGTCAAATCATAAAGATTAACTTTAGTAAACTCCTAATGTATGACGATAACCAGTTCATTCAAGGAATCAAAATTTAAAATTCCCCATATTAGCCCAGTTATTGGGGAAGCAGGAGGATTAGAAGTTCCAAGCAAAGACAGGCATGGTGGCACATACCTTTAGTCGAAGCACTCAGGGAAGTAGAGGCATGTGTATCTCTGTGAGTTCAAGGGCAGTCTAGTCTGTTCTACAAAGTCTAGGACAGCCAAGGCTACATAGAGAAACCCTATCTCAAAAAAACAAAAAAAGAAAGAAAAAGAAAAATTCCAAGCCAGCCTAGGCAACAAAGCAAGAGGTCATCTTTAAACCAAAAAAGAAAAATTCATCAAGTGACTTTAGCTGCCACCTGCCCATTTGTTTGTTTTTGAGACAGGGTCTCTTGTTCTTCATGCCGGCCTTGAACTGGCTATCCAGCAGAGAATAAAGAACTCTTGACCTTCTTGTCTCTGTCTTCTAAGTGCTGGGAATGCTGGCGAGTGGCACTGTACCCAGCTAGGTCCCTTTGGTGTGGGGAAGGGGGCATGGGATCCTGGGCCTTTGCATAGTGTACCCGTGTTCTATCGCAGGGCACCTTCTGGTGGGTTGTCCATCTGGCTAATGGTGTTACTAATAAGAACAAATCAGAGCTTTCTTTACTTAGAAAGGAGGCTGTTTATCTCAGTTCCACTCTTACCTCAGTCCCATTGCTGCTTACACCGTCACGTGTTGCTGTGGCTACAAACCAAATGAAATATTTACCTGAACTCCCAGGTCAGGATAATGGGCCCTCCCTGAGGCGGAGCTATCTGGGGAGCTTGGGCTGTGGCTAATGTTACAGTTATGGTAAGGTGGAAGTACAGGAGCTTTTTTACTGTTGTCTTCATGGTTGGTTTTTTGTTTTTTTTTGTTTTTAATCTCTGTGGGGTTCAGAATTGTGAAAGCAGTCCTTTCATTCAGCCAGCGTTCCTGAGCTTTTTGCTTTTGTGACAGGTGTGCTACAGTGAGCAGCATCTTAGCGGCTGGCTGCATGGCTAATTAATTGAACAGGTTTATTGGGTGCCTGCCATAAACAGAGCTCTCTGTTAGGTGCTAATAAGATGATAACAAAGGATCATGTGTCTTAGAAGGTTCATAGACTACTGCACACACCTGTAAACCCTGCGTTTGAGAGGCAGAGGCAGGAGAACCAGTTTGAGGTCATTGAGTAGCTGGCTGAAGGCTACTCTGATTAACAAGTCCCTGTCAAAAAGAAAGAAAAAGAAGGAAAGAAGAAAGAAAAATCTCAAGACGAGTGGAAGGCACTTCATTCATTAAAAATGTAAGCCTCATGATGTGGAAATGAACTTAAGAAAGGTAACGATATTAAGAAAGGCCCACTGAGTTTCAGAAGCCTTCAAGAGACCAACACTGGATCCTGATGGACATTAGGGAGAGAAGGTGCACTCCAGGCAAAGAGCCTCCTGTGCAGAGGGAGCAGCAAGAGCAGAGTCTGGAGAAAGGAGAAGGTAGTGAGGTCAAGGATCACTTTAGTTTGGATAGTGAACTTGTAACAGGAAGAGAAAAATGAAAAAAGTTAATTCCCAAAGGGGCTAAGGGGCCAAACTGCTGCTAGCAACAGGTGACTGGAGATTTGATCACAGGGACAGTTTTAAGAGGTTGCAGAGAAAATAAGCTAGACACAGGGGAGACAAAATGAGCAAGAGTATGAGAAGGAGCCAGAAGATTAAAACATATTGCCAGAATTACTGGTCTAGGCAGAGCAATTCAGTCAGAGGCCAATGAAGCCAGTGTGAATCAGACAGCTTGAAGAGGAGTTTAGGCCAGAACTGAGTTGAGCCAGCCAGAGAGAAATTCAGAAAGAGCTAGAAAAGCTTGGAAATGGCTCTCATCTCATCCCCTCATCTGCGGAAATAAAAACAACATTTACAGTATATAACTTCATCCTACTTCCAGTTCCTCTCTGCCTTATACTTGCAGATGTGATCGCAGCTTCTGCCTCTGGCCTCCTGTGCTTCCCTGACATGATGGACTCTTAACCCTCCACAACCATAAGCTCAAATAAATTTTCCTTCTATAAGTTGTCTATAAGATCATAGCATTTTATAACAGCAACAAAAAACTAATACATACCTTTCACACCCACCTGTGAATTTTCTTTTTAATATATATTAAAATATTTAAATTAAAATATATAATATATATTAAACATATATATATAGTGCTCTGGCCTAAACTCCTCTTCAAGCTGTCTAACTTGCTTCAGGGTCTGAACTCCAGTCACTGGAGAAGCACACAGATGTCTTAGAAGAGCTGGCACCTGCTTAAGGGCTGAATGAACAAACCTAGTAATAGGCTCACAGACCGAAACAGCATGTCAATGTGAGCCATGAAGCCTGTGCTAACTAAAGGACTGTTGCTTATAACAACCTCCTCAGGAGCGCCTCTCACCCAGCCTCATGTTTAAGAATTCATGAATCACAACTATTTCATCTCTAAAATACCATTCCACTTGAGCCTGAGCTGTAGAATTAATAAACTTCTCTTTGCCTCCATTTCCTTTTTTTTCTTTTTTCTTTTTTAAGGCAGGGTTTCTCTGTGTAACTGCCCTGGCTGTCCTGGGACTTGTTTTGTAGACCAGGCTGCCTCAAACTCAGATCCACCTGCCTCTGCCTCCCAAGCGCTGGGATTAAAGGTGTGTGCCCCATCACCCAGCTCACTTTCTTTTTCTCTCTCTCTTTTCTTTTCTTTCAAGTCAGGGGCTTTTGTAGCTTCCAACTCATGATACAGCAAAGGATAACTTTGAGTTTTGGTTCTCCTGCCTTTTCTTCCCCATGCTGGATTACAGACCAAGGCAAACTCTCAATTGTTTGAGGTTGCCATCAGTGAGTATTCTTCAAGGAAGACTGAGTGGACAGAGTCCAGACCCTCCCTCTCCCTATCATATCTCTCACTAACTTGCTTCAGGGTCTGAAGTCCAGTCACTGGAGAAGCCATTTTCCAGTCCTCCCTGTTGGGATAGCCATTCTGAGCTAGGCTTTAAGGTGCAGGACTCCCTCTCCCCAGCAGAGCCTCCTGCTTGCTGCCTGAGTTCACCTGGAGAGTGTCTCTAGACATGCCCCTAACCACATTTGATATATGGCCTTTGACACAGCTCCTTGATAGCTCCCTTAACCCTGCATTTATAGGATAATTAGGTGCTGTGTTCCCTTTCATATGATAGGAGCATGCTGTTCAACGCAAACCAATTATTCCTAAGTACCTAGTTTTAACCAATTATGTACACCTATCCTTGGACCACCCCACCACCACTCCGCGAAGGGTATATAGCCTTTGTTCTCCAGAACTAGCTCCTTGAAGTGGTTTCGGAAGTGTCTGATCTCTGTGCTTGCCAGCCTTCCCAGCTCTGCACCTCATCTCCTGCTTCTCTTGCCTTTGTGGGCTAATGGGAAACAGACCCCCAGGCAGGAGAACCGCAGTCAGTAAGAGATAATCTGCAGGCATCGGGTTTTGAGCCCTGGGAGCCCAGCAGAGGGCAGCAGCGTGCTGACCCAAGCCTCCTTTCTCTCTCCTCACTGACTGCGGGCAAGCTCCCGGAGGACAAGCTAGATTGAGTACTCAAGAAGGGGAGTAGAAAGTATCTGGCAGCCTTGAGAGGAGTGGCCTGCATAAAGCTAGAGAAGCAAAGATTAATACTGGAAATGTATTGGGGAGGAGGTAGAGTACCAGGCCTGCGTGTGCAGCTAACTGAATAGGGCCTGACACAGCAATACTTAGTGAAGTTCAGGAATGGTGGCACTGCTGGGGAAAGGGAGCGAGGTCAGGAGATGGTGTAGGGCTGGAGTGGAGGACAGAGGAGAGAGAAAGACAGTTTTACTGACTGAACACCTACGAATGCCACCTGACAGTAAGGCATTTCAAATCATATTTTTGTTATGTTTTAGTTGAGGAAGTAGTACATGCTTATGTCTAAATAATGTTTTTAAATGTTTTTATTAATTCTTTGAGAATTTCAGACAATATGGGTTTTTAAGGATTTATTTATTTTTTTATGTGAGTGCCCTATCTGCATGAATGCCTACATGCCAGAAGAGGGCATCAGATTCCAGTATATAGATGGTCGTGAGCCACCATGTGGTTGCTGGGAATTGAACTCAGGACCTCTGGAAGAGCAGACAGTGCTCTTAACCACTCAGCCATCTCTCCACCCCACAATGTGTTTTTAAAATTATGATTATTTTTATTTTAAGTGTATGCATGTTTTAACTATATGTGTGTCTGTGCACCATATGCATGCTTGGTTCTTGCAGAAGACAGCATCAGATCCCCTGGAAATATACTTACAAACAGTTCTGAACCACCATGTAGGTACCGGGAGTTGAACTCAGGTCCTCTGGAAGACCAGCTGGTGCTTTAACTGCTGAGCCATCTCTCCAGCCCCATGTCAGGGTTCAAGCTGTAGCCTGACTGGAACGCACAAAGCCCTGGGGTTCAATCCCCTTTCCACATAAAACCAGGTGTGGTGGCAAACAGCTGTAATTCATGTGGAGGCAAGAGTTAGGAATCATTCTCTTCATTCAGAAACCATTGTTCAAGGTCTTCCTCTGCTGCTTCTCAGTCTTCAGTAGCATTGTCCAAACGGATCTGTGACCACCTTCAAAATCTTGGGCCTCACTCTGACTCCCAGGAGCAGGGAAAGGGAAGCTGCATTTTAACATAGTGTCCCAGGAATTCTGATGCCTGTTAAAAGTATGGGACATTGGCATTGTGGCTTAGTCTTGTTAGACTTGTTGCTTAGTCTCAGGGTAGCAGTGAACTTCCTCTGTAGCTCAGGCTGGTTTTCTTTCTCCTCAGCCTTTCGAGTGCTGGGATTGCAAGTAGGAGCCACCACACTTGGATTGTAAGAGTTCATTATATACTCTGTATTATTTGTCAGGTGAACCCACATTTTCCTGTGGTCTCTGTCTCTCAGGGTCTCCCTCTGTGTAGCATCAAATTTAAGGTCTTCCTGCCTCGGTCTCCCAAGGGCATGTTGGTATTATGGATCACAGGCATATGCCTCCATTCCTGGCTTTTTTTTTTTTTTAAGACATGGTGTCACTATGCAGCCCAGGCTAGCCTGGCTTGGTATATAAACCAGGCTGGCACAGACCTACTTGCCCCTGCCTCCTGAATGGGTTAAAGGCATGTGTCACACCATGCCCAGTCTTTTTTTTTTTCATGCACATATTTAATTTTTCACCAGGTATATATTTTATTTTATTTTTATTTTTTTAATTTATTTATTTTTATATCAATCACAGGTTAGGTATTTTGCATCCCAGGCGTAGCCCCCTCCCTCATTCCCTCCCACCCTCCCACACCCTCCCTCGTCTCCCTCCTCCCCGCCCCCTCCAAGTCCACCAACAGGGGAGGACCTCCTCCCCTTACCATGCCCAGTCTTAAAAAATACTTATTATAGCCGCATGTGTTTGAGTGTTTGCCAGCATATGTGTACCAAGTGCATGCCTGGTGCCATGGAGGCCAAAAGAGGATGTTAGATCTCCTAGAACTGGAGTATAGACAGTCGTGAGCTGCCATGCGGATGCCAGGAACTGAACCCAGGTCCTCTACAAGAGCAAGTGCTCTTAACTGCAGAGCCATTTCCAGCTAGGCTTTTTGATAAAAGATTTATTTGTGTGCGTTTATGACTGTGAGTGATTATGTGTATTTGCAGGTGTTCACAGAGAACAGACAGGGGCGTAGGATGCCTTGGAGCTGGAATTAAAGGCAGTTGTGAGCTGCCCCATGTGAGTGCTGGGAACAAAACCTTGGACTGCAGGAAGAAGTTACCAAGCACTCTAAACCACCGAGTCATCTCTCCAGCCCCAGGCTCAGTTTTGAAAACACTTTTGTTTATTCTTTCTCTTTCTCTTTCCTTCCTTCCTTCGTTCTGAAACCTGTTTCAGTTGAATGCACTTGAGCGGTGGGAAGCCGCAGGGAACCACTTCCCAGAGGCCTAGACTCCATCTGTGTCCACAGTTTTCCTGGAAACTCCTGCTCCTCCTCCAAGCGGAACAGTGGAGTTTCAGATAACAACTCCTTCCTCTTTCCCTTCCTACTGCCCCATCCTCTTCCTTTCCTCTTCCCTTTTCTAGCTCCCTCCCTCCTTCCTTCTTCCTTTCCATCTCCCTCCTTACCTAGGCCCACTCTGTGATATCCAGGTAAGTGCTCTAACCCTGGGCTTCCTAGCTCAGGCTTACAGATGGAGAGAAAATATTCATTATATAAGGGTGAGGCCAATCTTCCTTACTAAAGTGTGTCAGGCTCATAGGCACATTATCTACCTTCTCTCTAAGTTCTTCCTTCCTTCCTTTCTCTTCTTTCTTTCTTTTTTCTTTTTTTGTCTTTGTCTTTTTGAGACAGGTTTCTCTGTGTAGCCTTGATTGTCCTGGACTCACTTTGCAGACCAGTCTGGCCTTGAACTCATAGAGATCTATCTGCCTCTGCCTCCCATGTGCTGGAATTAAAGGCATATGCCACCATTGCTGGGCTTAACTTTTTCTTTCTTAGTACTAGAGATGGAACTCAGAGCAAAGATCCCTGGTGAGAGCTCTGCCAGAGTCTTAAGCAGCCCTTTGTGAAACATTATTACTCCCATTTTATAAATGTGGGTCCATGTCTAATAATTGGTGGCATAAAAGCTAAGAATTTGTGCCTGTGGTTGTTTGAATGAGATGTCCCCCATAGTCTGGGGCATGTGAATACTTAGTCCACAGTTGGTGGTCCAGTTTGGGCTGGAGGAAGTATGTCGCCAAGAGCAGGCTTTGAGATTTCAAAAGCCTTGTGTACTTTCCAGATTGCTCTCTCTGCTTTTCGTTTGCAGTTTAAAATGTGAGTTCTCAGCTGCCGCTCTAGTTGCCATACTGCCTGCTCCCATGCTTTTAGCTGCCTCTGGTCGTGGGACTTTTATCCTTCTGGAACCACAGCCAAAAACAAAGCCTTTCTTTATTAAAACGGCCATGCTATTTTATCACAGCAGTGGCAAGGTAATGAATACAGTGTCCATATGACTTGTTTCCAAAAAACAAAACAAAACAATTAAGAAAAAGACTTCTTTTATGCACATGAATGTTTTGCCTACATATCTGTATGTGTACCATGTATGAGCCTGGTACCTGCAGAGGTGAAAAGAGGTGTCAGATCCCCTGAAACTGGATTTGCTGACAGTTGTGACCTAACCCTTGAGCGCTCTCTACAACCCCCACATGATTCTTCATTCTTGATGCTTGTGACCACACTAGACTGTAAACAAACAGAAAATATCCAGCAAAGTACTACCTTAGGGTTTGTTTTAAGAACAGTCAAGGGGAGTGGGGGGCTAAAGAGATTGCTCAGCAATCACACAATTGGGGACTATGTACTGCTTTTGCAGAAGACTTGAGTTTGGTTCCCAGCACCCATATTAGGTGACTCAAAACTTCAGCTCCAGAGGATCCAACAGTGTCCAAGAGAAAACCAGCACTTACATTCACATAATTAAACAGAAAAACAGAGCTGGGTGGTGATGGTGCATGCCTTTAATCCCAGCATTTGTGAGGTGGAACCAGGCGGATCTCTGTGAGTTTTGAGGTCAGCCTGGTCTACAGAGAGTTCCAGGACAGCCAGGGCTATTACCTATCTCAAAATATCTGTCTTGAAAAACTACTCTTAGTAGTAGTAGTATTCATAATAATAACAACTACAACAGTTGAGGGCAGTGAAGAGCACTTCCTCTCTTCCAGAAGACTCAAGTTTGGCTCCCATCACCCAGATTAGGTGGAGTAAGCCCAGCTGCGTGGAATCTGATGCCCTTTTCTGGCCTCCACAGGCATGTGCACACAAACACACACACACACACTTTAAAATCATAAAAAAGGAACATTCGCACATTGCCTGTTGATTTCCATTCTATGACAGACTACAGCCACAGCAATGGTATCATAAAATACCACCTAGTGACATTATATTCATGTTATTTGGTAGAAACCACTCTAGGATATTTGTACAGGATGAAATGAAATCACCCAAAGATGTCTGCAAATGGTCCTTTTAGTAGTTCAAGCTGCCTTAATCTTGTGATCCTCCTGTCTGAGTCTCCATAGCGTTAGGTAGAGAGACAGACACCCACCTCCAAAATCCAGCTCGAAGGACACCTTTCTTAGACTCTGTCTTCACTGTCTAACAGGCATAGCTATGACTTTCTAAGGTGTTCCCACCAGAGACCAGTTGCAAAGCAGGAGCCTGTTTATGTGGAGAGGCATTAGGGGCTTTGTTTTGTCTAATGTAAAGTGTTTCCAAAACAGTAACTGGACTTGTAGACTGTGCCTTGTGGATGTTGTGGATGTCATGGGCATGGGGCTAGGGTGTGTCCCAGTGCTCAGGAATCCAAGTCACTGAAACAGTGTGATAGACAGCATACACTGCAGCGGATCCCAGCCCAGAGGAACTCTGGGGCCTTTCCACTCTTTTGCACAAAGTGTCAGAGTCATGGTTTTGTAGTTTGCTGTGACTCTGGAAAGCCGACTGACTGATGAGCAGAGTGACCATAGAGTGCCAGTCTGAGGTGTTCAGTGCTCTTAGATTTTTTCTTTTCCTCTTGGAAAACAAACAAACAAACAAACAAAACAAAACAGTCTAGAAGGAGCTAGAGAGATGGCTCAGCAGTTAAAAGCACTGACTGCCCTTCCAGAGGTCCTGAGTGCAATCCCTAACAACCACATGGTGGCTCACAATGTAGCATAATAGGATCTGATGTCCTTTTCTGTCTGATGTTTTCTTCTGTCATGCAGGTGTACATGAAAGTAGAGTACTCATATACATAAAATAAATAAATCTTAAAAAAACCCAACAGCCTAGAAGACAAAAGGCTCTGGAAAGGCAGTGTGTGTTAGATGTGTACATGCTGAGGAGTACAGGAAGGAAAGACGAGGAACCTCCTTGGTCAAAAAAGGGCCCCAAATAAGCAAAACTGGGTACGGTGGATGTCCATTTACCACAGTTGGTGATTTGCAGGCAAGGGCTTACAGAAGCTATCTTGAGAGTGGTCCAAGCCTAGACCCCAGCTTCTCAAATTGTGGGCCATGAACCCACTTGGAGCTGAGTAACTGAGTTATGAGGCTTACCGATGGTTTGGCAACACTGAAATGTTTCTAAGTGCAGAGAGTTAATAGATGGTTTTGAGCTGCCATGTGGGTGCTGCAAACTGAACCTGGGTCCTCTAGAAGTACAATCAGTACGTTCATCACTCAGCTGTTTCTCTAGCCCTGAAATTTCTGATTCTAAAAACTGCAGTTTGTGCAAGGCAGTTGTGGTGCACGCCTTTGGTCCCAGCACTTGGGAGGCAGAGGCAGGCAGATCGCTGAGTTTGAGGCCAGCCTGCTCTACAGAATGCACTCCAGGACAGCCAGGGCTACACAGAGAAACTGTCAAAAATAAAATAAAACAAAAACAAAACTGTTGTTTGCTTACTGACTTGAGTTTCATAACAAACTAATTAAATGAATTTTGGCTTGGGATTGGGACTGAATTTACAATTTCTAAAAAGGCCTTAAACATCCTTCTCCCAGTTTGCATTATGAATTCATGCAAAGGAGCATTCTCAGCATCAACAACTATAAATTTAAAGTATCCTTAAAAAAATCTTAGATTTTCAGCCAAGGTTGAATTTTTTGTGTAAAAATAAACAAGCCCACCAATCTCATTAGTATGCAAGTTCACCTTTGTCTTTAATAAATGGTAAAATTATAATATACTAAATCACTTTTAAAACATTTATAATTTACTGCAGCAAATTTTTATTGTATATCTATCTTATATATTTATGTATTTAGTGTTGCATAAAAATTTTTCAGGCAGCCAGGCATGGTGGTGCATGGCTTTAAACACAGCACTCCGGAGTCAGAGGCAAGTAGATCCCTGTTAGTTTGAGGCCTTCTTGATCTACAAAGTAAGTCCAGGACAGCCAGGTTACACAGAGAAACCCTGTCTCAAACACCCCCTCCCCCCAACACACACACAAAAAAAAATTGAAAAGAAAAGAAAAAAAATCAGGCAAGTATAAAAGTTTAAGAACCCCTGGACTTCTTATTACCATGCGGCTTTGGACAATCCACTTGCCCTTTCAGGGGGCCTCTAAAAATATAGACAGGAGCTCTTATCTTGCCCACCTCAAAAAAGCACTCCAACTTTTTATGTTTGAGGTATCTTAGCCTCCATACCCAGAGAACCAGCTCAAGTGCTGTTAAGTGAACTCAGCTGAAGAATGTGTAAAATCTTAATTCATTATTTGTTTTTATTACTCAGAAAGATTTCCATGACCAGACAATGGGCTGGGGAAACATCACTTCTTGTTTTGATTAATCACATTGGTCTAGGATGGAATTGACATGGCCTCTATGAATCCAGAATTAAATGTAGATCCTTAGCCTGCAAAGTACCTCTCCTTAATCGGGACGAGTGTGGAAAAGTGTCTATCAACCAGCTGTACATCAGAACCACCTGGGGAGGGTTCACTAACACCACAGACATCCAACACCATTGGTGAGGTCAAGTAATTCTAAGAGACAGTAAGGTTTGTAGGTATACAAAGAAATGCTCTTCAAAGGCCATTTTTTTCAATGTGTCTGTTTGTCTCTCCCATAGTATTAGGGATGGATCAGACGAACTATATATGCTAGACAAATGCTTGTCACTATCTCCCAAGTTCCCATCTTTTTTAGGGGTGCAGGTGGAGATAGGTCTATATAGCCCAGAGTGGTTTTGAGCACTACAAAACCTGGCTTTTAACTCTCCATCCTCTGGTTTCCACTCTCCAAGTGCTTGGGTTACTACGTGGAACACCACGTTGGGCCTGGGTACGTTTCACAAAGAGCGGACATTTCACCCGAGTGTAGATCATGTGTAACTCATGTGTCATCAGCTACTGGCTGGGACATGCAGAGCTAGAACATATAGCACAGACATT
>CM053758.1:21568272-21617070 GCA_028658305.1 Pachyuromys duprasi
GGGGCTGGTTGCAGAAAATGTCATGCATGCTGACTTCGTTCTTGCTGTGCTTGGGGCAGATCCCAGGACTTTGGGACTGCTGGGCAACCACTGAATGGCATCCTCAGCCCTTGGTTGTAGAAGCAGGGTCTTACTGTGAGACCCAGTTTGGCCTTACTCCTAATCCTCCTGCCTCTGCCCACTGAGTGCTGGAATTACAGGCCTGCACCACCACACCTGGTTTAACAGTTGATTCATGCTCTCTCTTACCTACCTTGGGATCACTGCTTTGGTAAGGTGTATCAGGTTTATTGTGTGGCTTTGCATTTTTCCAAATAAAAACATCTGCCCCAGGAGGTGCCAGCTTCTCTGTGAGTCTTAGGTGACAAGAAAGTGAGGGGAGACCAGACATTGGCTTTCTGGTCTCTCTGGGTCTTAGTCTCCCAAACACTGCCAGTGCCTGGAGGAAGGCCACACCAGCAGCCGCTGTGAGCTTCCTTCCTTTCTTCCTTTCTTCCTTCTTTCCCCAGCTCACCCAACCCCCCATGGCCTTAAGTAGCTATGATTGGTTTGAAACTTTCTATATAGACCAGGCTGGTCTTGAACTCAGAGTTCCCTGCCTCTGCCTCTTGAGTGCTGGACTTAAAAGCATGTGCCACTTGGCCAGGCTTGGGTTGTCATCTTTTGCTGGTCTCAGTTTGCTTGGCCTGAGTTGTACTAGGCTACCTCTCTTCCAGTTTGCTCACAGCCACGTGCCACCTGGGGAGTAGGGTTGGTTTTTCTGGAAGCCCAAAGCACAGCCAGGCCCTGCATCCTGTAGACAGTGTAAAGGTGTGTGGATGTGGGTGACACTTGTGGGAAGAGGCAGCCTTAACACCTGGATGCTAACCCCCGATGGGCATCTGCTGCTCTCTGACCTTGGTCCTTTGCTGACTCTCTTTATAAGCTTACTTCCCCAAAGGTCCAGTGTTGTTAGGGTGAGGATTACATGAGTTACCCGATGGAAAAGGCCCAGGCATGATTGGTACAAAGTAAATGCATTCAACATGAGCATTTACGTCCATTCACACAGCGCAGAGGTGGGATGAGAACATGAGTGCTGAGTCCTGATTGCATTTAGCAGCTCCGGGGAAGCTTGGTGACCCCGTCGCTGGGTTGCCTGAGTTAGGAACTTGTCAGCTGTAGAACTTAACTCAGAAATTAATTTGAACCAATAAAAAACGGAAAGCCATTTAGGACTAACAAGACGTCCTTAGTTCTGGGAATTGCGTGCTGGAATATTTGCTCTTAAGTGGTTATGGGGGTGGGGAGGAAAGGAAAACAGCATGGGACATCACGTTAATAGCGGCCGAGTCTGGATGAAAAATACTTGGGGACACTTTTTGCTATTTTTACTTTTGCAACTTAAAAATAACTTTTTGAAAAATATGCTAGGCATGATGGCACATACCTTTAATTCCAGCACTCAGGAGGCAGAGGCAGGTAGATCTCTGAGTTCAAGACCAGCTTGCTCAAGGACAGCCAGAGCTATAGAGAAACTTTGTTTTGAAAAACCAAAAACAGGGCTGGAGAGATGGCTCTGTGGTTAAGCGCACTGACTGCTTTCCCAGAGTTCAACTTCCAGCACCCACATGGTGGCTCACAGCTGTCCATAACTTCAGTTCCAGAGGGTCAGGTCAGGCACCCTCACACAGTCACACTTGCAGGCCAAACACCAGTGCACATAAAAATAAATAAACCTTTAGAAAAGGAAAAACAAGAAAAAATAAAAATAAACACTTTTAATAGATTGATTTATTTTATGTGTATGACTTTTTTCCTATTTGTATATATGTGTACTGTATGTGTGACTGGTAACTGCAGAGGTCAGAGAAAGAGTTGGGACCCGTGGAACTGGAGTTACATGTGGTTGTGGGTACTGGGAACCGAACCTAGGTCTTCTGGAAGAACAGGTGCTCTTAACCTCCAAACCATCTTTTTAGACCCTTTACTCTTGCAACTTTTACATACATTTACAATGACTTCAAGTGAAGAGTCCACTAAGACAGATATTGTGCTGGGCATGGTGGTGCACATCTGTGGTCCTAGCACTTGGGAGGCAGAGGCAGGCGGATCTGGATCTCTGTGAGTTCGAGGCCAGCCTAGTCTACAAAGCAAGTTAAGCCAGCCAGGGCTACACAGAGAAACCCTGTCTGGAAAAACAAACAAGCAAAACAGGAATCACAACAACAAGACATCATGGTGCATGTCTGGACTTCTAGCACTCAGGAGACTAAAGCAGGAACATCAATGCCGTGAGTCTGAGCTCAGCCTGGCCTGCATATTGAATGCAAGGCCAGCCTAGGCTGTAGAGCAAAACCCTGTCTCAAAACAAGCAGGCAAAGAACTCTGGAGCAAAACCTCTGAACAGTGTGTCCTTGTCCATCAAGGGCCAAGCTGCTGAGGTCACAGGCTGCAGGGGTCTAGGCTGTGAGAGCCCAGGGCAGTGTGGAAAGGCCGCGGTCTGTCTCCTTCCTGAAATCTTAAGGCTGTGTGAATGCTGCTCCTTAAGCTGGCAGCCACCTGTATCAGCTGTGGAGAACAGACAAGTTGTCAGGTGTTTTCAGATCACAGGTGTCAACACCTGACACTTTGTAGTTAAACACACATTCCCTAGGGCAGGCGTTTCCGTTGCCATTTGTACAGATTGGGCTTTTGAGGCGTAGGAGGGGGGCTGGAGATCTTCCTGAGACCAGAGGATCAGTTGTGACTTGAACCTGAGTCATCCTGGCTCTGAAGTTAGCGCTGTTTCCACCCTGGTTCCAGTCACCACTCTGCACCCTCCCAGAGGACCCAAAGCAGAAGCTTCTTGGGCCTCTCTCAGAAAGACCCCATGAGGAAAAAGATGAGTGGAGCTATGGTCCCCAGGCAGGTGGGGGTGGTGAGTAGGTCCTGGTGCTCTGAAGGTGTGGCTCTCCTCATTTGGAGTATCACCCCCTCTTTAATCCTTTCTACCTCTCCTTTCCCCACCTCCCCAGATGTCAACTGACCCAGCTTAGGGACTGATGAGCCTCTTAAACCTGCTTAAAGAGCCAGGCTGTCTTTCAGGGCCTGACAAGAGCATACCGAGTCCCAGCCAGCTTTCTCAGGGGCTCTCCTGCATTTCCTATCTAGGCCTGACAGCTTGCGGTTAGCATGCACTCTCCTGTGCCTCCCCAGAACCCACTTTACCGTGTGGGAATATAGTGAGGACAGAGGTTCATTCCACCTGTGCCCAGGGTATTGTTGCCTGGCCTTCCTATGGTCCAGGACCAGACAGGGCTCAGTAACTGCTATATTTGTGTTGTCTCCATTTGTAAGCTGAGTTGGCCATAGTTGTTCATGGATGGACCCAGTGGGCTGTGTAGGATGAGTGCCTCATTAGAAAATTGAGCCAGAGGCTGGTGGCCTTGTTGAGGAAGTCATCCGTTTAGTTACCAGGTGTAAAGCCCTGTCAGCAGAGACCAAGAGCCACTACCTGTTTCCAGCATTGCCCAGTGCAAGAACAGAGTGGACCCAGTTTCAGTCTGGGTGTTGGGGCGGGGCTCTGAGAGGAGGGACCTGGGAGCCTCAGGGGAAGATTGAGGAAGACAGGCAGCTGAGGAGAAAAAGGCAGTACTGACATGTGCTTGGGGGACAGCAGGTGGTGTGGGTCATAGCACTTGTGTGAGGAGTGGAGGTGATAGGTGGGCCCTGGATCAGACAAAGCCTGAGCTGGCAGCTTGGCTTCAGGAGAGAGGGCTGCTCCGGGACATTCATTCTCAGGTTGCCGGGCCTGAGCTTCACAAGGATGCTGCCTGTGGGTGGAGCTTGGTTGGTAGTGTGTTTGTACCGTTTGCATGAAGCCTTGGGCTGGATCCTAAAGCACTGGATAAACCTGACAAGGATGGCACCCATCTATAATCCTAGCACTGTGGAGGTGAAGGCAGGAGGATCAGAATTTCAAGGTTGTCCTTAGCTACACAGTAAGTTCAAGGCCACACGGGGCTACATGAAACCATAAAAGAAAACAAAGCAGCGATGCAGTAGTGTGGGTGCTGGTTTGAAACCCTGACTCTGCCTTTAGCTTCTGCAGGTCACTTCAGCATCTGTCTCCAGGGGTTTCTCCCCCTAGAAAGTGGGGGTAGTGACCAGGATGGCTGCGTCAACCAGCTGGAGCGGCACATGTGCTGAGAAATAGTGCTCGCCATTGCTGCTTTGCTTTGTGAAGGAATCACCTTGCTAGGAGAGGTGCAGTGCTGCTGGCCAGGGGCTGGTGCTGGCCAGGGGCTGGTGCATTGTCCTTGGGGCAGTCTCCTGAGGCCAGGCTAGAGAGGGAGATGTGTGCTCATTTGCTTTTTCTTTTTCATTCTTTGTTGTTGTTTAGACAGGATTGTAGGCATAGCCCTTCCACCCCCCAGGCTACTTTATCGGGTTCTTATATCTACCACCCTTCTCAACCCTAATCCCTTCCAACACCCCAACACTAGGTAGGTGAGAAGGAAGGTTAGAGGGGCAAGGGGGCATAGACCTCCTTAAGCTTCTTCCAGCCGATCAGGCCCATTGGTTTCTTTGGAGGCAAGTCCAGTCTTTGTTGTCAGGATATTTCCATCGTCTTCTCGTCAAACTGCAGGAGCAGCAGCCTCCCTTCAGAGAGCCCTGGCCCCTCTTGGGGCTCTGACCTTTATACGCCCCTGGAAAGTTCCCGCAGTTCCAAACATCACACACTTGCGGAAACTGTCTGCAGCTGGCAAAACCATGCCCCTCCTGGAGCATGAGACAAATCATAGTTAGCAGCCGTGGACAATCTGAAGCAACCCTATACTCCACACATGGGATTAAAGAAAAACATATTCATGTAACATAACTTGGCTTTTAAAGAACCCCAAATTCTCACTACACAGGAACTCATTTTGTAGTCCAGGCTGGTCTTCAGTCTTCCTCTCTCAGTCTCTCAAATATCAGGACTCCACATTAGCCAGTGTGCCTCACTGAGGACTGTGCTTTTGTATGGAGACTTGTCTGTCATGGGAAGCTGGGCACTGATTGGCGCTAACTACGAGAGAGCAGTTATTGATCTTGGAATCTCTGTGACTGTGTCCATCCAGAGAGAGCATGGACAGGTTTCCTGGGCTCGCGACTGCTACGTGCTTTCCACCCCCTGCCTGCTGCGCTACCCTGGTGGCGGGGCTTCCTTGGGGTTTCTGCTTGAGCTGTCTGGTAGAGCATCTTGCTCATTTTGGGGGTAGACAATAACCTTGGCGCCTGTATTCGACACACTTAATGAGGTTCGTGAACTTGCCTCGGTCAAGAATGTGGAATTAAGCCTTCGGGGGTGGGGGATGGGAAACTGCACAGGTGCCTCGGGGGTGATTCTCATGCTGCTGAAGGTGAAGCCATGTCTAACTCGAGCGTCTGCATCTGCACGGCAGCGGCGCTCCTTTCCTCCCACCGTCACTTGAGAAGGAAAAGTGATAGCCAGGCTGCAGTTCCATACCGCTGCTCTGCACAGTGTAGGCCTGTGGGCATTGTGTCTTCATGACAGAAGCTCGTCTGTCCGAATCGGTCAGACAGCTGGGTGAAAGGTCTAAGAGGGGAGCAGGGGGCAGAGCTGTCTGTCAGTGCCCAGGCTTTTTCTCAGAGGAAGTCCTGGGAGCAGGAGTCTGGTCTTGTCTACCCCATGGAGGTGGAACTGTGGCACTCAAACCTGTCCCTGGATGGATGATGCCGCTAGTCTCATAGGGAGGTGATCTGGTTGATTTTATGGGTGGCCATAGAGTGGGGACTATGCCTTCTTGAGGGTGGTGATCCCACACCCCAGAAGCCATAACTACTTAGAGAGTCTCTGAGGGCAGAGGAGGCAGGCAGGCCTGGTTCTACAACTCAGAACCAGGGGACTGTCTTGTGTGGGAGACTAAGTGTGCCAGCGGATGGTGATACCGATGCCATACCGCTCCCATCATCTCTGAGCTGGTCCTGGGGGATCCTAGCAGGATGAGGGTTGGGACTCCGTGCCCCAAATAACTTCCCACCCTGTGGACAGTGTCAGGTACAGGGTCAGTGTTCAGCCAAATAGATATGTAGGTTTGCTGCGTTAACCTTTGACCCTGTTTCTCCAGAAGTGGGTTGATTTAAAAGGAGGAGAGTGGGTTTAGAGTTGGGAGTAAGTAAGGCTTTGTGAGTGAGGTGGGAAGGACCAGAGCCCACAGTCAGGGTTCAAGGAGCAGTGCTTTCCTAACCCGCCTGGGGAGTGCTTGGAAAGGTATTTTTCTTAGCCATATTTTGAGCTGGTGATTTAGAAAATAATTGACAGAAAGCTGCTGTGAGGCTAAATATCTATAATCACTGTACCCATGGATGCATTTTAAAATGGAACTGGTGGTACCTAAAATTACATCCATTTATGTAGGCTCTGAATAATTTGAGGTGTGAGCGCGAGCTGGAGAGAGCTCAGCTGGCCTCTGCCTTTGGTTTTTCCAACCCTCCTCACCTGAGACTCTGTGGCTGTGTTTCTGTGTTTGGCACCAGATGGGTGCTGAAACTCAGAGGATATTAATTCTTTGGAGGAGAGGAAAGTAATTAGCTTCGTGTTCTGGGAATAGATAGATATTTAAATCAGAACTCATAATGTACCCCTTCCTTCTGAAAACAGCATGGGTAGTTGGTACGGACTACCTCCTAGAACAAGCAGGAAGGCGCCAGCTTGCTTAAAAGTGAGCTATAGGATGTGTAGAAGGACTGATACCCCAAGAAGCCAATTGGCTTTCTTAAATCTTTAGTTATTTATTTTGTGTTTGTGTGGGGTTTTGTTGTTTTTATTTGTTTTTGAGACAAAGTCTTACCATGTAGCCATAACAGGCAAGCAGACAGTAGGTGAGTTCCTGGGCTTTGTGGGAGAGTGGGGAGGAGGCTGCCTTTGCGGAGGGCATGGACTGTGCCTCACTGGAGCCCAGAGCCTGGCCAGGCAGCCCGGGGGTCTTGGCCATGCTGCCCTTTGCCTGTCACATGCCAAGTATCGGGTGCCAAGGGTACAGGAAAGCTGCCAGCTCTTCAGGTCTCCTCTCCCTGAGTTGTTCTCTTTCCCACCCCAGGCAGGCAGAAGGCTCCTGTAAGGAGAGCAGGGTCTGGGAGAGGAGACAGCCTTCCTGTTCCATCTTTTGCTGTTACTTTAGAGGTGGAGTCTCTTCCCCCAGCCCCACCTGAAGTGGAGGCAGGATTTTGAAAATAATGGGCCAGTGAGATGTCTCCGAGCGTCAAGATGCTTGCTGTGTAAGCCCAGTGAACTGGGTTCGCTCCCTGAAGCCCACGTAAAGGCGGGAGGAGAGAACTTACTCTACAAAGTTGTTCCCTGACCTCCCCGTGTATGCAGCCACGCGCACACAGTAAATAAAATAAAGCGAATAAAGGAAAAAGCAAAGTGTGTCTCCGGGGGGCGGGTCTGGCATCCTGTAGCACTTTTCTGCTACCTGTGGCCAGGTTTCTGGAGTCACTTCTGAGGTCACTGCTCAGCAGCTTGTCTGTGGACCCTTGTAGGAGGAAGGCTGTGGGGTGGGTAGAGAGTGGTAGCTTTCCTGCTGACCAGGGGTTGGTGATGGAGCATTGGCTACCTGGAGAAGGAGCAGTAGTGTGTGTGTGTGTGTGTGTGTGTGTGTGTGTGTGCACGCGCGCACATGTGAGGTTATGCTTGCTTATGTGTGCTCTTGTGTGTGGAGATGAGAGGTCAACCTCAGGTCTTTTTTCTCAGGAGCCTTCCACTGTTTTATTTTGAGACAGGATCTCACTGGACTAAGCCTGCTGCTTAGGCCAAGCCAGCTGGCCAATCGTCTCCAGGGATCTATTTATTTCTGCTTCTCTGGTGCTGGGTTTACAAGTCTGTTCCGCCACACTCAACCTTTTCCATGGGCCCTGGGTATGGAACCCAGGTCTAAATGCCTGCGTAACACACACCGACTTAGCTGTCTCCCCAGCATCAACCCGTTTGATTGTTTTGACCTAGGGTCTTACTGTGTATCCCTGGCTGTGCTGGAACTCACTATGTAGACAGGCTCGCCTTGAACTCTCAGAGATCCTCTGTTAGAATTAAAGGTGTGCACCACCATGCTGGCCTTTTTGTTTGTTTGGTTTTTTCTTTTCTTTTCTTTTCTTTTCTTTTCTTTTCTTTTCTTTTCTTTTGTTTGTCTTTCTGGTTTTTCAGGACAGGGTTTCTCTGTGTAGCCCTGGCTATCCTGGAACTAACTTACTCTGTAGACCAGGCAGGCCTTGAACTCTCAGAGATCCGCCTGCCTCTGCCTGCTGAGTGCTGGAATTAAAGGTGTGCCGCCACTACCGGGCTGTGGTGGCCTTTTTAAAAAGACGTGTTTTCAGTCTGTAGTCCAGGAGCTGCAGTCAGGCTGTCATGGCAGTTTGCCTGCCTCAGCCTAGTGAGTGCTGGAATTATAGGTGTGAGCCGCTATGCCTGGTTCAAGTTCATTTTCATTCATTCATCCCCCGCCCCAAAACTGCTGTCTTAGTTAAGGTTTCTATTGCTGCATTGAACTGCCATGATCAAAAATCAAGTAGGGAGGAAAGGGTCTATTCTGCTTATACTTCCTCAGTACTGTTCATCGTTGAAGACAGCAGAACAAGAACCCAAGCAGGGCAGGGATCAGGAAACAGGAACTGATGCTGAGGCCATGGAGGGGGTGCTTCTTAATGGCTTGCTCCCCATGGCTTGCTCAGCCTTCTTTCTTATAGAACCCAAGACCACCAACCACTATGGGCCTCCCTTATCAATCACTAATTAAGAAAACAAACGCCTTATAGCTGGATCTTATGGAGTCATTTTCTCAATTGAAGTTCTCTCTTTTCATGTGCCTCTAGCTTGTGTCAAGTTGACCGAAGACTAGCCAGCACACCTTCTCCCTCCTTTTCTCTCCTATATAGCCCTGGCTGGCCTGGAACTGTCTATGGGGACCATGTTGTCCTTGAACTCATAAAAATTTGCCAGCCTCTGCGTCTGAGCTTAACGGCCTACCACCATGACTGGTCTGGTTCTCTGAGCTGATGTGGTTCTCTGGGCCTGTGTGGTGTGCTTCACTGTGTTCGCTATGGCACTCGGAAAGTCTGCTGGGCGTGGTGTGTGCCCAGATGGGAGAGTGCCTCAGAGTGCACTCAGAGTGCCTGCTTTCCTCATACTGAGGGCCTCAGCCTGTCTTGGCCTTACACCCAACTTCAGCTGGCTCGCTCTAGACTTCGGTAGCGTGGCTATGGGTCAGGAGAGAGCACATGGGCTGTGCAGCTTGGCTGATGATTTTTTTTTTTTATGCCTCTGTAAAATTGGGTGAATATTGGTATCTTTTTCTGCCTTGATTAAACAAGAATAACATGGCTGAGGGTGCTAGTGTTCACCTGTAATTTCGAACTTGGAAGGCTGAGTGAGGAGGATTGTGAGTTTAAGACTACCCGGGGCAACATGGTAAGACCCCATCTCAGGAAAGTCAAACAAAGCAGGCAACAACAAAAGAATGTGGAGTATTGATGCTCAGAACACGGCAGTGTCGTTTAACACCTCCGGCACTTATACCCTGGCGGCTTATTCTGTAGTGGCTGTGCGGTCCCAGATGTATGTGGGAGTTTCCTCAGTTCCTTGGCTTCTACCCCACAGGCCTCCTGTATTCTGATAGACAGGTCACCTGGGCGTCTTGTCCAGCCAGCTCAGCGTCTTAGTGATGGGCATTCTCTAGATGACAGCATCGTTTGTCCTGTCAGGCTTAACCAAGTGCGTAACAATGTCCTGTGTCCAGCGCTGCATCCTAATTGTGACCTTGGCTGTTAGCACCGGTGGAGGAAGTTTGAGTATGATTTGTAGTACAACTCGTGACTCACCTCAAACTTCCTCCACCGGTTTGAACTCAGTTTAGCCATTTTTTTTTGGGGGGGGGGGGTCTGTGCCTCTGTGGAGTATTAAGTGTCCAGGTAGCTGGTACGTCAAGGTGTTCATTCAGTTTCAGGCGAGGTGATGGTTAGGAAGTGTGTAGTGGGGTCCCGGGGTAAGAAGTATGGGTTCTGCATGGAGAAAGTGCCCAGGAGGGAACGGTGTGGAGGCTGCAGTAGTCAGGGAAGCTTTGGGTCCCGGGCTGGGTGGTGGAGAGGGCTGATGCAGCCTTTGTCATTAAGGGTCTCTTCATGAGGTGGACGTTCATGGAGCCTTTGCTGTGTGTTAGGCTCAGGCCCGGGCACTGTGATGTCCAAATGAGAAGGGTCGAGCAGCTTTGGACAGAAATTAGGAACACCGGTTCTGACACAGGGTTGTCTGTGTTTGAGGCCCAGCCCTGCCACTTCCTGGCTTGTGATGTGATCCTGAACAGGGAAATAATCTGGGGCCTTGGCCTCCTGATGTGTAAAATAAAAATAATGACGCTGGTGGTGGGACTTGAATGAGCTAATGCAGGGTGCTCACATGAACATAGAAGTCATGTGTAGGCGCTGGCTCTTTATAAGCACTAGAATGTTAGTTCCAGGTACAAGTTTTATCTGGATTGCTTGCTGCTGTATAGGTGCTTTTGAAACTTCTGGTGCATTCGTAGCAAGCACCGAGTTAATGATTCTCAGTACCACTGGTGTGCCCAAGGAGCCCTGAGCCTGGGCTAGAAGGGACACAGCTGTGTCACAAACTAGAGCACACCATGCAAATGATTTGATAAGGGGAACCTGGAAACGTTGGTTCAGAGGGTCGGCTTGGTCTTGAAAAACCATGCAGGGGCTTCCTGGAAACTTGAGTGTTGGAGGAAGCAGATGAAGCTCGGGCAGAGCCATGTGAAGCCCCCAGGAGAGTGGGGCTGCCGAGCAGATCACTTGGATGACCTGATGCCAGAGGCCTGTGGTCGTGAGGCTCCCTGGAAGGGCACTAGCAGGGGTCTAACCAGGTCTGCCGCTGGAGGAACGTGGACTGTGTGTGTGTTGGGGGCGGTGTGGGCAGCTGTCACTCTGAGGCAGCTCTCGCCGACATGCATGGGGTGGGGCTGGAGGAAGTACACGTGAGACTCCACCTGGCAGGTGAGGGCTGGCCTCCGAAGCAGTACCCTGGTAACTCGCGCCTTCCTTGGCAGAGCCTCTGTCTTAAAAATAGAAGGGACAGAGATAGAGAGGGTTGTGCTTGTCTTAGGTGTGGCCTAGTTAAAACCTGACCCCTGGCACATCAGCTGTCCTCACCTTCACTCTGCACTACTAAGGGCCACCTTCTGCCCTTCCCTCCTCCCAGGACTCAACAGAGGGGTGGACTGAGTCCCCAGAGAGGCCTCTGCAGTCTGGGGGCCACATAGAACCATTGTTGAGATCCGTGCCGATGTCCAGTCACCCCTTCTATTGTGTATTAGCGGGGCTGGGACACGGGGGTGCTGGGGTGGGGGGAGAACGGTCTGCAAACAGGCTTTGCTGTGTTGCTTCTGTACAAACGACTAACCACAGGGAAGTAAGGCAGGGTGGCCTGCCAACTAGGTCGAGTGTAGACTACTCCAGTGAGTCCTGGGGCCTTTACATGCTTGCGGTGGTCACAGGCAATTCCAGCTGTGCTTTCGTGTGTCCCTGTAAGTGGCTGTGCTGTATCTAGTGTCTAGGTGATTTGACTGAGCACCTAGGAGGTAAGAGGCAGAGGGTGCTCACAGACTTCATAAGTAATGAGAATACTTCATTCAGTGGATTGTGCAGGTCAGGACGGAATATGCCATCAAAGAAGACAGCTGGCCGCTGAGTGAGGCTAAAAGGCTCCAGCCTCTTTTATGGGGTCTAGAGGATGAAAGTGTTTAGTTACTAGGGGCGTAGTTTGGATGTTTTTTTTTTTTTCTCTCTCTCCCCCTCCCCTTCTTTTTCTCCTCTTCTTCCCCTCCCTCCTCCCAAGATTTTATGTCTTAGGCCTGCCGGGGCTGTGTAGGAATTCTGTCAGAGCTTATCAAGAATGGGGTGTAGTCTGTACATCGTAAACAACCTCTGCTGTTCTTTTGTCCAGAGTCCCTGAGTGTCCTGTCCATCTTCTGCTTGGGGTGTGGCTTTAGAGGGTCCTCAGGAGAGGATTTAGATAATCTCTTCAAGCCCAAGTCTCTAACAGGAACACACTGGGCTAGAGCCAGAGTCAGAAGTCTTGGCTTTGAGCCTCATCATTGCCTCCTGTAGTCATGTGACTTCTTAGAAAAGCCATAGTGACCAGGAATGGCTTTTCCCAGGTGAGCAGGCACAGGCAGACCCTGGCCTCGCCTAAGCGGTCACAGGTCCACAGCCTAGGAGAGGGCAGAGTTAGCACAGGCCCGCTACCTCATGCTTTGGTTAGAAATGTGTTGTGATAACTTTAATTGTTGTCACTCGGTTTTGTTTTTGTTTGTTGTAGACTTGTTCACACACAGCCCAGGCTGGCCTCAACACTCACCAGCTGACTTTGGGTTTGTACTGTTGATCCTTCTTCCTCAATGGCTCCACTGTGTTTACTTGATTATGACTTTTCAGTTGGCAAAGGGAGTCTGCTCCCAAGGCCAGATGCAGGAAGAAAGCAGAAATGCTGGGCTAGGGTCAGGGAGGGAAGCAACAGGAAGCCTTTACCGAGGAAGTTACCTGTGAGCTGTGTCTCAAAACCTTGTCCTGCAGGGAAGGGGACAAAGGCTATCACAGAATCACAGGTCTGGGAAGTCCAGAGGTCAGGGGGTGGAATAATCTGGGGGAAGAAAACACTGGAGTTGGACGTGGGGCAGGAGTGGGAGAGGACCCCTCTGCTTCTTCCCACCCAGTGCTTGCATCTCGGGCACAAAGGTCAGATTTACTAGAGTGTTCACGTCAGACTTGGGTCATAAATGGGCAGGGAAGTGAGTTCCTGGAGGCTGTTTCGCATTCTCTTCATTCTTCAGAGGAATCTGAAATCCAGAAAGGGGCAGGTGGCTCTCCAGCAGGGCTGGAGCTAACCCAGTTAGAGCCTGGCCACTGCCTTGGCCTAGGCTGTTTGTACCACACCTATCCATAAAGGAGCCCCTGTTCCGGCCTGGTCTGCCCCAGCTTTTCCTGGTCCACTCCACCTCACCATTCAGTCTTAGGCGGAAAAGGTAGAGGAAGCAACAGTCTTGTTTACCAAAGGGGCTGGTTGGGCGGGTCTACTTTGCAAGGTTAAAGGCCAGAGGGGAGACCAAGGTTTCTCTGCTGGCTCCAGGTGGAGGTGGGTAGAGGCAGGCCTTTTGCCAGAGAGGACGGCCTGGTGGAGCCTGAGGTTTTCCCAAGGCACCCCTCCTCCCGGCACAGGGGGCTGAGCATTCCCAGCTCTCACAGTCTTTCTGGAGAGTAGGGCTGGGAGGGATTAGGGCGTACACGGGAGGCTGGAGGAGGCCTGTAAGTTTCTCATTTGGGGCAATTAATTTGATGGATTGCAGACCAGCTCCCTGCTTCCTCACGCTCCTCCCTGGACTGAGAGGAAGGGCTGGCTGATACTGTACCTTCGAATGCCCTCCCCCGGCTGGCTCCTGTCTTACGTGCTGGTGGGTTCAATTTGGTTCAAATTTGAGCACACAGTACGTGCTTTCTGAAAGCCTTCAGTATCTGATTAGAGTCTTTCTAGGAAGCTGTTAGCTGGAGGATCTCCCGGTGGCCACACTGTTTATAAGTACAACTAAATCTCAGCCATCAGCTCATCGGCCCAAGGTAGCTCATGTCGCTGATAGCTGGAACTGTAGCCAGGTTCCTCCACCGCACATTGTCTAGTGTGCTCAAAAAGAAAGTGATATTTCTGGTTCAATTTTTTTATGTTAATATTTCTGCCCTTCCACATGTTAGTAAACATGAAGGGTATTACACAAAGCAGTGTGTAAAGACATCACAGTGTAAGGGTGTACCAGGTGCCTAGGGATTGCTCCTACTGTGTGCCAGCTTTGGACAGGGGCTGGATTTCCATGATGGATGAGGCATCTGCCCCAGGAACCCATTCTTCTTAAAATTTCTCTCTCTGTGTCTCTGTCTCTCTTATCTCTCTCTGTCTCTCTCTTGATAGAAGAGCCCCATTATGTAACCCTGGCTGGCCTGAAACTTGGCTATATAGACAATGCTAGTCTCAAACTCATAGAAATCTGCCTGTCTCTCCTTCCTAAATTCTGGGATTAAAGGTGTGGGCCACTCATCCAACTAGAAATAATTTTTCATTAGCATACAAATAAGTAGGTTTCACTGTGGCTTCTTTTGGGAGGAGGGGCAAGGTTTCACGTATCCCAGACCAGCCTTAACCTTGAATTTCTTTCTACCTCCTCAGTGCTAGGGTTACAGGTTCATACTGACACACCAGTTTCCACAATCCTAGTGCTCAAAGCCAGGGTAGGTTTCATGCATATTAGGCAAGCCACCTTGACGTTTTTCATACAACCAGGACCTCATACTTTGTGTCCCTGCCCCTTTCTGAGTTTCAGTTTCCATTTGTAACCAGCTGACTGAGCATTATTGACTTTCTGTGGCTGCCAGACATTGTTGCAGAGGCCAGGCTGGGGCAGCCTGCGCAATCCACAAACTCTCTGTGTTCCTTGAGCTTCCGTTGTAGTGGAAAGATTATAGATCAAATGGTTACAATGTACCCTTGGAAGATTGCAAGTGTGGGAGGAGAGGGTGTGACAGAGGCCTCTCTGAGGAGGCGGCATGTGACTTGAGATCCCACCAAGGTCGGTGACATCCAGGTAGAACATTCTATGATGAGAGAAGAGGAAGTGCAGAAGGCAGGGGTCTGGAGTGGGCGTGGCTTGTTTGGAGAAGTGGAAGGAGAGAGATGGTTGGGCCGAGGCGTGCGGTGAGAAGTGAGGGTGGAGGTGATATATACTGTATTTGGATCTGACCTTCACCCAGAGTTGGGCGTTGGGGGAGCTATTCTAGGCTTTTGGACAGAGTAAGGCCATTTCATTTAGAAGGTAAATTCTGCTGGTTGTATGTGGAATAAACAGACTGCCCCAAATCCATGTAGGTAGTGTGTTTAATACAGTAGCTAGCATGGAATAAACCTTCATGAAGTCTTGTTCTTCATGAGAGCACTACCATCGAAAGCTGGGTGTCTGCTGCCCTCAGCCTGTTGTTTTTTTACCTTCTGAGTCACAGTGTTGGGATGTCTCTTCCTTGAGGAGGAGCCAATGGGACCTAGGCTTGGGAGGGAGAGGAGAGCAGATAACTGGTTCTTTGGGTATTCCTTGTCCAGTTGGCTCTGTAGCTTTGGTGGTGTGTTCAAATGGAGTCATGGAAAGGGCGTTTGCTTCCACAAACATGGCAGATCACACTCTGACCATGTAGCACAGATCACCCAGGTAATGCCAAATTGGCTGCCTGCGGAGTTTCTGTATCTATATCTCTTTTCCCCTTTCTGGTTGCCCATGATTCGGGGAGAGGCTGGAGCTAGGACCCTGTAGCCTCTCCCAGTCTCTGGACTCACTTTGTAGACCAGGCTGGCCTTGAACTCAGAGATTCACCTGTTCCTGCCTCCTGAGTGCTGGAATCAAAGTCATGAGCCACCACCCCCAGCCCATTCTCCCACCTCTTTGCCTCTTTCTCCTCAACCTCAGGTTTTCATGGAAAGACCTCAGGTGCCTTTGGCCCCTGGTTACCACTTACCAGGTGGAGACACCTTTGGCAGCAGAGCTGGCTCAACCTCTGCTGAGTTGCTTTGGGTGCTAGGAAGCACTCTGTATTTGATAGTGTCAGTGTCACTGGCAGGGAATTCCACTTTGGCTCTGAGATCCTCGTTGCTTTTAGTTAGTTTTAAAGATGTACTTCAGCACATCCAGCAATTTGCCATTTTTTTCTTTTTAAAAATTTTTAATCAATTAATTTTATGCTTATGGGTATTTTGTCTGCATGTACACCTGTACGTTATGTGCATGCAGTACCTGCAGAGGCCAGAAGAGGGCGCAGACTGGGATTCTCGGTATAAATGGTAATAAGTGGCCATTTGGGATTTGGGAATAAAATCCAGGTCCTTTGAAAGAACAGCCAGTGCTCTTTTAACCACTGAGCAATCTTACCTGCACCCCCTGCTTTTTGTTTCAAACAGCCTCACTTCATCTTCTCCTACCCATTTATTCAACCCACTATTCAACCTCTGCTTCTAAAGGGAAAAGTTTCCCAAGAAGCTTTGTTCGGTTCTTGTTGTGTTATTTGGAGTGATCTTCTGAGTGGGAAGCCAGGAAATCTTCTCAGGAGCACAGGAGGCTCCAGTGAGGTCTTTGAATCACATCTTCCAGTGATGCAGAATCCTGCAATTTCAGGTGGTTGAGCATCACTGGGGAAGTCGAGCTTGTACTTGCGCCTGTTTGTGAGTCTGGGGGTAGGGAGGCGAGGGGCTGAGAGGTGGATCACCGCACATAGGCTCCCTCTTCAGCCCAGTGTACGTGAGGTCAGCAGGCTGCCTGGGAGAGCAGGTTTTTTAGAGCTCGTTTGTTTGGGACTGGCCACCATAAAGAGTTCTGTTTGGGCTTGCAAGTGCAGTCCCTCTTCCCATCTTTCCTTCTCACTCTGGATGGGGTTACTGATTAAACCTGTCCTTGGAACCTGTATGCATAGAGCCATGACAGACCAGCATATTGAACGTGGCTGTTCTATTTCTGGGCTCAATGTGGTTGAGCAAGGCTTCAGGCCCATGCTTCTAGAGCATCCTTTTTCCTGGGTTCTGTGGCCCTGGCTGGTTGGTCTTCGCCCTTCAGTAGGCTGGCTGCACAGGCCTGCAGGTTGAATGAGGCAGAGAGTCTGCATTAATAAGAACCTGGACTTGAGCCCTTGGCCAAACATTCCAAATTCCTTGGACATAAAGATTTTCTAAAGGAGCTTGGGGTCTTTCCAAGGCTTCACAGCTTCTGTTTATACCCCATGCAGATTTCTGTTTGGAACTGATTTTTCTGTATTTCCCAGAGCCCTTTCCCAGTATCCTGAGGGATGCCAGATTGGGTCATTGGGACTCTTCTCTCAGACCAGCCTCACCCCACTGGCATATGGAGCGTCCTCCCAGCAGCTCCCACCCTTCCCCAGTGCCATGATGCTGAAGGGCCGAGGGTGGAGTGGGGCCTTTTGTTTTGTTTTTAAATAAGGGCAACGTGGGTAAACAGAGCAGCATTTCTGGTGCTGTCGGAGAGGGCCAGGACCCCGCATTCCGGCTCCATGACGACAGGCTGTGGGCAGCGGCAGTTGAAATGGACAATGGTGGCTCTGTTGAAAGGCTGAGGCTGGGCCCTGAACAAACGCATTTTAATTGAGCACTTTCCACCCTGAGATCTCTGGGGATGTGGTGGCCCACTCCTCCCCCATTCATTTTGTCTTTGCAGCTTCAGAGCAAAGTTATTGCAGCCCCCTGTTCCCTCCCCAGCCTGGGCTGGTTTGTTTCACAATGGTAAGAGAAAGGGTGGGGTAAGGGCCAAAGGGCTCTGCTGACATCCCTGTAACCTGGCTGGCTTGAAAGTTCAACAGCCTAGGTTGGAATCCTGGTGGCAGTGTTTCTCAGCTAAACTCTGTGCCTCAGTTTTCTCATTTTCAAATTATGTGGAATGACATCTCACCTTGGGCTGGGGAGATGGCTCAGTTGTTAAAGTGCATGCCTTGCAAGGAGGACCATGTTTGATCCCCTAGAACTTACACGAAAGGCAGGGTGTATGCTTGTAGTCCCAACACTGAGCAGGCAGAGGTAGGTAAATCCTGAATTTGCTTTTCCGTCTAGCAGAACTGGTGGACCTTACGTTCATTGACAAACCTTGCATCCAAAAAGTAAGATAGAGAATTGAAGAAGCCACTTGACATTCACTTGACATTCCTAGATTATTATGAGGACTAAGGACATTTAACAGAAGTCCTGAGGATAATTCCTGGACTCCAGTAAGCTTTATAGCTGCCTTTCTCTTTGTTTTATACCATTTTAGTATTGTGTCACAATCAGCATCACCATTTCATTTACCTCCCGAGTTCCGAGGACCAGCACAGCGTTCCCACCAGAATACAAACTTGATTTTGTTGTTTCCTCAGGTGGTTTCAGTGTGTCTCACTGACCTCTCTGTGTAAGGAGAGTTCCTTTTGGTTAAAGGCCTTCTGCATGATGAGTACACGAAACTTCATTTGTTGAAGACCTTCTAATGCTCAGTCCTCTCATTTGGAGACTGAGTGAGACCCTTCATTTTGCTCTGTTTTGTTGATTTTTCTCCCTCATTGTCCCAAGCCCAAACCAAATAAGAACACACATGTGTCAACACACAGCTTTTCCCATGTGTGTGCTCAGCCTGCCTTCTTCCAGGCTTGGCCCCCTCAGCACTGGAGACCCCATTGGTCTCCTCACCTATACAAAAGCCCACTTGCCAGGCTCTGTCTGTGGAATTAAATCTTTGCATCCTCTCTCCGCCGTGCTGGGTGGCCCCTAGACATGCTTAAGAGTACTGGGCCCTGGGGAAGTCAAGCTCCTGTATGCAGAGCGTGGCAACCTGTGTCTACCTGCTGGGAGAGCCCCACAGACAGAAGCTGCTCCTGCCACTGGTTCTTCCTAAAGACCAAGGAAGTTTCCGTTTGGATTCTCTCTTGAGGCTTAACTGGACCGAGTTTCTTTAGGAGCCAGTAGTTGAAGATGGTCAGGGTGTGAGAGAGGTCTAACATAGATCCTTGGTCCTGCCCTTCCTGTGGTGATACGTCATAGTGGCGTTTGTCTCCTTCCACTGTTTATGGCAGGACTTCTTGTTTCTCAGCTGCTGGGTGTACTGCTTGTAGGGACAGACGCAGGGCAGCCTCAAGAGATGTGGGGCTCTGACCTGTGTGCCCATGCCTGCTTACTGCTAAAGGTCTTGCCTGTCTGCGAATGGGCTACCACGTCTCCAGATGAGGGAAAAGCACTTACACACGGAACAGAGCCACTAAAAATCAGTCTCTGCTCAGATGCACGAAATAGCTCCTCAGTATTGCAGGCTTTATGGGGCCAAATTCTCAAATTATCTTGAAGGTAGCTCTCATCGGAAACAACAACCACAGTGAAGGGCCATGGAAAGGTAGAGGGGAGTATAAGAGTGGCCAGGGAGCTGTGACCTGGCCATGGTTCCTGCCGCCTTGGTTCTGAGCACAGGAGAGCCGGCAATCACCTGTTAGCAGCTAACTCACTGACCTCGGGCCTCTTCAGCACCTGTGACATGAAGGACTCTAGTTGTGCTTGCCTCTCACAGGCTTCAGGAGCTAAGGATCATGCTTTCTGGAAGGTTTGCTTTTATTTGCTCAGTCAACCTTTGCCACACACAGTGGGTTCCAGTGCTGTGTAGCTAAGCGTGACTAGAATGTGGTCTCTTCTGTCCTGGAGCCCGGAATGGCAGTGGGAGAGTGCAGTGTGAGCGGACAGAAACGGACACTGCGCTTTGCTGAGCGCTTTGATAGAGGCACCGAGAGGTCAAGGCAGCATCCCAAGCAAAGAATAAATGAACGGGGTGGGGGAGGGGACACTGGCAAACTGTGGAAAGCTAACTAGGAGTGGAGGTTGTGGGGCATGTGGGAAAGAGGCTGCCCTGGGACCATGCTATGTGTGGGATGGAATAACTGAGGTCCCTGAAGCACGTGGTGGTGGATTGAAAATCTTATCCTGATGCCTACGCCTATGTGTACGCATGTGTGCCATGCATATTCCTGGTACCCACAGAGGTCAGAAGAGGTCTCAGTTATAGATACTATTCTGGAACTATAGGCAGTTATTAGCCAGTATGTGGGTGCTGGGAACTGAACCCAGGCCCCCTGCAAGAGCAGCCTTGTACTTTTAACCACCAACACATCCTTTTTTTTTTTTTTTTCATTCTTTCCTTTTGGATTTTCTGGACAGGGCTTCTCTGTGTAGCCCTGGCTGTCATGAAACTCACTCTGTAGACCAGGCTGGCCTTGGACTCACAGAGATCTGTCTGCCTCTGCCTCCTGAGTGCTGGGATTAAAAGTATGCATCAGTCACGCCTGGCTCTAATCCATCTTTCTAAGACCATAGGTTTTGGTTTTATTTCCAGACAGGATTTTGCTAGCCAGTGCCAGCCCAGAATTTGAAATACCTCTGCCTTAGTCTCCCAAATGCAGGGATTATAGGCATTTGCCACTACACATGAGTGTTTCTAAACACCGCAGTGGCCTGAAGTGAGGCCAGGGCATGTGTAGAAGACAGGATGGGCACAGGTGTGCGTGCATGTGGAGGCCAACCTCTGTGTCATTCCTCTCCGGGTACAGCTCACCATGTTTTTTAATTTGTATTATGTATTTATTTTGAGTCAGGGTCCCTTACTGCCTTGGAACTTGCAAAATAGGCTAGATTGGTTGGCCAATGAACTCCAGGGATCTGCCTGTCTCTGCCTCTTTAATAATGGGTACATGCCACCTGCCTGTCCTCTGTGTGTGTGTGGTTTTTTTTTGTTTTTTTTTTGAAACAGGGTTTCTCTGTGTAGGCTTGGCTGTCTTGAACTTGCTTTGTAGACCAGGCTGGCCTTGAACTCAGAGCGATCCTCCTGCCTCTGCCTCCCAGATTGCTGGGATTCCAGGCGTGTGCCACCAATCCCATCTTGTTTTTAATGTGAATTTTGTGGATCAAGCTCAGGTCCTGATGCTTTCAAGATTAAGTCCTTTACTGAGTGAGTATTTCCCCAGCCTGGTGTAACTTTCTGCCTGTGATTCCAGTAGGAACCGTTTTTTTGTCTGATCTCTATGAATAGTGTTGGGGCCTCCCTCATGCCGCCCTCCCTGGTTTTCTTTAAGAAGCAGGGGTAGGTGGCTGCCAAATTAATGCCAAATTTAATTGGGAGCCTGTCTCAACATTAGGTGATGCTGAACTGGCGGTTGACTTCGCCTCCTCTCTTTCAAATAGTGTGTCTGGCCCATAAAGAGGCCTTTAAGCGGCAGCAGCCTTAACAAAGACTTATTCTAAAGACCTGCTTGAGTGGGGCAGGAGTAAAGTCAGGCTTTGTTTTCTCCTGCTTTAGAGAGCCAACTGGCAGCCAGGGGATGAGGTGTGCCTGCTGTCCAACCGGTTTTCTGTTGTTGTTTTTTAACCTGGTGTGCAACACTCAAGCCTGGGGGCTTTGGTGGGTGGCAGAGGAGAGAGGAAGGCTTCCCTTCGTGTGTGCTGAAGGCTGGGCGCCTTGCCTTATCTCCATCTTTGGAAGATGAAGAAGTATGTTGCTCTAACTGGTGGAACCAAGATCTGCCCTCAGATCTGTGTGCCTTCTTTACCTGCCAATCGTCCTAGGGCAGGGGCTGGGCCACATCCGGGGAGGTGGGAATTGTGCACTGAGGGCTTGGTCTGGGTGTGATGGGCAGTCAGGCCTTCCCTCATACCTGCTGTGTGTACTGTATAGTAGCATGTCCTGGGGGAGGACACCGATGAGGCCAGGATGACACCATGTTTGTGTGTTCAGCCATCTTGTTGAAGTCACGTGTGTTATCTGGAGAGAGGGGCCTCAGGGGTGGACTGGTATAAATAGAGATACAGGAAATAGGAAGTGGAACAGCTGGTGGGACCAAGTGTGCTGGGAAGGCTTCATCAAGGTGTAGGGTGAGTGGTGGTGTGGCGATGGGGAGCCTAGGTGAACACGGGGTTCTTGGAGGTGAAGCTTGGAGACATGGAGGCCTGGACACTGAGCTCTGTCAGGTTCTTCAGGAGACAGGGAGATGTTGGGTGCCTTTGAAGAATCACACAGTAACGAACGGTCTCCGGGTGACGTGTCTGGAAGCTGAGGGGAGGAGGTGGGCTAGGATTTTATTCAGCCTTGATAGTGGGGATGGGAAGACGGAGACGTACTGGCTGAGTTGGACTGGAGAGTCTCAAGTTTTGTGTTGTGTAAGCAATGGACCCGACAATAGCAAGGAACAAATAGCTATGTGCATGTGTGTCATGGGTGTAAGGGCACACTGCTGTGTTATGCTGAACATGTGTATGTGCGCACTCACCATGCAGATGATCACTCAATACCATGATGCTATAGCTAGGTGCATGGCAGACACAAAGCTCCTCCCTGGGGTTCACTGTGGAAGTCAGTGTCACGTTACGAGGACAAGTGAAAGGAGAAGCATGTGAACTGCTCTGGGTGCGCCGTCTGCTTCCCTCGAGTGTTATGTCACCTCTGCTTCCCCGAGATCGGATCTAGCGGATTCTCTGGGCAGATGAGCTGGCCAGAGGCATGGAGTTTAGACTTCTACTCCAACCCACTTAATTTAGAGCCAAGGAAATGGGTCTTACACAAGTTGGGGTATTTCTTCGTGCTGTCCGTCATGTTCTCTGAGGTCTCCTGTCCCATGCCATGTTGGTTTGCTGTTTGGCTGAACCAGCCTTTCCAGACCGCTTGCTGTCTCCGGTAGGAGAAAGGTGGGAGAGAAAGGGCTCTGCAGGCAGGGGTGGAGCTTGGCTGGTAGAGTTCCTGCCTGGCACACACAAAGCCCTGGGTGATTGATCCAGGCGCTCACAAGGCGGAGGCACAGCCATTTGTGGCTACGTAACGAGGCTGAGGACAGTCTGGGTGACGTAAGACCTGGGTGCCTCAAAGTGGGGTGGGAGAAAAGAGTAGATGGATGAGTAACAAGCCACATGGAGGCACCTGTCAGAGACCCCACATTAGGGGTTCAAGGCAGCTTTGACTGGCCTCGGGTGTTGTCTGAGTCCCTCAGTCATGGTATCTTTCTCATAGGGCTTATTTCTAAGGCCCAGGTTATGAGGGCATGGTGTCACTACTTTAGAAGGCTTTCCTGGGCTCTGGCTAAGCACCCCATGGTGTGGCTGCAAGTTCAGGTTCATGCTGGGTTTTCAGGAGTGGCATCGAGGAGGCAGGAGGTGACCACAGCCCATCTGTAGGAAGTACCTGCTGGGCTGAGCCTTGCATAAAATGGGTTCCAGAGTGGAAACCTAACAGTGCTTGCCAGCTGGAGGAAGGCCATGGTTCTGGCTGGAAGCTGGGAAGATAGAGCTTTACTCAAAAAAAAAAAATTTTTTTTTAAAGACCGTTTGTAATATAAGGTTATTCATGTTCCTTGTAAAATTAGGCAATGTAGATAAGGAATAAGAGAAAAATGCCTTGTAAACCTGTTAACTCAGAAATAATCACTGTGGATTTTTTTTTTTCTTTCTCTTTTTAGGCAGGGTTTCTCTCCGTAGCCCTGGCTGGCTTGGAACTCATTAGGTAGACCAGGCTGGCCTCCAACTCAGAGATTCCCCTGCCTCTGCCTCTCAGGTGCTAGGGCTAAAAGTGTGCCCCACCAAGCCCACCTCAAAAGCTTTTGAATTGTATGACATCGTTTACATAATTTAATTCTGAGACAGAGTCTCACTATGTAGCCCTGGCTAGTCTTGGACTCACTATGTAGATCAAGCTGGCCTTGAACTTGTGATGGTCCTTCTGCCTCTGTTTTTCCAGTGCTGTGACTATGGAAGTGCATGAGTCTTTATACCCAGCCACTGAGCTACTTCTTAACTTCTGAGTGAGTCCAAAATTTCATCTACAGAGAAATTTAAATAAATGCCTATTTAAATCAGGTGTGTTGCCTCATGCCTGTGTTCTTAGCACTTGGGAGACTGAGGCAGGGGAATTGCCAAGAGTTCAAAGCCAATCTAGGCAATATAATGAGTTCCAGGCTAGTCTGCTCTAAAGAGTAAGACCCTGTCTCAGAGTCCCCTCCTCTCCCTTCATGCTTACCTGCTCTTCACACCATCAGAGGGATGTCATGGTAAGGAGGGACTACTGTGGCCTCTGAAATCACAGGAGTGTCCTAGGACCTCAGATAGAGAGTGATAAGGTTTGGGATGGGTCCTAAGGATGCATCAGAAATGCCAGATGGTTCTAATCATGCCTTGAAGGTGTTGGACCCAGGGGAACGCCCATCACCTGAAGATACAGAGTGAGGGGCAGAAACAGACTGGGTGTTTCTGATGTTGGGCCCTCGGCTGTGGTTTCCGCTCATTTTAATGTTTAGTCAGGTTTGACAGTCTGTGCTTAGGCTCTAGACATGTCAGTAGCTCCCTTTATTTTGGGGCTTGGTATATAGCACATTCCTTCAGAAGGGACCCTGAGGAAAGCCACTGTTTTTGCCCCCCCCTGCTACCGTCAGGGGAGTGCGAGACAGCTGCTGGTGCTGTTCAGGAGGAAGACCTCGTGGTTCCCTCTGTGTCCCTGTGTGGTGTCAGTCAGTGGCTTCCTAGCTGCTGAGCGCAACCCCACTCAGGAGGAGCAAGGGCTTTCAGGCCCTTCTGAGAGAGTTGGTAGATTGGAGGGAGACCTTTACATTCCCTAACTAAGTCTCTATGGTACTGTAGACCAAGGGATTTCAGACATGGGTGTACCTCAACCCCAATAGCAAGCCTGTAAGGCAGGCAGGCCAGAGCAGAGAAAAAGAAAGCCTGGGTTAGTTGGGGCCCTCAGGCTTTACCTCTTTCTAGGAAACCCATTTGTTGTGGCAAGAGGATGTATGTCACTGGTCAGATGGTTCTCATTTCCAGGCTTTTTTGTTTTTTGTTTTTCGAACAGGATTTCTCTGTGTAGGCTTGGCTGGCCTGGGACTCACTCTGTAGACCAGGCTGGCCTTGAATTTATAGAGATCCACCTGCCTCTGCCTCTCCAGTGCTGGGATCAAAGGCATGTGCCACGACTATTTTCAGGCATTTCTGAGGAGCCAGTTACGAGTCCCAGCACCTCAGAGCCCACTTTGCAGAGTGATTAGCAAAGTTCACAAATACCCCTTTTTTATCTTTCTGTTTTGAGACAGAGTCTTATTATGTAGCCCTGGCTGTCCTGGAACTCACTATGTAAACCAGGCTAAACAATTCGCCTGCCTCTGCCTCCTAAATGCTGGGATTAAAGATGTGTGACACCACACCTGGCTCTGTGTTTTCATCTTGATGCTTTATCCCCAACACTTTGCTTGGCTGTAGGGACACATCCTCTAAACTAGTCAGCTTAACCTTGGGTCTCCCACTGTGACTGGGTGTCAATAACAGTTGTGGTCATGGCAGACACAGTAGTTTATGTTTATCAAGCCCATACTATAGGCAACACCTGGAACTCCCCCCCACCCAGACTATGGCCTGTTTCCCTTCAGAAATAAAGGGGGAAAGAAAAAACAACAATCAAAACAACAACAACAAAAATACCCTAACCCACTCATTGCTTAAATCCATCATGGTACCTGTGTCCTGTGTATCTGTTATATGAACTCTGACATGGGCGATGGCCCCTGTATGTTGGGAGACAAGAGACAACGAGATGGGCTACTTAACTTTATATACAGACAAGCTGATGTGTGCAGTCTCCTGCCTCACAAGAGGAAATCTGCAGGACAGAAAAGCACATGGAATATGGATCTTGGCCTCTCGTTCAGACTCACTTGTCTTTTTTTTTTTTTAAAAGACTTATTTATTATGTATACAATGTTCTGTGTGCACGCATACCAGAAGAGGGCACCAGATCTCATTACAGATGGTTCTGAACCACCATGTGGTTGCTGGGATTTGAATTCATGACTTCTGAAAGAACAGCCAGTGCTCTTAACCTCTGAGCCATCTCTCCAGCCCTCACTTGTCTCTGAGGGCAGCCAGTAGAGTGCTTGTCTTGATGCAGCAAACCCCACCCCCTGCGATGAGGGGTGATGCTGGCCTGCGGTCCTACAATTTGGGAAGTGGAGGCCGGCGGACTGAAATTTAGACATAGTTCTCAGCTATGCGGTGAGTGTGAGGCTCGGCTGGGGTCTATGTTTGGATCAGAAAAGCCTGTGGGTCAGGCTTTGACACCACACCATTGTGCTTGCACTCCGATTTAAATTGGCAAAGAATAAATTCTTAAATAATTAACATAAAGAAAAACCCCAAGGAGAAATACGTATTTCTAATTCTGCAGGAGTGATCGCTGCTATATTCTTTCTTCCTGTCGTTTTCTCAGGGCAAATGTAAATTTCCTAAGCTTGGATCATGGTACACATAGGCTTCACTTACCTACCTATTCACCTTTTTATTTTTGAGAGACTTCTCACTTTCTAGCCCAGGCTGAGGCTGACCTTGCACTCAAGGTCAATCCTGCCTTAGTCTCCCAAGTGCTGGGATTATAGCTCCTGCCACCATGCCAAGTTGTACATGTGGTTTTGTTCTGTGTTTTCCTTTTAAGGATTTACTTATTTATATTTTTTGTGTCTGAGTGTGTGTTAGTGCACTGTGTGCAGTGCCTGGTGCCTACAGAGGCCATAAGCCCTGAGCTGTCATGTGGGTGCTGGGGACTGAGCCTGGGTCCTCTGGGAGAGCAGAAAGTGTTCCTAATCAGTTGTGGATTTTGCTGCTGTATCATTAATCGCTCTTCTGCAAGATGACTTTCTGGGCTGTGGAGTGGGGTATTTTTCTAATTGATTGGGTATGAGATTTTTTTTCTATTGCTTTTTATTTTTTCTTTTCATTTTTATGAGTGACAGTGTTATTGACATGTTTGTGTCTGTGAGTATATTAGATTGAATTGCTTTCTCAGGACCAGGATGTCAGCATCCAATAAAGCATTCTCTGTTGAGTTTTTGATCTTTAATGTGATGGAGCTGGGAAGGGGATTATTATCCCCATGGCATAAGCTGGGAAGCCGAAGAAATGCCCTTTGTATAAGACAGGAGAATTGCTTTAATTCTGGGAAGGGAGTTGGGATCAGGGGCATTTAGATTTGTTTTGTTGTGTTGTTCAGAGTTGCCTGGGATTCTTGTAGCACCAACAGATGTCTGTGTGTCCTCTGCCACTCCACCCTGTACTTGCAGAGTGGCCCAGGGTCAGGTGCTAAGTGGCCCCTGCTCAGGCTTAGACTTTTTTTCCTTCGAAACATGGCTTTTAGTTTCGTCACTATCTCTGACACCACTCTGGACTCATTCCACTTCATCTGAAATTCCTCTCAAAGTATATGTCAGTCAGCTCTTCAAGTTAGAAGTGATAAATGTGTCAACTGGCTTTTTTTTTGTCTTTTGAGACATGGTCTTTCCATGTAGTCATGGGTATCTTTGAAGTCCCTGTGTAAATCAGGTTGACCAGGCTCTGGGGCCTCTAACTCAGAGATCCTCCTGCCTCTGGCTCCTGAGTGCTGAGGTTAAAGGTGTGTGTTATTACACCTGGCTGTACAGAACTTCTTTTTATTTATTATTTTTATTTTATGTACATTGGTGTTTTTCCTGCCTGTATGTCTGTGTGAGGGGTTGGATTCCCTGGAACTGGAGTCACAGTTTTGAACTGCCATGAATGTGCTGGGAATTGAATACGAGTCCTCTGGAGGAACAGCCAGCGTTCTTAACCACTGAGCCATCTCTCTAGCCCCTTTACGTCATCTCTTCTTAAGGAGAATTTGATTGGCTCCGGTTCCTCCCTGGGGGTGAGGCATGGTGGTTGATTGGCAGTGTGATGATATGAGACAAGGCTTTGTTCTTGCAGAGATGCAGGTCTGTAGGTCTATGTTTTAATCTACTTTATTTGGGTTTCTTATACCGCTACCTCCCTTCCGATCCCCCAACACTAGGTGGAAGAGAAAGAAGGTTAGAAGGGAAAAGGGATGTAGACCTCTTTAGACTTGATTCCTTGGGAGCGGTTCCAATCCTTCGCAGTCAATATATCCAGCCAAGCAGCTAAGCAGCAGCCAGCAAGCGCAGCAGGATGAGCCAGCAAGCAGCCTTCTTCCTCCTCAGTTTCCTCTCAGTGCTCTGCATTTATAGCTGTTCAGAGTCTTCAGGGTTAAACTACCTGCCGCTGGCAAAGATCACAACTATCTCCTAGCCTGCACGAGGCAATCAGAGTTAACAGTTGTGGACAAACTAAAAGCAGCCCCATATCCCACACTTGGGATTAAAACAAAAACAAATTTCTATAACATAACTGAGTTTTTAAGGAAACCCAAACTTCTACTACCACAGGTCAGCAGTGTGTTCCATGTGTTGTGATAGGCAGAGGTGAACGGCGCCCAGTAGCGACTGGTCAGAGGAGGATGGGGCCATCTTCTCCTTTTCTCACTATTAATGTTATTATTGTGAGATCAGGTCTGATTCTGTTGCCTAGGATGGCTTTTAATTCCTGTGTTTGAGTGATCTTTCTGCCCCACCTCCTACAGCACTGCAGATACATGCATTGTGCCTGGCAGTATTAGAATTTTATTACTGCAACTTAAAATCGGTCTAGGCCCCCATTAGTATCTAGTCTTAAGAAACGCTTTGCTCTTGTGTCGTTCCCCACCTAGTGTGTCTGCTGGAGACCACTGGCTTGAATTTAGCCTTCATGTGGCTGTTCACGAGAATCAGCCTGTTGAGATCCTTCCCCCCAACTGACTCTCTGTTATTTTATTCAGTCTGGTGTCATTGTGTAGCCCAGGGTGGCCTCCAACTATACTGGAGCATGGCCTGGAACTCCTGATTCTCCTGCCTTCAGTTCCCAAGTGCTGGAAGTACAGGCAAGTGGCCATGCCACAGCTCGAGGTCTTTAGCCCCAATCTGTAATCTGCTTCTAACTGACCCCACCAAGTTCCATGTTTCTGCCAGTGACCTTGAGGGGATGCGGATGGGAGAGGCTGCCCTAGGTGGCCAATTACGTGAAGAGAGTCAGAATCACTTGCTGTCACCACTCCACCCCACCGCCAAACCTCTACAGTGCTCTTCCCTTGGCCCATGAGCTCAGCATGCTGGATGTCTGTTATATCAGAGGTCACCAAGAAGGGCATCTCTTCTTGTCTTAAATTCCTTCCTGCCTCTCTTCCCCTGTCTCCTCCTCCTGCTCTTCCTTTTCCTCCTGCTCCTTTTTTCTCTTTTCTCAACAGGGTCTTTGCCATATAGCTCAGGCTGGCTTCAAACTTATCATCCTCCTGCCTCTGCATTTAGAGTTGATTACAGATGTGTGCCAGATGTGTGTTTGGTCACAGTCATCTTTTCTACTGAGGCTCCAGATAGAGAAGTAGGAAAGATCCACCAGACATTAAAACTCTTTAGGCATAGGTGGCCTGGGAGACCTGTAGTAGCAGCCGGTAGTAACTGCACAGCTGGACGTTGTCAGGCTCTGGTGCACATGCTTCTGAGACACAGCATGAGTTTTGTGCGGGGGGGGGGGGTCCAGGGAGGGATTAGGAGTCTCTGAGCCTTGAATTTGCAGGTCAGTCCTGCTGCCTGTGCATACAGGCACTCATGGTGGAGGGGCATGGGCGTGCCGGGTGGCTTTAGACTTTGTGGCTCTTGTAAAGACTGGGAACAGTGTCATTCAGCTGCTAAAACAGTTTTCTTTCTTGGTAAGCAAGAAACACAAAGCAGCCCTTCAGAGAGGGTGGGCAGGAACTTCTGTCCCTGTGTCGAATTAATCTGATGCAGCCCCGGGGCAGCTGCCCAGATGGCCTGGCAGAAGCAGAGTTGGACAGCAGTACCCAGAGATGTCCTGGGGGACAGAGGGCAGTGGTAGGAGCCCTTGCCTGGAAGGCTGTGAGTCCACAGATGGCCAGCGGGAAAGGAGGGCCGGTCCAGTCCTGGCTTGCTGGGCTGGGGCTGGAGCAGCCTTCTACCTATAGCCGTGGGTCAGTGCTGTGGAGCTGTCCAGAGGGCTTCGAGCGCTTGTTCTCCTAGTGTCTGGGAGGAGGGGAGGCCAATCTCTGTCTATCGAGTGTTGCAGGAACGAGGTACTTTGTCCCTAGGCGGGCTTGGGAAACCCCTTGTTATTCTAACCCTCCATCCCTTTAGCACCACGTGGTATCTTTTTTTATTATTTATTTTTAGTTTTTTAATATGCATTGGTGTTTTATCTACATATATGTCTGTATGGGGGCGTCAGATCCCCTGGACCTGGACTTACAGACAGTTGTGAGCTGCCATGTGGGTACTAGGAATTGAACCTGGGTCCTCTGGAAGAGCAGCCAGTGAGTGCTCTTAACCTCTCAGTTATCTCTCCAGGCCCCCGGATGATGTCCTCTGAGTAGAACCTCGGAGCTCTTTTCCCCTCTGCCTAAACCAGGTCATGGTTAGGGTTTTGAGTTTGGCTTGGACTAAATATTCTGTCTGCTCTCTCCCTTCCCCCTCTCCATCCCTTTCTCTTCCTCTGTTTTTTATTTATTTTATTTTATTTTTTGCCTCTTTCCTGTATTGCCCCCAAGGCTCTTAAAAGAGGCTGGGTGGTGGTTTGACAGGTATTGACTCCTCTTCTTTGGATGCCCCCTTTCCCAAGCAGTAGACCCCACAGATGTGAAGTCTGACGCCAAGGTTGGCTGAGTGTGGAGAGTGGCATGTCTGAGTATCAGATGTCAGTGTCCATCCTGATACAAATGTCTGTCTGTCTGTCTGTCTGTCTGGGGCTAAGCTGAGCTGTGTGCTTGTCCCCTCAGGGATCTGAATTGGAGAGGGTCATGTGTTGGGGGACAGGTCTGAGTGGTGGGAAGTGGGCAGAAGGATTAGGTTTTGGGGTTCTCTCTCTCTGGGACTTAGCGTACTGTGGGGACAGTACTCCCTGGGACTTGGGGTACTGTGGGATCAGTACTCCCCATTCTTGGGGCTTTGTGGGGGCAGTACTCCCTGGCAAGGCTGATGTAGGCCATGCTGCAGCTCTTGAGGGCTAGAGGGCCTGTGGCCCTAGCAGAACCACGTTGTCCCCTTCCTTCCCACCTGGCCGAGGTTCAGGATGACCGGCTCCTGCTAGATCTCGGTCACCCAGCTTAGGATCCTGGAATCACTCAGGTTGCGGTTGTCTTTGCTACAGAAAACCAGAAATGTGCTTGGGCAAGTGTGATGGGAGCTGGGATGGACTTGGGGGCTGGCTGGGGTGTGCCCTGATAGACTGCTGTTCAGAGGGTCGCTGGAGAAATTATGCTTTAACGAGAATGCTCTTTCCTAAATGTTAACAGGCAGAGCCACCGAAGCATTTGCAGTTAATAATGTACTCGTGAGTTGCCGAGCTGAAATTTAACAGCCAGTTTAAAAACACAAGGTAGGGAATTTAACAAGTAGGGCATGGAGAGCACATGTGTCCTGGAGTGGCTTTTCATCTCTGTGACTTTGTGCTGACCTGGGGTATTGCTGGCTTCTCCCTGGGATGTGCTTGTCCTGTCTCTGAAAAGTTGCAGTGTGTAGCCCAAGTGCAGATAAATCCAGAACTGTTTCACAAATGGGGGAAGCCACAGATTCAGGCAGCTCTTCCCAGAGTGGGACAGTTGAGGGAAGGAGGCTCCGGTGGAGAAGGCAGTTGGGATTCATGGTGTCCCTGCTGTGGCAGGCATGGGCAGCAGTACAGTTCTGGGACCAGCGTACAGGATGCCCTAAGCAGGGTGTGGTTGGCCCCATGAATAAAGCAGGGAGTGGAGTTACTGCTCAGTTATCTGAGATGACAAAGTCCTTCTGAGGAGTTTGCTTTAGAAAAGAGAAAAGATTTTAAAAAAAAGAAAAAAAAACTGAATGGAAAATTTAAGGGAACTGAAACAAAGGCTCCCCTTGGATCCTGAGCTCTGTGTGTCACTGTCAGAGGCCCACCAGTGGGAACGGCCTGGGGTTCAGTCCGGTCTGCTCCGGCCTGTAGTCTGGGTCTCACTTCATATTTCTGGTTAGTGACTCCAGGTGCTTTTAAGCTTTGCTCACTCTCCCTGCAACCCTGGAGGCCTTTTGGTTTATCATGTGAGGTCCCAAGGTAGGACTCCGTCTCACTCATGTCTTTATCCCTGAAAGTGCCTGACATTAATAATAACTTAGTGGTGACTTAGAACTGTGCAGACATCTATACATACACACAGTCATACACATAATATATGCACATGTACATACTCATACACACATGCATACGGCCTCATGCATCAATACATATACATATATACTCACATATATACACATGAAACACACAGGAATACACTCATGCTTCTACACACCTATATAGCCATACACACATGCATACATTGTACACATGTGCACAGGTACGCATGCACACACACCGCATACATGCACTAATACATGTATGCTCATGCACACCTGCGTCTGGTCCTGCCCCGAGCCGTTCTTTGCTATCTTTAGGTGCCTCCCAAGCTTTTCTTCCGCCTTTTTTGTACACCTTCATTCTTACATGTTTACTGAAAGGAGCAGCATGTGACAAGCAGGCGGTGTGCCCCCTGCTTTTGTGTGGGTTTCTCACAACTGCTCTGTGAGGTAAACGCTGTTGTCATAATGCCATTGTTTTTCAAATGAAAAAAAAAAGATGTAGAAAAAGACCTAAAGGTTTGTGCTTGCAGTCCCAACACTGTGGAGCTGAAGAGGAGGATTGCTGTGAATTTGAGGCCACCGTAGGCTATATAGAGGCGTTCAAGGACACAATAGTTTGTAGATATCCTAGGGTGCAAGAGAAAGGCTGTTTCCTGGGACTTGGGTACAGCTCAGATATCCAGGGTGTGGGGAAATTAGTTCTCATGTATTGCCATAGGAGCATGGAGGAGGGCAGCTGCCGTAGAAAACAGTTTGGGGGCTCCTGGGACATCCAAACGGAATCATCATGTGATCCAGCAGTTCTGTCTGTCTCCAGGTCTAGACTCAAAGGAATTGAGAGCCAGGCGCCGAGAGTCGCGCACTGGTGCTCCTGTAGAGAGATGAAGAGGGTCCCAGTGTACATCAGCGGATGAATGGGTAAATAAAATGTGGCATCTACACACAACTGAATATTATCTGCCCCTCCAAAGAAGGCAATACTTCACACATGCCACAGCATGGATGACCTTCAAAGACATTGTGCTAAGTGGAATAAGCCAGTCACAGAAACCCAAGCACCAGATGACTCCATGTACACACGGCACCTAGAACCGTAAAATAAGTAGACAGAAAGTAGATTAGAGGCTTCCAGGCTTGGGGGAGGCAGAAATGGAGAGGTGATGTTAACTAACGGTAACAGCATCCGTCTTGTCCGGTGGAAACTTTTAGAAATTGTTCTGGGCTGGGGCTGGAGAGGTGGCTCTGTGGTTAAGAGCATTCGCTACTCTCAAACAGGGCCCGTGTTCACTTCCCTCCACTCATATCGTACACTTAAACTTGCACATGCACACACACATTCATATGAATAAATAAATATCTTTAAAAAGGGGAGGTGGCTCAGTGGGTCAGAGCTTGCTCATATTTACAATGCTTTGGGGTCAATCCTGGACTTCATAAACTTGGTGTTGTATTGCAGGCTTGTACTTGGGAGGCAGGAAGATCAGAAGTTCAGGGTCACCCTTAGTTACCTGGCAAGTTCAGGCGCAGTCTAGTCTACATAAGAGCTGGTCTAAAAGAACAAAAAAGCCCAAACCACAAACAAAAAACATTGACAGGGAAAAAAAAAACAAAACACACGGTAGTGCTGTTTGCAGAGCCTGGTAACTGATAAAGCAGAGCAGTGAGGGGCTCTGGGCTGTAGCGGAAGGCCATGTCATTAATTCTTTTGTTCAGATGTGGTTCAGCTGCCAATCAGATGCCACAGTGTCCCTATTCCTGTGGACACTTTCTTCCAGACACCAGGGCTGCTAGAATCAGACACCTGTGGCCACACCCTGGACATTCTCATTGGCTCTCCTGTCTCCCCAGGGGGAAATGGTTAAGATTTAGGCCACCAAGTGCAATCATCTGTCCCCCTTCTTGTCCTCTTTCCCCTGTTAGCTGCTGGCAGCTTTGGCGAAGTAACTCAGTGCCCCGTGGTCAGGGACTGCTCCTGTGTCAGGGCCCTAGTGTTCAGAGGCAGGTGCTAGGGTCTCTGCAATCCTGAAGTAGGGCAGATGGGTGCATTTGGAGTTAAATTCTGTGCTTAGCATACATGGTGGGTTAGAAGAACTCTAACTTCTACCTCTACCATCAAAGAATGAAAGGAAAAGTCGTAAATTAAGTAAGGTATGAGGTTTTTACAGGTATCTCACCAAACTGGAGCACATAGCCTCTAAAAATAAAAGGTGCTGAACTCTGGGAAATACAGAATATGGCTGCTGGGTCAGAGGCTTGATCTTCGATGTTCCGTGCCTGCCACCCCCTGTATAGGGCCTGAGTGTGCAAGGGATGCTGATGGCACGAGCATCTCTTGGGAGGCTGGGCTGGAAACATGGCCTTGGGACCCTCGGATGTGAGGGGGATGGGAATGCTGACTTCAGGTGTTTTAGAAGGCCGGAGTGGGTCTTCTAGTCCTCCTCACTGCCTTCAAAGCTGAGCATTCACTGTGATTGTCCCTGGTGGGAGGAGCAAGCACAGCCTTTTCTGATTACCTAGAACCATTGTGTCCATGGCTAGGCCACAGTTTGGGTCTTGTGGTTGTAAGTATGTACATACATATGTGTGTATGAATGTATGTATGTATTCTCCTGGCTCTAGGGCAGGCTAGAATGCCAAACATCCTCACAAACACAATTGCTAGGTCAGAGCAAGGTGCCTGCACTCACTAGCAAAGTTGAGTCTGCAGGAAGAGAGGCTTGGTGGTTACTTGGGGAGATGGATGCTATGTGAAGGCGGTAACCAAGTTGGAAGATCTCACACACTTTTCCTCTCTTATCTCTGAAGGTCTTTCAGAAAACAGCCTCACAACAGCATCTTAGCAGGCCCTGTGGCATCGACCTGTTAAGAGTTAAAACAACAACAACAAAACAAACAAACAACAAAGTGAGACTCACTCCTGCCTAGCAGAAGGGGTTGGGCTTGGAGGCAGACTCAGCATCGTTTCAGGCCTGTGCAGCTTTGGCGGGGAAGCAGAGTTGGGGCTCAGTTCCACTGCTCTTGTTTGGGAAAGAGGACAGGGTAAAAGTTGACTTACTTGCCCCCTTCACCCTCTGTGTGGTGCCAGCTACGCTTTGTGTGCTGTATGATTTCTGGTGTCTTTGGCCAAACTAGGACACGCTCATGACCACCTGCCCTACAGTAGACCCTTCTGGCAGCGAGGTGGACTTTAACTGTTCCCAATAAAAAAGGGGGAAAAGTGAGACTCTGAGAGGTGACTTAAGCTGCCCAAGTTAAATAGCTAATGAACGGGCAGAATCTTACTTCCATGTCAGGGCTGACTGAGAAACCTGTGGTCTTGCCACCCTAGCCTGGGAAGGTGCAGCAAGGTAGGCCATGGCCTTTTTATTCCTGGCTGTACTGGAAGCTGATCTACTTCTATGATGATGCCAAGGAGGGTCTGAGGAGGACCAAGGCTGAAACAGCAGCTGACCTCTTCCAGGGAAGATGCTGAGGAGAATAGCAGCTGCAGATGTCCCCTTCGGGTGTGGCCGGAGGTGGGTGCGGGGCCTCTTTTCTGGGCCACTTCTCTGTTCTCCGGTTGCCTGCCGTAACTGTAAACTCTCTGGAGCTCTGGCTGCTGAGGCTCACTGCCTTTGCGGGGCCAGGCAGGTGTGGTGAGGCGCGGTTGTGCTTCTTCCCTGAGACTCCCACCTCTGATGAGACCCTCACAGAACCCGGACCTCCTTGAGAAGCTGGGGTGCCTTCTACAGCCTTTCCAGCCACGCTGCCACGCTGCAGGGATTCTGTTCTTTATCTGGAGTCCTAGTGAGTGCTGGAGAGGTGACTTGGGAATTGGGGTGGTTTGGGGACCTCAGGTGAGGAAGGTTTTCTGAATGATTCCGTTTTCCTAAAACTTGAGGGTTTTGTGTTTGGGGAGGGGGAGTAATTGTACCCAGAAAACGAGAGGGGCCAGTTTAGATAATGAAGTTCTTCAGCTTAAGACTCTGAGAACACAGGGATAGTGGCCTGTCTGGAGGGATGGAGGGCCAGTTAGGTACTGGCTGGGTCTGTCCTCTGGAGGTCAGTCCAGGGTCACCAGGGCTAGAGTGGTGAAGGGAAGCCAGAAGTTTGAGAACAAGTTTAGGTTTAGGGAACTGCTGGGTTGCTGGAGTGAGTACTGCTTCTGTGCCCTTGGCCAGCCCTGCATGCCTCAGTGTCCCCATCTGGAGGCTAAGGATTAAGTTGCCCTCTGGTTTTGGGAGGCCCCAGCCCTGGGTGTAGCTGTTACACAGCCCTTGCTGGTGATATTTATTATTTAAGTGTCTCTCCTGTGGCTGAGCAGCTTCCTGGGGGTGGAGTATCTTCTTGAACTGTGGGTTCCCCTTCCTTTGCACCCTGCTCTCCTGAGTTTGTAGGGAGCACCTGTTTCTGCTGGTGACCCTGGGCTGCATTCCTCACAGGAGTTAGCATCGTGTGAACAGCATTCCCAGAATCCCACCGGAAATTCTTCCCTCATCTTCTGACTGCTTGTAGCACTCATTTCTTTGTCTTTGCCTCCCCCACTCTAGCTCTACACTCACCTCAAGGGCCTAGCTAGCCATCACCTTCACTCCTGTGGTGCCAGGCACTCAGTTCTCAGGAAGTGAGGACTGCAGCATTTGGGATCCAATGCCTTGGTGACTTGGCTCCCTCTGGTTTCCTGGGTGCCTGTGCTTCTTGCATTGGTGCCTGATGCTTGGAGACAGTAGTAGGCTTCCTTGGGGCTGGTAGTAGCTGAGGCTGTATGCCAGTTACAGGAGCAACGGCTGTCTGGTGTGTCTGGTTAGAAGGCAGCAAGCTTCAGACTCTGAGTGTGAAAGGACTGAAAGGCTATGGCTCAAGGTAGAGGGAAGCCAGGAGAGGAAGAGGGCATGAGAGCAGATGTGCATTCTACCTTTGTGGGACACGGTGGGGCCTTGTCAGTACTAGTACTCCAATCTCTCAGAGGGCCCCGGGGAAGAGCAGGCTAGAGCTCCAAGGACCCATCAGCACCAGCTGGCTCCTTCCCTGTGTTGGGCCAGTGTCCGGCTCCACCCCATTGCACCTGGGCGTTCCCACCTCCCGGAAAGGAGACGGCAGCCCCCTCCATCCAGGAGCCAGGTTTGTGGGAGAGCTTGAGCCAGGAACCACAGGCTGATAAAAGATGTTTTTCATTCTGGGGGCGTTAATTAACACAGATTAGATTTCAGTTGAGTGGGCCTTTTGTTACAGGAGCCTTTCTAATCAAGATGGTCTCCGTACTTCTGGTTTCTCAGAGTCAATTCAGGTTCATTACCTTGGTTTGTTATAGTCCTGGGCATTCAGACCTGATGCTATTACTTATAGCCTTAGTAGGTCCAGTCTTTCAAGCATGGTTTATTCCTGGGCCGACATCTTCATATATCACCCAGGGACGATGCTGGGCTCAGAACAAGGCAACGTGGGCATGTAGGCATACTGCTTGGCCGTGGGATTTCATTAAACATTTACAAACATGATTTCTGCAAATTCCTGAGATAATTTGGCACAAACACAACGGGATTTGGATTCTCTTCCTCTAGTCATGTTTATTAATGGTTCCATCAACTCCCCACTGTGTGGAGAGAGGGTTGAAAGTAATCAGAAGTGGCGTTGAGGAAGTCAGACTGAGAGTATGAGAGGGGCTGTGAGGGCTGAGGGCTGAGGGCTGTGTCTGTCACCAGTGTCAAAGGGAAGAGCTTGCTGGCTGGCCAGGGCGGGGACCCTTGGACCCAGCCTTGTCTCTTCCACTGCTGCTTGGGTCTCCAAACAGTTTCCTTTTCAAGATTTGTCTATGGTTAGACCTTCAAAGTTCTACCAGGTTCAGAGAAGACAGCAAGCCATCTACCATCCTACCACCCAAGCTAACGAGAACCAAGATTTTGAGTATTTCCTCCTTTTTTTTCCAGACATTTAAGGTAGGGTTGAGGTCTTTATATTTTTTATATAAAAATCTTATGTTCAGGAATAGCTTTTTTTTCTTATTATGGAAACAATGCACGTTTGGGTTAGGCATGTTGGTGTACATTTATAATTTCAGCACCTAGGATCCTGAGGCTGAAGGATAGAAAGTTTAAAGCTAGCCTGGGCGACATGGCAAAACCCTATGTCAACAAAACCAACAGAAAAGAGATAACCTATATGTGGGTGTTGAAAACAGGGAGGAGAAATGAACAGGGAAGTTTTGCTGGTCCCCTGGCACAGTCCTCCGATCTGCGCACACTGCCAGGTGAGCTCAGTTTCCCTCCTTCCCGTCTGGGCACACTCCCTTCCTCTTCTTTTATTGCAAGATGTCTGATAAATGTGTCGAGATGTGAAATTTTCTTCTGAGACATGAGCTTTAAAACATCATTTATTGGGGCTGGAGGGATGGCTCAGCAGAGAAGAGCACCGGCTGCTCTTCCAAAGCATCTATGTTCGATTCCCATCATGGTCATGGCAGATCATGATGGTCTATAACTCCAGTTCTAGGAGGTTCTGTACCATCTTCTGGCCTGCATATGCAGCACAGACATACATGCAGGCAAAACACTTAGATGATGGTGATGGTGGTAATAAACTGAGGGCCAGTGAGATGTCTCATCAGGTAAAAGTGCTTGCCATCAAGCCTGACCTGAGTTCAGTTTTTGGGACCCACATGATGTAAGAAGAGAACTAACTTCTCTAAGTTGTCCTCTGGCCTTGTGCACTATAGCATGTAGCACATACATGTACACACATATGTAGAAAATAAAAATGCCGAGTGGCACACACCTTTAATCCCAGCACTCAGGAGGCAGAGGCAGGTGGATCTCTGTAAATTTAAGGCTGGCCTGGTCTACATAGGAATTTCCAGGCCAGTTGGGGCTAATACATAATGAGATGTCTCAAAAATAGACATCTTAAATAGACAGACAGACAGACAGATAAGATGGCTTATTGATTAAGAGCACATAGTGATCTTGGAGAAGACCTGCATTTAGTTCATTGCACCTTCATGGGACAGCTCAGCTGCCTGTAACTCCAGCTCTTGGGGATCTGGCACCTCCTTCTGGCCGTTGCAGGTACTGCACTAATAGGAGCATCCCCTCTCCCCAACATCCACAGAATTAAAATATTTTCAGAGTCATCAAGCATGGTGGTGGCACACACCTTTAATCTTAGTACAGGCAGGTGGATCTTTGTAAGTTCAAGGCCAGTTCGGTCAACACAGTGAGTTCCAGAACATGGAGGGACCCTGTGGTTCCCCCCACCATACACACACACTTAAAAAAGTCTTTTTGAGATGAAATTCATGTAATATAATAGTCTCTCGCTTTATTTTTAAATTAAAAATTAAAATCCATCTATTTTATGTGTATGTGTGTTTTGCCCGACTGTATGGACACCACTCAAAGGTTTGGTGCCCTTGGAGGCCAGAAGAGGGCACTGGAATCCCCGTAACTGGAGTTAGAGATGGTTGTGAGGCACCGTGTGGGCGGGGAGAATTAAAGCTGAGTCTTCTTACAAGAGTAGTCAGTGCTTTTAACTGCTGAGCCATTTCTCCAGCCCTGTTTTAAGGGTTGTTTGTTGTTTGTTTTGTGCTTATAAGTTATAATGTGCTTAACACATGTGTGCTGAAATGTACCCTTGTATCTCAGCTTGTGTATTCCCTGTGCAGTTTAGTTTGAAAATGATGGTTGCAGGCTCTTGCACATTTGCATGCGTGCTCACTCACTCTTCCTCTCTCTCTTCTCCCTCTATCCCTGTCTTGGTGCTGCTTCCCCCGCCCCCCTCATCAGCTTCTCCCCTGCTCTATTTGCCCCCCCCCACCCCCCATCTCTAACCTTTGGCTCCTTTCTGCAATGTGGAAAGTCTTATCTCCTTTGTCAGAGCACTTCCTTAGCAAGGATGACTAATGCTGCCTGGAACCAGGAAGATGATCATGCCCACTTTACACAAAGGTGGCACTCACATCTCACTTCCCGTCTTTTGGGAGTGTCTGGACTGTTTGTTGGCCCCCCGTGTCCTTAAATACAGCATAGCTTCTTCCTAGACAGGTAACATTCTCCATATATTGTAGGGACTGGGTGGTTGGTGCTGCTTCCTGTATCGCGCCTGCATGACATCAAACCTAGAGTCAGGCTGTCTTTGATGTCCTGTGCAGAGAGATTGGGGATTAGGTCCACAGCCTGTAGGAGGTTAAAGATCTCCCACAGAAGCTAAGAGTGACAGCCTTTCTCTTTCCTGTGTCACAGGCCTGGCTTATGTGTAGTCTGAACTTCACTGTGGTATTGCCCTGGGCATCAATAGAGGGAGCCACTGAGGTGGCTGATGGGAGAACAGTGAGTGTGGGTCTGAAGTTTGTTGTGTTACTTCACCAAGGCGTTCGTTTCCTATGGGGTTCATACTATCAGTGGGTGCTAACTTGCCCAGGGGGATTTGGCTGTTACTAATCAGCTTCCTTCCCTCAAAGCCTAGCACAGTATCTGGTGCAGGGTGAGCATTCAGTGTGTGTGTGTGTGTGTGTGTGTGTGTGTGTGTGTGTGTGTGTGTGTGTGTGTGAAAAAGAGAGAGGGAGAGAGAGGGGTGTCATCAACACATTTCTATGACAAACAGCAACCATATTTCTGCAAGTGAAACCATTTCCTAAAGATCACACTCCACTGCGAGTGGCTGTGAGTTCTCGGGACTCTCTGTATCTAGGAGCTGGGGTCTATGTTCTATTTCTGTCGCTGTAGTAAAACATCATAACCTTATTTGGCCTTACGGGTTTTTAGTGGATAAGAGTCCATCATGGCTGGAAACCATGACAGCAAGCTATAGGAATGGCTACAGGAGCAGAAAGCTCAGAGCCACAGTGTGAACCCCTGGCAGAAAACAGCAAACTGGAAGTAGGTGAGACTTTTCCCCCTCAAAACCTACCCCCAGTGACGTTCCCCAGGAGGCCACACCACCTAAACCTCCCCAAACAGCACCACCATCTCGAGACCACGTGTTCAAATGCCTCAGACTGTGGGGATGGGGGCAGTCTCATTCAAACCACCAGAGCCTCTAACCATCTCTCCTATGATCACACCAAGGTGACCTTCATTTTACACCAGCAACATTCCTTAACTCTCCCTCCCCCGTACCCCATTCTAGAACGTTCTGAAGTTATCTTTCCTGTCATCTCATTACCTGGCTCGTGTTTGACACGATCTGTAGCCAAAAGCACCAAACTCCTAACGCTGTCAGGTTAGTGATTTTCTTTACACTTCACTGATTCTGAGCTCAGGTGTACTATTGTTTCTTCTGATATGCTGAAAACAACTGACGTATTCAATTCCAACTCCAAGCAGACTATTCCAGGCCCTGTGGTAGATGCTGGGGAATAAAAATAAATAAATAAAGTCATGTTTCCTCAAGGTGTACCTAAGTGATAAAAAGCGTAAACAGCTATAAGGCAGCAAGAGTTCCCATGAAGGTTTGTATAGAATGGGATGAGAAGGGAAGCGGGTATCCCATGGGGGAAGGAAGAGGAGATGCTGAACAGGAGACTGCCAGCAATTGAATGGGCCCCAAGGGCGGATAGAAAGCTGCCACAGGAAGGGAAGCAGAAGGATGTTCCTGCCTCTCCTCTTCCTTCACTCCCTCCCTCCCTTCTCTCCTTTAAAAGTCTGCTGTAGCCTGTACCTCGTGGGTCTCCATGAGTTTAGATTTTCCTTTTTGTAGAGGGCCTAGCATAGTGTTTTGTGTGCAACAGTTGTGAGAAATACTTGAGTAAATTAAAAAAAAAAAACTACCCATGAAGTCAGGAAGGTAGACATGTAGACATGGTTTCTATGTAACAGGAAAGCAGGGGACAGTGGTGGGTTAGTATGTCCAGTTTGTTGTTTTGATTTTGTGTTACACTGTTTCATTCCTTTCCAAATAGTGTTCTGGGTCATTTCTGCTCCTGTGATTTTTCAAATAATCTCAGAATTTTATTAATTCTTTTTTTCTTTTCCAGACAGGGCTTCTATAGCCCAGGCTGGCTTCAGACACTCACAGTAGCCAGAGATGCCAGAGATGACCTTGAAATTCTGATCCTCCTGCTCCTGCCTCTTGAGAGCTGGGGTTGCAGGTGCGCTTCACTGTGCCTATTCTTGGTTTATGTGGGGCTGGACCTCAGGGTTTCACTGTGTTCGATATGTGCTCTCCAGTTGGGCTCTGTAGCCAGCCCTCGTGTTGTTAATACTTCATTCTTCCAGTAGTGTCAGCCAAGAAGACAGCTATGATCGTGTTTTAACAAGTTCTTGTTATTGTTTAATAAACTGTGGGACCAGGCGTTCTACAGGCTCCTCTTAGCCTGTGCTGTTCTCTCTGTGTTGTGTGCTTTTCAGCCAACCCAGCCCCACTAATTTCACACCTGACCCCCTGACTCAATGTAGATGCTTCTGTGTTGGAGGGGTCGATTTCTGAACCTTGTCCAAATTCTTTCATTGAATCAATAATCAAGGACATCTTACTATTTTATAAACTCATTACTGTCCTTAACTCCGCTTCCTGGAGGTGGAAGGGGAAGGACACAGACTCTAGTTTGCTTTGTGTTTTCCTGCAGAGTAATCAGGAAAATAGAAATATAACATGTTCCTTTATAGACAACCAGGTAAGTTTAATCCCTTTAGCAAAGAGTTGTGTTGAGCTCTAAATGCAGTACTAGTTAACCGCACATTAGCAATTAATCAGCCCAGCCTGGGCTTGGTGTAAGCTTTGCCAGTACGAGCTCTGTTACTGCACAAATACATGGAGCATAAGATGGCAGCTTCATATCTGGGGTGTGTGTGTGTGTGTGTGTGTGTGTGTGTGTGTAACTTCTATATATGGACACAGCACACATGGAGGTCAAAGGACAGCTTTGTGGAGTTGCTTCTCTCATTCCACTTTTATTTTCCAAGATTGGGTTTCTCTGTGTAGCCCTGGCTGTCCTGGAACTTGCTTTGGAGACCAGACTGGCCTTGAACTCTGCCTTTGCCTCCCAAGTGCTGGGATTAAAGACATGTGCCACCATGCCCAGCTTCTGGGGATCAGGCTTTGAAGGTCATATCTGGTAGAAGCTGTCTATGCTCACTGAATAAAGGTTATCTGGGCACCCCACATTTCCTATGCTGTAGAGAGGCTGTCCTGATCAGTGAGGCTGCCTGGGTTCCTGTCCTCAGAGCCTACTGTAGCTGAGTGATGTTGGGCATATGACCTAATGCTTCTAGACTTTGCTCGTGCAAACTGTCGTGACCTCTGTGAGGTGGAAGGGTTAAAGAAGTAGAGAATTCCCAGTGCTGTACCTGGCAAATAGCAAGCACTCGGGGGGCTATCATTTAAAGCAGTGAAGGGATGCTGGGGTAGAAACAGAATGCTTTCCAGCTCGTTGGGAGCTGACAGTTGTGTGTGGGAGGCAGGCATGGAAGGGGCGATTTCTCATGTGTGCCGAGCGCCAAGAAGGATTAATCAAGTGTTGTGAGAACTAAGAGGCAGGGGGTAAGTAACTGGGAAGAAGTGAACATAGGGCTGTCAGGAAGAGTTTTTTTTTTTCAGATTTGTTTATGTATCTGAGTGTATGTATGTGTATGAGCCTGCATGTATGGATGTGCACTGCCTGCATGTCCAGTGTCCATGGAGATTAGAAGATTAGTGCCCGCTGGAGACCCTGGAGTTGGAACTGTGGATAGTTGTGAACTGTGCGTACTGGGAACTAAATCTTCTGGACGAGCAGAAAAAGTTCTTAATAATGGAGACGTCTTTTCATCCCTGGGGAAGGGGTATTTGATCTGTTGCTTAAGGACCAGGTTGTTCGGCACGGATGCCAGAGCAGAGGGTGAAGAGGTTTGGAGAAGAACGTTGTCAGAGGTGCATTATCCTGGAGGTAGGAGGACAAGGAATCCAAGGGTAAGGACAGGCGTGTGGGTCTAAGGGCAGGCGTGCAGGGGAGCATAGGCATGCGCTAAGGTGCCTGAGAGACTGATGACAAGTCTGGTGGCGCTTGGCATCTGATAGTGAAGGGCCCTTTGGGCCATGCTTAGGGGTTGGGACTGTTCTACACTAGCTGATATGCCCGCCCCTTGTGTTTGTGGGTGTTCATGCAGGCGCACGTTAGCACAGAGCCAGAAGTTGACATAAGGTGTCTTCTCTACTTTGTACTCCATCTTGTTCTTTTTTTTTTTCTAACTTATTTTTATTTTATGTGTATTGATGTTTTGCCTGCATGTCTGTCTGTGTGAGGGTGTCAGAAGCCCTGGAACTGGAGTTAACAGCTGTGAGCTGCCGTGTAGGTGCTGGGAATTGAATCCGGGTCCTCTGGAAGAGCAGCCAGTGCTCTTAACCACTGAGCCATTGCCCCAGCCCCCCCCCCCAAAGATTTATTTATTTTGTTATTTCAGGTGTATGGGTGGTTTGCTGCATGTGTGTCTGTGCAACACATGTATGGGAACCCAGTGCCCTCGGAGGACAGAAGAGGGTGCTCTGTATTTCCTCTGCATCCGGAGTTACAGCTGCTCGTTAGCCTTCACGTGGATGCTGGGAGTTGGACCTGGGTCCTCTTCAGGAGCAACAGATGCTCTTAACTGCAGAGCCAACCCCCCAGCCCTCTCCATCTTGTTTTTTTGAAACAGTTTCTTCTCAAACCTGGAGCTCAGCAGTTCAGCTAGGCTGGCCTGCTGGCAAGCTCCAGGGATCTCCTCGGCTCCACCTTCTCCGCACTGGATCATAGATGCACGCTCCCCACTTTCTCCAGTGCCGGTGATCACACTCATTCTTGCAAGGCAACTCTTGTACTAACTGAGCTATCTTCTCCGCTCCCAAGGTGCTATTTTTAAATGCATGCCTGCCTGCCTGCCTATCTACCATCGTGTGGGTGCACACATGAGTATCTGGGGAGATGGAGTGTGTTTGTGGAGGGATACGTGTGTGGAGGTCAGAGGGTAGATTTCAGGAGTGAGTTCCCTCCTGCTGGGGATCCAACTCAGGCTGTCAGGCGTGGTGGTGCATGCTATCTTGCTGCAGAGCTGTCTTGCTGGCCATCATCTTTTTGATGATGGTTTTTATCACCCACTTGTTGGAAATACAGTAGCTTCGTCAGTGTTCACCAGAGACGCTTAAAATGCTGCGCTCCCCACGTCCTGACACTGTTCTTTCATGTTCCCTGGGATACTGGAAGAGCTACATCTTGGCCAAGATGACCTGGTTCTCTTGTTTTTCACACAGAGTTCAGGGGTGCGGCCCTCTCCGTTGGGGTAGGCTTTAACCCTTAGGAGGCAGAGTGGTGGCTAAGGAAGTGAGTGTGACGTCTCCTCCGCGGCAGTGTGTACCCTGCAGCCCGCGTCTAGTGGAAGGCTCATTAGGACCACAGCGCTGTCAGCCGTGCTAATGTCTACTGCTTTTTTTCCTACAAAAACCTCACTTCAAAGCCTGGAGCCTTCACACTCCCTAACTTCCTATTTCCAAGTAGCAGTGAGGGAAGCTTTGTGGGCAGGTTTCTGGCATCCATAAGCGTCCAGATTCTGGGAGCCTCTGCAGAAGCTTAGAGTGTAAGTCCTTCAACACATCTGAACAGGTGATAACAAATAGTTCACACCCTGTGCTTCCCTAACTCTAAATGTAGCCCAAGCCGAGGGCAGAATTTCTTCAGTTTAAGACCTGTATTATCCTGCTATATGATACAAGGTAAGGAAAGAGAGGAACTCAGAATTGGGGTCTTTGGCAGGAGACTGGGTATGCATGGCTGGATTGTGTGGAAGAAGGAAGTGGAAGGAAGCCCAGAAGGCTCACCCTTGGGCTGGCCCTGCGTGCATGGCTTGGGTCAGCGCAGCTCCCCAGGTTGCTGTGGCCGTCTTTTAACCTCTAGCAGAACAGGGCCAGGAAAGCTGGCTGCCCTCATGATGAAGAGCTGTGGCCATCACTGCAGGATCCTGCTGCCCTCATGAGGACATGTTGGGAAGGGAGTGACTTCTCCACTAAGACAGGGAGGAAGGTTGGTATCATGGCTCTTGTCTGTCTCTGCTGTGATCAAGCTAGGGTTCCAAGAGGCAAGTTGCACTCCCCCAAAACAAAGCCAGCATTACTAGGTGCCTGGACACGTGGGCAAAGTGGTTAGCATCCTCAAGGCCAGACTGACAAGGAAGCAAGTTTTGCGGGACTCTGATCCTGCTCGGGTCCTTAAGGGGCCACAGTCCAATCATCTGCACAGTCCATTCAAACTGCCCTTCAGTATGGCTGGTGAGGCACCTGGGGGGGTCTCTTCCACCCAAATCTGTTGTTTCACCTGCCCCTCCCTCTCCTCCTCCCCCCTTTATGTTCAGAGAGTTCCAGACAGGTATCCATTGTATAGCCCCTTGGTAACTGAGGCAATATCAGAATCACTTGGGAAATTCCCTAAAAATCCATGCAGCCACCATCCATCTCATCTTTCCCTTACTCCCAACCCACTTAGAGGCCATGTTGGGTGTTGGGGGACATGTGATAGGAAGAGTTGGCACTCTTAAGGGACTCCTGAAACTGTTGGGGGAAGTAGACAGTAGTCAGTTATGTGTGCTGTGATACCAGAAGTGGGACGTCTATGTAGAGGCAGAAGGATCTGCTATGGATGCCAGAAAGAAACCTAGAGATTGTTAGGAGGAGTAATGATGGTTAGGAGACTTATTTTGTGTAATGCTTGATGGATCGATCAAAAGGCATTAACTGTTTTGAGCCTTCTCATTTTGTGGGGTTGGGGGGGCGGGATTTTACCATGTAGCCCAGGCTGGCCTTGAACTCATAGAGATTTGTCTGCCTCTGCCTTCTCAGTGCTGGGACTAAAGTCATGTGCTATGTTACCCAGCTAGAGTCAAGTCTCCAGCTGTTTGCTCGCTCAGCATGCATTCAGAGTTTTACAGTCCTGTCTGTTGTATCATGCCTGAGCATGAGCAGAGGGTTACTTCAATTTAGTCCTGGGAGGGAGGACTTCTGGGAGATAAGACACATTGCATTTTAAGTATTTTTTTATTATCATGTTTTATTGGTGAATATACATTGTACATAGTGATGGGTTTTATAAAGGCATTTCCATACAAATACATCAGGTACTCTGCCCACATACCCCAAACAATTTTGCTGTCCCCTTTCTTTTTTCTAGACCAGTGGTTGTAAACCTTTCCAATGCTGCAACCCTTTAATACAGTTCCTCATGTTGTAGTGACCCCAAACCATATAATTATTTTCATTGCTACTTCATAACTGTAAGTTTGCTACTATTATGAATTCACAATGTAAATGTTTTTGGAGAGAGAGGTTTGCTGAAGGGATGGTGAACCACACACAGGTTGAGAAACACTGTTCTAGACAGATTTGCTTCTCTGTTCATGTCATATATATACATGATTTTTTGTTTATATAAAATCGAGAATCTACAAATTAGAGAAAACATATCTAGCCTTCAGAACCTGACTTATTTTACCTTTTGTGTTGTTAGTTTTTGAGACAATGTATATGTGTGTGTGAGGCACAGTGCCTGACACACACCCCTCCCAGGCTAGTCCAGAACTCGTGATTTTCCAACCTGGTGCTAGGAATTATACAGAGGTAAGCTATGCAGGGAAGGATGACCTGGAATCTCCAGATCCTCCCTGGCCTGTACCTCCCAAGTTCTGGGATGACAGGCTTGTGCCACCTCCCAGTTTATCGTGTTTATTTTGTTTTATTTTGGTTTTTCAAGCCAGGGTTTCTCTTCTCTGTTTAGCCTGGGCTGTCTTGGAACTCACACTGTAGACCAGGCTGGCCTTGAACTCACAGAGATCCTCCTGTTTCTCCCTCCCAAGTTGCTGGAATTAAAGGTGTGCACCATCACCACCTGCTCACAGTTCATATTTTAAACATCTTCAGGTAATTATACTTTTGTGGCTGTTTGGGATCCCTGGACTCTGAGGCTACTGGGCTGGGAAGAGAGATTGGTGCTTGTGGGTGATCTCCTAGTCACTGGCCACCAAGTGTGAATTTCTGATAAAAGCCTCTCCCCCAGGTGGCCTCTGAACATGAAGGGTTAGCAGTCTTTCTACTTGGTATAAAAATCTCTCTTCCCAGTCTTGCTCCTGCCCCAGAACTTAATCCGAACCACCACATCATAGCTTTTATCTTTTAAGTCTGCAGTTGATTTGACAGGATTTAATGTTGTAAAATAAGGAACGAGAGCCAGAGCTTTGGCTCAGCAGCAAATTCCTGAGGTTTACAAATCCTCTGACTTTGGAGTTTGGGAATGTGGCTCAGTTGGTAGAGTACTTCCTTAGTACACATGAGAACAAGCCTACACCTACAATCCTAGGACTCAAGAGAAGGAGGAGAATCAGAAGTTCAAGCCACCCTAGGCTACAAGAGACTCCTTTAAGAAAAGGAGAAGGGCCAGGTGGCAAAGGCCTTTAATCCCAACACTCAGAAGGCAGAGGCACACTGATCTCTGTCAGTTTCAGGACAGACAGAAACCCTTTCTCAAAAAACAAAGACCAAAGACAGTGAAAAGGAAAGGGAAAGGGCCTGGGGAAGTGGCTCAGCAATTATTGTTCTTGCAGAGGGCAAAGGTTTGGTTCCCAGCACCCTCAGTGGATCACACCCACCTGTGACTCCAGCTCTAAGGGATTCCGTGCCCACTTCTGGCCTCTGCACACGGCTGCACATGTGTGCACACACTCAGAATCATACACATACATATCAGTAAGTAATAAAGTAAATCTTAAGAACAAAAGGCAGCCTATTACTGTGAGCTGTATTTTCCCATGTCCAGTGGAGGGAGGAGCTATGTGCATTGAACAGTCCTCCTTGAAATCTTCAGATCTATGCCGTCTGAAAACTTACCACTAGCCTCAGAGTGGCCATGGCCACTGCTTTGGAAAGGCAGGTTTTGAACTTGAGGCGGGCATCCGGAGAAGCTCTTCTGAGCCATTTAACGTGCCATTCAAACATCAGCAGTGTTGTTCTCACCAGTACTTTCTGTGAAGTGGGAATTTTATGAAGTCTGACTTAAGGGTATTTAGCAGTGCCTTGCTCAGACGGGAGCTTGATTGCAGCGCTGGTGAGCCTTTTTAGAGTAGGTTTTTATTTTGTGTATGAGCGCTTTGCCTGCCTGTGCATGGATGCGGAATGGGTGTGTGCACCTGTTGCCCCCTGGGGTCAGAAGAGGCTTGAGACTCAAGTTGCATCCAGTTGTGAGCTTCCCAGAGGGTCTATCAACCCGGGCTTCACTCGTTG